>OX451740.1:66390240-66720859 GCA_948472305.1 Vicia faba
CAGAGGAAAGTGTTCGTGGATATGTTATTGCAACAACAGTTGTCATTCATCCCCAGCCTATGGGACATTTTTTAAATCAAGAGATACTTTGTGGGTCTCGCCCAGGACTTCGTGTTCCTAGATTTTCTCATCAAAAACTAGTTTCTGGTATAATCTCAATACCTTGTATCCAATTTCTTCCTCGTATGTTGGAAGCTCAATCGGTTAAGCTTCGTGCCTTGAGTCATCCTCCCACAAATTTCTCCCCTAATTTCGATGCAAATGCTATATGTGTCTCCCATTCCGGGGAACCTGGTTATGATATTGAAGACTGTAAGAGGTTGAAGTACAAAGTTTAGCACTTGTCTGACTTCTTTTCCAAGGTTCAGTCCATGTTTGGAAAACCGTTTCAGGCTCTTTCTCCTCAGCTAAGTGCTTCTTCGGTGTAGTAGAAGATGTGGATGCTTCTAAGATGAATAAGCATAAGATGCCTAGTTCTTGGACATCTGCTATTGTGTAGAAGAAACATAACTCAAAGGTCGAATTCTACATTCAGAGTTTAATTTTTTCTGTGTAGTAGAAGATTCTTGTTACAGTTGCTAGATTTTACTTATGTGTAGTAGAAGACGGAGATTCTTTTGTGAAGTAAGAGATTCTCTATAATTTGGTTGCTAAAACTTCTATGTTGTGAAGTAGGAGATGAAGTTTAATTTCTTCTGTGTAGTAGAATATCATTTGGTATGGTTGCTAGATGTTTCTTCTATGTAATAGAAGACGATGCTTCTTTTGTGTAGTAGAAGATGCTCCAGAATTCAGCGGCTGGATTTCTCTTCTGTGTAGTAGAAGATGGTTGGCATTTCTTCTCTGTGGTAGAAGACACTTTGTGATGAAGTTTATGCAAGTTCGCTTGATAAATAATTCATCATATGGTGAAGGAATTCGATGTGATTACCATATTGGGGCCCTTGGCCATTCAACTGAAGGTTGTAAACCATTCATAGATAAGGTGCAAGACTCGCTTGACGCAAGCTATCATTTTGGGCCAGCTAATCAGATTTGAAGATTCTTTTGACTCATTGAGTGTCAAGACGGCCAGATCATCGTTCGAAGCAACAAGTTCATACGGAGACTAGTCTCCTCAACATGGTAATTTCAAATTAGGTTTGCATTCTCATTTGTAATCTTTCTTGTTTGGTTCAGTACTTTATTGTATGCAAAACTTTCTTATTTTTGAATATTAATCATAATGCATTGAATATGTTTGTCTTGAATTAATCCATTCGTATTCAATCATTAATGTTTTTCTTTGTTTTTTGATACTTAACTCTTGTTAAATAAATAAAAATACCTCTTTAGGGAGAATGAAGAGAAATATACCAAAAAATTTAAACGGTATGCTTTTGAATAAAAACTCTGCTGACGATGTACATGCATTATTTCAAATCCCCAAACACTGGAGATATAAGGGAGATAGACCCTCATTAACCCCTTTTGAGCCTTGAAGTAGGAGTTTCTTTTTTATTTAGAAAAAACCCTCACATTTAACCTGGGGCAGGGTAGATTTTAGTTAATCCAATTGATCGTTCAAAACTCATCAAGAGTGCCCATCAAAGGATACAATAATGGTTATCCATCAAAAGGCTGAGAAAAGTCAAAACCGCAATGGTTAATCCTCATCTATCAGCAGTGTTCATCAAAGGGATGATACCACAATGGTTATCTCTCGCACATCAGGAGGTTAACAAATGACGATACCATAATGGTTATCCCTCATCTATCAAAGACTCTTGCATTCACAATCAATTCCAACAAATCAGAAGCAACTCGAAGTCGTACAACGTGTTCTAAAAAAATAAGAATGATTGAAAAAATAAAGAGACAAAAAGCCCCTCTAAGTCGACACTTGAAAACCAAGTCGCTTAGGAAAAAGTCAGGGCATCCCGTTGTACTTCAAAGTAAAAATTCAAAAGGAATTTGTCCACGAAAAATTTAGGGAAAGCGAAAAAGCGCGAAATGTGAAAAAGGGATTACTAAATAAAGATCCTCCGCAAAGAATAAAGTCATGTGATCAAAAACCAATAATGAAAGAGATGAGTGACTGCCATGTCCAAGAAACCTCATTTGACTCCTCAGCCATTGTAAACTCCTCTTGAGAGATGAGTGCTTATATTGGTTTAACTGAATATAGGACTGAAGAACATCACGGAGAATGGGTGGGCACCAAATAATTTTGAGCCTTAAATCTTTTTTCTCTCTAGAAACTGTGAACCAGGCCATGTTACAACCCTTAAAAGCCCTAACTAAAGCATGGGTTAATTTGAAAGCACATCGTAATCAGAATACAATAATCCGACTCCTATGAGGCTTGCTAAAACTTTTGAGATGGTATCACACTATCTTTTTAATTTCTTCTGTACAAAATTTTTTGTTTGTTTAATCTTCTCAAAAAATATTTTTAAACTTCAAGACAAACATGAGCTTTGCATTAGAATTATCATTCTTAGAATAAACATTCTTTACATATGAACAAGTGCTTAAACATCAAGCAAGCTTGCATAATGAGCATCAGATGAAAGTTTGATTACCTCGAGGGACAAATTACTTCAGGATACCATTGAAAGGTAAATCATTTTGAAAAATGATCTTAATCTAGGGAAAACCTTCTATTAACTCCGTTGAGTAAAAGAAAACTAGTTTCTGAAGCTGATTGTGCAGAAGTATGATTGTCCAGAAGTCTTTATGGAGCAATAGTGCATTACTTTCAGTTGGTCCCGAGGGATGTATTTCTTCAATTATCCATTGGAGAATGAAGCATTTCAAGTTGAGAAGTACAATTGTGTACTAACCTACTTTCAAGACGTAAGCCAACCACCCTAAGGTTGTGTTGTCTTCGAAAATCCTTAAGTTTCTCATCTCTCCGTGAGTATAAGATGAAGAAAAGTTTTGTCAAAAATATATTGAGCAGGGACAAGCACGTTAAATACTCTATTGGATAAGTGTTCAGTCGATCTAGGGAACTCCAATCGGGATTTTATCCCTCAAAGTGCAGTCAAATTGGAGCAATTATGTCGAGATTTGAAAAATCTCTCTCAGATTCATTGATTAGAGGAGAATCTTTTCAGAATCTACAGATGCATGATAATTCACTCAAGCATGGTTGAAATTTATATTGGGGTTTCTTATTTTTCTGGTACAGATCTCAGAAAGGCCCCTCGAGGCAAGTTTTTTTAAAAAGCCCTACGGATTGGGGCAAGGAATTATGCAGGGGCATTCCTCCATAAGGGTTGATCAGATCAAGTCCATGCACGGGCTAAACGATTCATAAATTTGAAAAGCATGTCGGGAATTCAAGACCGTTATCCTCGGCTCATTATAGACTTAAGTCCATTTATTGATGTTCCTTCATTCCTCGGCTCAAGATCTCTATCTCCAGTTGAAGTGTGGATTGTTATTCTCAATAGGATATGAGCAGGAACGCGATGGAAATGGATTATTATGTTATTCTCAATATGGATTGTTACCTATACAAGGTTAGTGATGGAAATGTTGTTACCCATACAAGGTTAGTGATGGAAATGTTTTTCACTAGGAGGATGCCTCTTTTCCCCAGTAAAAGATCCATTGCTACTCGACAAAGGTCTGTCTTCTAAGGGGTTTCTCTTCCGAGATCTTTATATACCAACGAAACATTCCTCATTTCTCTGCAGAAGGAGAATGTTCCTTCTCCCTGGAAATTTAGAAGTTGTTTGAAGTCAAGATGATTTCTTTTCAGTGGACTGAAATTTATTTTTGCAGTATCCTCTCTAAAGTCCACTTTTTAGTGGCATTTATCATCGGAGTTAACATGTTGAAGTTGAAATCTTGCATCGCAGTTTTTATCCAGTGATTGGTAGTTCAAGTTTTTACTCTTCAGTGAAGTTTGCCATTCCAAACAGGTGCATATTACCCTGATTTCTGTTTTGCAAGTATTGTTGGTCTTTTATGACAAGAAGCATACCAGTAAATGAATCAAGAAGAGTCCGTATGCGACCAACATGAGGATTTATGTGGAATGGGATCCAATTTCCCCAGTGAATGTTCAGTTCTGCTCAAAACAAAATTATTCATCCTCAGTAAAGGCGTACTTTTGCCCAGACATAAGTCTTTATCTCCAATGAAGTCATACCTATACATAATCCCCACTGAAGTCAGCACTCTTGATAAGAGTTTGTTTAAGAGTTTGTCTCTTCCAGAGGGATGATCTCCTAAGAAGTGCATTTCAGCATGATTCTGTATAATCTTCTTCTTCAGCGCAGTCCATTCTTTTTGAAGAAGCGGGGAAGAATTGCTTCTATGGACTAGATACCTTTGTTATATCCTCTTGAATTCGATACCCCGCGTCTCTGTGGTTGGTATTTATCTCTCTAGTGAGGTTATCGTTCATCGTATCCATGAAGTTTATATCTTTTCTCCCCAGGGATGTTTTTACCAAGTCAGGTTTTCTTGAAGAGATGCTTGATCAGCATGCTTATTATGCCCCAATGGAGAAAGTTTCTTATTTTTCTAGAACGGTGTGCATAAACGAATGCCGTTTAGGGCTTTTTATCCCCAATAATGGAGTATGCTAAAATATTTTCTCGGTAGAGTGCTTAACCTCAAGCTTATGGTTCAAAAACGCCCTTCTCTTCCTCAAGTGAAGATTGTTACCCTCGACGGTAGTATCCCCAGTGTGGACTGGGTAGAATTCTTTTATTCAAGAATTTATGCGATTCCCCAGTTGAAGTCACTTTTATCGAAGACTTAAATCATAAGGTCCCAGTTCCCAGCGATATTCTCTTTATCTGTGGAAAGAAATGTTGGATCTTTTCCCCAGAAGGTTGGGAGTTGAATCAGAGTTCAAATTTTCTCTGAACTGTAATTTTTTTGGCAGTATTTTCCCAAGTGAAAGCATACTCTCACCCGAGTATTTCTCCTTCTCAGGGCAGTATGTTTCTTTCTAGGTTTTTTCAGAAGAACCATTTATTCACCAACTAGAGATTCTTGATACATTCCCCTTGATGTCGACTTTCTACGGCTTCCCCAGTAAGGTTTTCACTCATCCTCCCCATGAAGTACGCGTTCTCCTCCCCAGTAAGGGGTGCACCCTATCTCTCCAACGCGGCTAGCCTATATCATAGTTCTTGAAGAGACTCATGTTTGCCTATGGGAGATTCTAATTTGATATCCTCATGAGGACGACCATCATCCATAATGAAGTGATTTCTACTCACCAGTACAAAATTCTTGCCGGCTTGAATCTTGCAGAGATGGCTATGCCCAGTCCAAGTAATATTGTTGATGTTACCATCTAAAGTTTTTTGGCTCCCCAATGTAAGAGGTAGTCTTTATCCCCAGTCAAAGTCGAATTTTGAGGACTTGCCAGAGTAACTTATCTATTATTCCCCGGTGGATCAATCTTTCTTTCCCTAGTGGAGCAAGTGTCATGTCTCCCCAGTGTGGTGTACATGGGAGTTCCAGTCATAGCTCTTTCATCCCCGATGACAGAAGATTTTGTCGGGATATCCCCAATGGAGTTTTTGTCCCAGGAGGTTTGTTTCTTCCCCAAGTGAATATTTTTACCCCTCGGCGGTGTTATCCCTAGTATGGTCTGAGTAGAATTCGTTTTCTTTAATAATTTCTATTATCTACGGTAGAAGCTATCTTTGTCAAGAAATTCTAGGCGAGAAAGTTTCCATCCCTAGCGAAGCTCTCCCCTTTCTAACAGAAGATTAAGAATTTATTCCCCAGGAAGTTGGGAGTTTGATCAGAATTCAAGATTTTCTATGAACTGCAATTATTTTTGTAGTGTTTACCTTGGGAAAGTTACTTCCTCAATGATATCAATCTTTAGAGGTTGGTGGTTCTGAATTTAGGCTCTCCATTGGGGTTCAAATTTCCTTTTCTATACAGAAGATCAAATGTGCAAGATAATCGTTCGGAAGTTCACTGTCTTCTCAGCATCCGATTATTGACGTGCTTTTCCAGTGCATTACTAAACATGCATCATGACATTTCATCTACCAAAATGCGTAGCATTCCCATTGTATGGGGCATTACACTAAAAAATTGAAACATGCATAAGTATAAGCCATCTGTGTTTACTTGCAGTAACTAGATTGTTATACGTTTAGATTTGAATTATCTCCACAACAAGCTTTGGGTGATCCTATTCTGTTTCCCTAACATAGTATGTCGGGTCATTGGTATCTTCTATTTCCCTAGTAAGTCGTGGTTTTCTCTTGCCCTTGCAAGCCTTTGGTTATTTTTCTCGTGTTTGCTTTGCCGTCAGAGTGCGAGTAAGAGATGGTGTATAGCCTTTCTTATTTCTCAAGTATTTGAGTATCCATACTTGGTGTGTGGTAGTTCAGATAATTGCCACTCTTGAAGAATTACACCCCGCCTTTGGCCTGAGGGATTTTGTAATTCTTGCGTATTTGCAATCTCTTAAAGCCCAACGCGTGTTAGCAATCCTTGTTTAGAGTCCCCTTCAGCTGGTCTCTTTTCTCAGTAAGTTCGCCTTCGATAGGCATTCTATTCAGAGTCGATGTCTATTGGCATCCCCAGAAAGTCCGCCTTTGGTAAGTGTTCTCTCTCTAAAAGTCTATCTTTGGCTAGTTTTCTTTTCATCGGTGGGTTCGCCTTTGATCGTGGTATCTAGATTGAAGTCTATTTTGGTCGGTCTCTTTTCCATATATCTAACATTTTCGGTTAGGTTATGTTTTGATCATTTCCTTCCCTTGTTCAGGTTCTCTTTTGATCAGTTCCTTCTCTTTGGCTTATCAGTTTTGATTGGGTTTACCTTCTGTCAGCTTAGCTAACATTTTCGGTTAGGTTATTTTTTAATCATTTCCTTCCCTTGTTTAGGTTCTGTTTTGATCATCTCCTTCTCTTTGGTTTATCCATTTTGATTGGGTTTACCTTCTGTTAGATTAGCTAACATTTTCGGTTAGGTTATGTTTTGATCATTTCCTTCCCTTGTTTAGGTTCTATTTTGATCAGTTCCTTCTCTTTGGTTTATCCATTTTAATCGGGTTTACCTTCTGTTAGCTTAACTAACATTTTCGGTTAGGTTATGTTTTAATCATTTCCTTCCCTTGTTTAGGTTCTGTTTTGATCAATTCCCTCTCTTTGGTTTATCCGTTTTGACCAGGTTTACCTTCTGTTGGCTTAGCTAACATTTTTGGTTAGGTTATGTTTTGATCATTTCCTTCCCTTGTTTAGGTTCTATTTTGATTAGTTCCTTCTCTCTGGTTTATCCATTTTGACCGGGTTTACCTTTTGTTATCTTAGCTAACATTTTTGGTTAGATTATGTTTTGATCATTTCCTTCCCTTGTTTAGGTTCTTTTTTGATCAATTCCTTCTCTTTGGTTTATCCGTTTTGATCGGGTTTACCTTCTGTTAGCTTAGCTAACATTTTCGGTTAGGTTATGTTTTGATCATTTTCTTCCCTTGTTTAGGTTCTGTTTTGATCAGTTCCTTCTATCTGATATATTCGTTTTGATCGGATTTACCTTCTGTTAGCTTAGCTAACATTTCTGGTCAGATTATATTTTGATCATCCTCTTGCCCAATATGAGCCTGTTTTGACCAGTCTCTTTCCATATATGTCTAATTTGACCAGACATGTATATTTTTTATCCTCACTAAGTTACCTACTCCTGGAACCTTTCTGTTTGGTTATGTCCACCTTTTCCCGGTGTACTGTCCATTGGTTAAGTCCACCTTTGCCCGGTGCGCTTTCCATTTGTTAGGTTCATATTTGTTGGATATTCCTATCTTTGATAAAGTATATCTTTGCCCGACATTCTTTTAATCAGTTAAATTCACCTTTTCCCGGTGCGCTTTCCATTTTATTAGGTTCACCTTTGCCCGATGTTCCTATCACTGGTGAGTTTTTGCCTTTGCCGACATACTTTCCATTGTCAAGTTTCGTCTCCACTCGACGTTTCTTCGTTTTGAGAAACCAAAATTCCAAGAGTGAAAATTTTATGGTTATTATGGATATTCAATCCTCTTTCACCCTGATTGTTCAAAAGGCATCTGCCAATCTCACTCCCTGGTTAAAGAAGATTGAATAGGGGCAGTTGTTGTACCCTAAAATTTGCCCTCTTTGTTTTAACTTTGATTGGATTATACTCTGTTTGCATGTATACATGTATGCATATCATTGGTTATATGTTCATGGGACCAAGGTATTTTATCAACACAATAAAGTTATAATAATGTTTCAACGCATGTTTGAGTTGTGGAAGATTTAGGTGTTTTTGGTTAATTTAAAATAGTGCGAATTGGAAACAGTGTTTTGACTGATTTGAGTTTGAAAATTTGCATCTCCAGCTTGGAATGGTGTTTTGGGTTGATTCTTGAGGTTTTGAAACCGTCTCTATGTTCTCTTCAATTTTCAGGTTCGGACCAAAAGCTAATTCTCAAATGAAAGTCTCTGAATACGCGGTTCTTTTGGAAGTTATATGGTGAAAATACAAAGAAAAATATGCTGAAAGTGTAGTTTTGGCACACTTAAAAATCCATAACTCAAAGCCCGTGACTCGGTTTGAGCCCGTTTCAGTGTCTAAAATTCCTTCTCGATGTCAACTACATATTCATGTCTCACGGTTGAAGGCCAATTTCCTCAGAAAGTCTCCAAAAATGTGGATTTATCAGACATTTTCGCACAGGAAAATTATGACAAATGTTTATCTACACCACATCCAAAAAATCATAACCCAGTCGATTTTTATCGTATCGAGCCCGCTCTAGTGGTATTGTCTCATAAATTGAATTAGATAAATTTTGGTTTCCATTTTCAAGAGCAAACGGTACCCCGAAGGCTTCCGTTTTTGGCCCGAAGCGTGTGAAACTCACTGAAAATTCTGAAGTTGGGAATTAAAGTTGTTTGAGGCAAAATTTCAAAAATTCATAACTAAATCACCGTTTATCTGATTGAACCTATTTTCAGAGAGGAGTTTGTTCATAATGTCGGCAACATTTTGGTTTCACATTTAACCTTCAAAACTTGCACCGAGATTCCTATGAATTTGCCCTGAACGTGTCGCACTCAAGTGGATTAAAATTCTGCATTAGTATTTATGGATATTTGAGACCCATTAACCAAATCCACTCACATAAGCCTATATTATATATTCTTTTTACTCCAATTTCTCTCATACCTCACCAATATCCACAAACAATCAAAACTTTTCTCTCAATTCTCTCAAAGATCAAATCAAGGTTCTACACATTTTTCATCAAGAACACAACAACAACTTCATCAATATCCAAAAGTCAAGATCAAGAGGAATTATTCTCCGATTGTTGATCCTTTCATTGCGATCTCTATACCTAAGCATCCTTTTCACTTCTATCAGTGAGTTTTCTTGAATTAAGCGCTTTTTTTGAAATAAGTAATTTTTTAGAATAATTGTTTTTTCTTGGTTTTGTGTCAATTAAGGTTTTAATTGTATAATTGAGGCTTAATTATTGAGAATTGATTTGAATTGGGGATTTAATACCATTTTATTGAATTTCTTATTGAAATAAGTGATTAATT
The DNA here is from genome assembly GCA_948472305.1 of Vicia faba. NCBI lineage: Eukaryota > Viridiplantae > Streptophyta > Magnoliopsida > Fabales > Fabaceae > Vicia > Vicia faba. Next base: position 66,399,787 of record OX451740.1, read on the forward strand.
GAACTTGATAAGTTGATTTTTGTTGTAATTTGAAGTTGACAAAGTGTTATTGTGTTCATTTTTAGCCTTAAGTGTAGTTACGCTAGTGTTTAGGTTGAATTAGCTATAGAAAACTAGTTAGCACTAACACTAGTTTGAGATTTTGAACTCTTGATTATATTACCACTAGTTCATAATTCTTGATGTAGAATTTGTTAATAGTTTAGGTTATGCAGATTCTAACACTAACTTTGATTTAGGTGTTGTAATATAAGCTAACAATTAGTGTAGTTTAGGCCTAATCTTTGATTTTCAAGCTTCACTACAAGTTTCCAATTATTTTTGGTTGATGATCATTGATATTTTTGTGCATTTGAAATGCATTTTTGCATATGATCTCAAGTTACTACTTCTTGACATAAACTAATCTTTTATGAATTTTTGATTGATTACTTGTTGTTTGCCATTTCAATGAATTAAGGTAATTTCTAATGGACTCAAATGCCATTGCTAAACATTTTTGAAGTAAGTTTGATTGAGTTTGATAGAAAATATCTCAATACTTGGTAAATATCAAAGTTTAATATAATTGGTGTTTTTGCTCTAACTTTTGATCTGTGTTGAATTTTTCTGACTTTCGTTAATGAAAACCGATTTTCTTAAACCATCCGGAATCTCTCACATAAATATTTTTTTTATTCGGACAAATTTTGTTCCGTTTTTCTGCTACTGTAACAGTTTTGAAAATCACATTTCAGAATGAAATTTGACCGAACCGAGTTAATTTTTGGAACTGTTGGTATGTTTCTATGTCGCCTTAATTTTTGCGGTTGATTTCAGATGCTTTTAGATTAATTTTCTAACTTTACGATTCAAATTTTTTTTGCACATTATCTTATGTTTCATTGTTGAATTGTGATACTTTTTGTGTGTTAACTCATACTTTGATATAAAGTAATATCATTTGGTTTTAACTAATTGCTTGAGAACTTTGTGAATTTAGCGTATCAGAGTATATTTTGATTAACAACTTTTACGTTTGATAAATTGTGAGTTGATTCCTATTCATCACACTTTTGGTATAAATACATAAACTCATGAATTGGAGTTAATTTGTAATTTGTTGACTAAATTCGGATACATTAAATTCATGTGGTTTTAAGACTTTAATTCTTGATTTTTAGATCAATCTTGAGGTTACATGTTCATGTACAAGTTTCGGTTAACCATCTCATGCTAAGATTCAAGATTAATGCACTAAAACTTTAATTTCCAAATCGATTCATGGTGAATTTCAAAATGCGTGTAATGCTGTCCAAACTTGTATTTCACATGTGCATTGAGTTTTAGTTTGTGAATAATGCATTGTTGTACTTATTTGAGCATTTCTTCGATATCGGTAGCAAGTTTGGATGTTTCTAAACCGGTTTTTGCACCTATTTTCATGAGTACAAGGTTGTTGTCCGGAATGCTATGTTATGCTCCCTTTACTTGCTTGCTTTGTCTTGTACATATTCATACTTCACTTTTGTGCATATTGCTAATTTCCATTATCGCATTTGATTTTGTTGTTATCTACTAACAAATTTTGTGAGATGTGCATACTTTGAGAAGCAATTTGGATACCATCCGCTTTGGTGACGGATACGCTTTGTTTGAATATGTTGTTCATGCTTATGACGCTATTTGTTGTTGATACTAGTTTGCGGCACCCTCCGAGCTTTCGCCATGCATTGATTTGGTTTTTCTGGATTTTTATTATCCGTTTAGTATGGTTTCAGGCCATTTGTTATAATATTACATTTACCGCTTTCTAGAGATCATGTATAGTAGGGTTATTTTTAACTTTCTAGAAATCATGTGAAGTAGGAAGCAGGAAATAAAGAGCATGCACTCGAAGTATCTGTTTAAAGTCTTGTAGCAGGCACCGCTTTCTGTATGCTAATTGTGTTTGTTTAAAATCCTACCTTTGAAGTAGGTATTCTACACGTGTATTTACATTTGTACCCGCATTATATTACAGATGATAAGTCCTCAAAAGGAGGCAAGCTGGAAGGGTCTGTAATTGACCCCCGCACATTCTAGTCCGTGTCATCCTTAGGATTAATCATTGTATGATAACATTAGGGATAGATCTGGGTTAGTCTCCCTTAGATGATTTTTCTTTCTTTTGCATCCTTGCATTAAGACTAAAACTCTTTTACTTAAAAAGGCATAAAACATCTAACAATTTCCAAATCCTTCTTTAAGGTAAAAGCTACCAACAATTGCAAACTCTTTTGCGCCTTCAGGCTTTTCTTTCAAAAAATTTCAAAAGAACATGTTAATTCACTTATGTGTTGACGCGTGAGTCTCCAAAGGTCGAGCTGCGGAAGAAGGCGAAATTAATATTGTTCATTGAAAAATACAAACCAACAAAAAAACTTTTGAGCCGAACTACGGGTGCTCTGATTCCTTAAAAGGGATACATAGGCATCAGGGTAGGGCCCGAACGAGTACAACTTTATTTTTCCTACATTATTTTCTCCTTTATTTTGCATTGCATTCCCCCTCAGTAGTAAATAATAAGCATAGATTAGACACACCCATAAGATAGATAACAAGAGTGGATACCGTAGAATACTACGGGTGTGTGGGGGTGCTAATACCTTCCCCTCGCGTAACAAACTCTCTTTATCGATCTCTCGGTTGCAAGACCGTGACTTCTCCCTTCTCAGGTTTTCTCGATGTTTACCTTTTCCTTTATGTGGAATAAAAGACGTTTGATGGAAACTTTATTGTTTGATGATTTTCAGCCGATTGTTTCACCGTGCAATAGGGGATCAGGGTACACATAGTTCCTCTTTAAAAGTTAAAAAAAAAAACAAAAGTGTGTTGGTTAACTTTAAGAGACAAGACATCATTGTCATTGTCTGTGTGGAAAACATACTTAATACCCACAATTATGAGGAAAAAGAATTTGTGTCATCTCAGATTGGAGGATATGACTTGGATTTTAAAATCAACAATGCCTCACTCAACACCCAAGTGAAAAATATCTCACTTCACTACATATTATAGAAGTATAGTTGTTTGCATCACTACAAGGATTGACAAGAGTCCAATCTTTTGAGAAAAGTTTTTAAAGGTAAAAGCCAAAATGGAAAAATAGTTTGAATGAGATCTATTGACTTTTAGTCTTCTCACAAAAATTTCAAGGTATTGTTAAGTTAATTGAAATTTGATTAAGAAATAATTTTTGAAAATACATGGACATAAGTCCAAGTTTATTATGAATGTGGTTCAAGTTTTAAAACAAGAAGGTTTTTCAAAAGGAGGGGGGAGTTTTTTGAATATAAAGAGGATGGGAGGAGATGAAGAGACTACCCTAAAACATAAGGTAAAAGCTAAGGAGAAGAGCCATTTAACCAAACAAGAAGTCAACACTTCACACAATGAGTCAATGTAGAATTCCATCCGTTGGATTTGAAACCAAGCAAACAATTGATAAACCTCTTAAGAATGCCAAGCTTTAATTGCATTAAGTCTTCACAAAAATTGGGCAGAGTAACAACTGTTCGCAGATGAATTCCAGATTACAGACAAAGTATGTAATCACAATAACCTGCACACAAAGCAAACAAATAACCCAATGTCATGGGGTAAACCCCAAGAACTCCAGACAAAATAACAATCAAGGTCATAAATTCTCAAGGTAGGCCACAACTTCTAATCCTAAGTCCAAGAAGTCCATCACTCCATAATGCCAAGGATAGTAACCAAGTAGTCCAAGTAACATTAAAGCTTTTAGGGTTCAAGTTGGTTATTAGGTATCTTCAAAAATAAAATGAGAAACTCAAGTGAGCAAAATAAAAAAGACATGAAGATAAAGTCTTACATGAGCAAAAATAAAAATGGCATGAAATGTAAATGCTAAATTAAATGGTACATAATGTAAAAGCATAAAATAAAAGCATAAAAATAAAGTCAATTGTTAGGAATTAGTAGTTAGTTGGATGACCATCTTGAAACTTACAATTTGGAACTCATTAGAGGATTGGTAGAACCAAAGCCTCTCAACAACAAGTTGCATTTACTTTTTGTCAAGTATATCATCCATTTAAGAATTCTCAAGATAACACTTAATGATTAATTATGTTTAAGTGATTCACTTTGACCAAAATTGATGAAGTTCCATTAGAGGATTGGTAGAACCAAAGCCTACTAACAATGGATCTCAAGGTTATTGGATCAAAGGGTTCAAATTAACATACATGGGCTTGCAAACATAGGTTTCGACCACGAATGATCATTTTCTCAAATCGGGATAAAATTTAGTGCTATGTTAAGCAATCATAAGTGGACTTATATAGAAGTCACACCTATTCTGAGGCCGGTCAATAGCAATCTATACACCTCATATTTTGAGACATGATATGTAAATCATGATCCAATAACATTTGGTACAATAAGAATGGGATAAGATGAAGAGGGAAGGAGAAATGAATAAATCACATTTTAACCAAAAATATAATCAAACTATTATTAAAATCATTCGTCCATTTTTATGGAGTTAGACTCAACACCATGGATTCAATGATGTTAATAAAGTTAATGATCAAAATTTTAATCCAAGATCAGCCAAAATATATACAAAATAAAATTATGTTTAAAATAAAAGAAAAAAGGTTTTTAAAATGATTATAAAATGGAAATAAGAGATAAAATTAGAAACTGCATTCAAATTAATCTAGAAAAAATAAGTAAGGCTATAGAAATGATGAAGGCTATAGAAATTGGGTTTAAATTAATCCAGAAAAAATAAGTAAGGCTATAAAAATAAGAGAAAATTAGAAACTGTATTAAAATGAATGAGGGATGACCCTCTATTTATAAGGAATCAAATGGGATGCTCAAGCGTGTGAAATGATGAAGTTTGGAGGGAAATCGTGTGAACCTGATACACGAGTAAAGTGTGATCTATTTTGTATTAAAACTCATCAAATCCTTGCGTTTTAAGGCTCTAATCCACTTTGGCAAGTTGGTTAAACATGTTTAGACCAAAAAAACGTGCTAATTTGATGTTTAGAAGCTACAATATGAACTTCAAATTCTGACTTGTGGTGAAACTTCAGTTTCAAGTTACCAAATTCAAATCAATGGTGTGCATGATTCAGGGCATCTCAAGACTTGATTCTTGTTGCATTGAAAAGATGAGAATACAAACTTTACAATATGAAAAGAATGGGATCAAATGGATGCTTGAGCTAAAAATTATAATGAGTCAAAGTTGAGAAAAAAGGTTGACTTTCTATACTTAGAGAATTTCTAAGTTTTTCTTCAAAAATGACTTGTAATGTCTTGCATCCAAACATGGCCTTCCACTTGAAATTTGTTCTTGACCAAAATAGATGGCATGGAGCAGATCTCTTGAATGGAATTTTGAAACTTGAAACATTCAAAATCTCCAAAAATTGAGAGAGTTATGCTTCTTGAAGTTGGTAAAAATTTATGAAATGACCTATAATCTTTTGCATCCTTAGGACATTTTCCATCCATTTTCACACTTTACACATAAAAGAAAGGTTGAATTTCACATATTCAAGATCATTATGGAGAAATAATGGGTTCAAGGTGATACAAATTGATCAAGTTATGATCATTTGAAGTCACGCAAGGGAATTTGAGGGTTCATTGGGAGGACTTGTAATATTTCTTCATCATCAAGTTTCTTCCATACAAAATTTATTTGAAACTTTTGAAGTGATTTATTAATAACCATTTGAAGAGAAGGATTATTTGGAATCATTCAAAAACACCAAAAGATGAGCAAGATATACCCCTTTGAAGTTCAAAACCCTAATTTCTAGAGAAAGAAAATTCCTTGGGAAACCATTGCAATTTTGACCAACCTTCTTGCACAAATACCCTAGTCATGTGAATATAAGTTTTTGAGGATGATAAGGAGAAACCAAAATCACTTCCAAATCTTGATAATTGAAGGAGATATGTACTTGTGATAATTGAAATCAAAGACTTGTCCAATAAAGTCAAACTTCTTCAATCAACCCTTATACTTTTGAACTAAATTTGACAAATTGAGGCATGATGAATCATAAAAGACTTTGTCATGACATTACTTAAAAACATCTTTAATGATGAGGCTTGAATCTTAATGAAGATTTGTTGAGGAAGGCACATAAATGAACTCATGTATCCCTAGATCAACCTTGATGGAATGTATTGTGCTTTTACCTAAAACATTAACAATTGGGGTAAACACTCATTGTATTTATTAGTTAAAGGATAATCAATACAAAACATAGATGATCATAAAATACAAGTCAAGGTGCTTGGTGATTCCTCCTAGAGAAAAAGCTAAAGATAGGGAGAAGAAACAAACCCTAATGTGATCTTATTGTGATTGAATTGATATGATATGATGAAGGGATCTTAGGGGGAAAAATTGGGGTACAATACATCCCAAGCCTTTATTCATAAGGGTGAGGTGGATGGCATGCTAGTGAGTAAAGTGTTTGTTGATGGTGGGGAAACTGTAAATTTATTGCCACATGCTTTGTTTAAGAAAATGGGGAAGTGTGGTTCAGATCTTCGACCTCACAACATGGTTTTATCAAACTATGAAGGAAAGCCCAGTAGAATATCGGGTGTCATCCAAGTTGAATTAGATGTCGGAACAAAAACCATATCAAAATTGTTCATGGTTATAAATTCCAAAGCCAACTTTAATCTATTACTTGGCCGTGAGTGAATTCATGGAATAGGTGCAGTCCCGTCAACTTTGCACCAAAGAATTTCCATTTGGATAAAAGATGGCGTAATAGAGAACATAGAAGCTGACCAAAGCTACTACAAAGTCGATGATATGAAAGGTGGGAAGAGGTCTTTCGACCAACATTTGGAGAGTGTAGCACCTTGTGATGATGAGAATTACACTCCCCATGAGAACTAAAATTGGCTTTTAAGTTTGGATTCTGATTATGGTTTCACATGGGATTCTGAAGAGGCAGCAATGCCTAGGGAGCCGACTCCACCTACGGGTTGGTGGGTGGCTGAAAAAGATGACTAGTGAATAATAAGTTTGATTCAGAATTCGGACTATGATTGAACACGTCATAAACATTCGGCTTTAGGAGCTGAAAGATGGCTCTCGAAGCCAAAATAAAGCATTAAAGAAGAGGCCAACGCAGCCTAAAACAACCACTTCAAAAAGTTGGGGGAAATTTATAAGCCTTTGGGGGTTTAAAATCCACTTACCATTAGGTGTAGAAATTGTGTGTAGTTTTATATGGCATTACCAAGAGTTGTAATTTTTATGCATTAAGCCTAAAGGATGTATTTTTGAACTGATTAATCTTAAAATTGGTGTTTCTCCAATGATTTGTTATTTTACCAGTTGATGTTTATGGTTTACTTTCATGATTGGTGTTTCGCCAATGATTGGTATTCTATAACCAGTTAATGATCAATCCCAAAACTGAGGGGCAGATCAAATGCAAATAATTGAGACCTAGAAAGAAATTTTTACTTTTGAAACTTTTAGTTTTTGAAACTTTTAGTTTCAAGTATTTCTAATAAACTTTCTAATAAAATGGCGGAAGTTCAAATTAATTGAGAACTTCTAAATCTTTTTGGAAGACATGGAATTGTTGGAAACTGGAAAAGATATCATCATAAGAAATCCAGTTGCTCATACATACGAAATTTGATGTCATCCAAATAATGGAAAAATCCAAAAAATCGACCACAAGTTATCCCAAAAAAGGATTACATATCCAAGAGTAAAGAAATATAAACAAAGAATAAGGCGCAATCATGCAGGAAAGTGAGACTTAAAGTCTTTGAAGTGGGCCATTTTGAAAACAATTTTGTTGTCGAGGCAGGCTTTCTTCGCCGTCAACTCATGATCATGTCTTTAATCGTTAAAGCCTTTTCTCCGTGATCAATTCATTTATGAATCTCTTTGCTAATCTTGTTTTGGCTTGAGCACGCTTCAGCCGAATCCAGCAAGGACTTCTTTCCTTCAGCATTAGACAGTTTCTTCTGGAGATCAGATATCTGAGTTTTGTAGGAAGAAATCTGCTGAGATAAAGAGGAACATTGGTCGGCACGAACTTGACTTTTAGATTTGAAGGCAGTCAATTTATCTTCACAAGATTTACTGAGATTCCACTCATATTCCATGTCGTTATTGCTAGCTTGGAGTTGGTGGGTGAGTTTTTTACTCATGCAAAGATCAACAATGGCCTGACAAAAGAATTCCTCAAAGTCGATAAGGTACTAAACCTAAGCCTCAGGGATGGTATGTTGAGAGATCTCGTCAAAAAGCTTTAAAATTTCATCCACCAAATCACTCTCATCAACAACGACAGAGAGGAAATCACCATTGAGCAGATACACTTTTAACTGCTGCAGTTTGAGAGTCACGTCAGGGTCGACACTAAAAGCAGAAGAAGTTGTAGAAATAGGAACGACTAATTCTTGTCAAAGTTTTTGGAGCCTCCGTAGAGTTTCAGCTGGATGCTTCTGCTTCATTGCAAGAATTTCCTCCTGTCTCAGAGAGCTGTTAGAGCTTGTATCTTGAAAGAAGTGAGGCTCATAATTAGTAGAAGTAGAATGTACAAAGTTATTACCAACATGAGCTTGCTGGTTAGGATTTTCCTGAGGAGAAGCATTAGCAGCAACTAGTTCTTGATTGGCTTTAGTGTTTTCCTCACTGATGTGTGCGGTTGAGTGATGAGGTGGAGTTGAATGAGATACTATGTCGATTGAGGGATCGTTTCCAGTGTCCAAAATGTATACATCTCTGTTTGTAGTTGTGACAAGGGACATAGTAGTTCCAACCATTTCCTCATGAGCTGGTGCCTAACGGAAAAACAGTACCAGGATTAAATAAATTTTAGTGTTGAAAAAGGAAAGGGTGTAGGAAATTAATACCTTTTCATGGGTTGGAGTTCTTGTCCTTGAAGTGGAATTATTGGAGTTGGTTGTGGAGGAGGTGGAGTGTCTTCTTGATCATGATTAGGAGAAAGTGGAACCTCAACACCAACAGTGTTAGCCTCATAGGTTTTGGATTTCAGGATGATTCTTTTGACTCCTTTATACCTTTTGGGCTTGGTAGGAGTCAAAGCTTTGAGGGAAAAAAATGTGAGAACCGTCACTATGGCCGAAAGTGTCTGGGGAGATATAAGGTTGTGGCACCCTTTTAGAAACCTAGTAGTACAAAAGTTTCAGTTATTAATCTACAATGTTATGAAAGCACGTGTGAGAAGTTTTATGTACCTGGGGAGTCAAAACCTTGGTTTTATTTGAGGGTGCGACAACAACAGTTTTAGCGGTCGAAACTCATTTTCGCCCCTAAAATCGTTAGTGTGAGATCACAAAAACCTAGGAGGATGATCAAATTCAAACATAGAAAGGAAGCTAAGGTACCTTAGGTGGTCGGACTTAGATAGCTTCGACAACCTCATGATTTTGTTGAGTAGTCAGAGCCTCTGCTTCCCAAGCCTCAAAGGCATCCATTAATGTTGCAAAAAGACAATGGTGAAGAAATACTTCTTTTGGTTCTTAGACCACCAACTTTAGAATTCTTTGGTATAAAAGAAAGAAGGTTTAACCGGGAGCACATGAAGTTCAAGATTCCATAAATTTCTCACATAAAAGAGACATTTTATGTATTTAGCTTCACCTAATTGTCGTTCAGACCAGATGATATCTTGAGTATGGGTAACCAGAGATGATGGCATCATTTGGCTAAAACCAAACTGTCGGGAAACCAGCTTCGGCTAATACGTCACAAAGCCATAACCTTTGGAACCTGTGTTAATGCGAGAAGACAAGAAAGTAGGGGTTAGGAATGCCCTCCACACAGAATTTGATTTAGTAACCGCTTTATGGCTAACTCCAAGAAAAGGATCCTTAAACCAAGTAGGGCCAACATTCCTCCTCACAAAAGGAGCCATAGTTTCGACAAACGTAGCTTCTATGAATAAGTTAATGTACTTCACAAAAAAAACATGGTCGAAGCTTCTTGAGGAGTGATCAAGGACAACCTTAATCCCTCGGTGGATTTTGTCGACAAAAATCATTCGACGGCCTTCGATAGAGGAGAAGTTAGTCAATGCTTAAAAGTAGAATTCAACAAATGTTGTAGAAACAAAAAGGGTCCTGAGAGAGTTGGCCCTTTAGAATTTTTAGAAAGGTTCTTTAGCCTGGAAGAAGTATCACCAAGAGTATGGTAAAGATAGGCCAACATGAGCTTACCCAAAGAAATTTGTCGACCCTCATAGAGTTGAATGGCCAGAGGGATGAAACCTTTCATCATTTGCAGAGACCCATGGCAAAAAAATAGTAATAAATCCAAAGAGTGAGAAAAGCAATATGTTCTTCATTAGATACATCATTACTTTGAGTATCATGATGGTCTTCAATATATCGTATAAGACCATCTTTGGCGAAGCGGGATGTGTGCTCCATCGACAAAGTGGGATCAAAAACCTCTCCCAAAAGAGACAAGCCAGTAATGGCTGCTATGTCAAAGAGAGTAGGTGTTAGCATCCCACAAGGGAATTAAAACTGTTGGTTGAACCTTCCCAAAAGAAGATTGACGCTGTGATCATACAAGGATTGATTTTGTGAGCATTTCTTGACAGTTGGATCGCGTCAAAAATGCCAGATGCTTCCTAAAAAGACTTCTTCTTAGCCTGGACCCTGTCAAGCCATGCCAAATAGGCCAAATTTCCAGGAGTGGATGAAGAACGAAAAGGTCTAGTAGAAGAATCCACAAATTTTACATCAGGCGTAAAACCCTGAATAAATGCGAGGGGTTTCGCAGAAGTATAACAGAGAAGAAATTCTTGAACTTTTTTAGGATCATTTTTTCGGTATGAGCACGACCCGTGAAAAGCACGGAGTTCTACAGAAACCACAAATAGAATGAGCATTTTTTGTTTCTAGGTTGTAGTGGTGCGAGCGTCGGTAGATGTAGGATGCGGAATAATAGGCAGATTGGCAGTATCTATGAGAGCAAAAGATATTGGGTTGGTACCCGTAGAAATAGAAGAAGAACCCGAAGCTGCCATTTTTTATATTCAATAGAAAATGGGGGAAAAGATGGGGCTTTTCTGTTTTTATTTTATGAGCAAGAAGAGAAGATGAAGGAAAAAGAGGAAAAATATATAACCTATAAAGGGTATTTAAGAAAATTCACACCTGTCGATCATTGAAAAGTGGCACTGATCCAATGATGATGAAGCAAAGAAGTGGAAAAGTTGGTGGGGTTTATTCAAAAACCCACGCCTTAAAACCTAGGAGTGATCATGAGAAATGATGAAAGTGACATGGGAAACTATTGCGCAGAAAATAGTCATGATTGTGCATGACGTCATCCGAAAAAGGTGTGAGGTTAAAAATATGGAAGAGAAAATGCCAGAATTCTCCCATCGACAAGACTCCGTCGAACACGAAATTTTGGGGGACAATTCATTGACAAGCAATTTTCGACTAGGGTAATGACCCTTAAGATGTGGGGGTTTATTTGGCTAAATAAGCATAAATTTTTGAAAAATGTAATAAAGCGCCGAGCAAGGGGAAGACATCAACCAAGTGAGCCAGTTGATAAGGACCATAAGATCAGAGGCAGCTTTTGATAGACACAAAAGACGACAAAGAAATGGATTCATACTGGCGAGAACGGTTATCAACATGCAGAGCTAGCAAGATTATGGGAAGATCCAAATAGTCCCCACGAAGCCCAAACATGGGCTAGTAACTGTCATCAGTTACATGGTTAGGATATCTATTTAAGAAAATTACTATATTTGTGTTAGAGGTCGCATTTCTTCACATTTAATAAAAATACACTCAAAGTACCTGCAACTAAGAGAGAAACGAGTTCAAGCTTAACAATGTATGAATGCTTCAACATTTAAATTCATAGAAATTCACAGTCTTTTCACTTTAAATTACAAGTCTTGTCTTTGATTTATTTACTTTGTTATTTTTCCGCTTTACCTTTTTTTCAATCCAAAAACACTCCAAACACTAAGTCTAGGATTATTGTAGCTGGTCTTGAAAGTAACCTTTAATAGGAGGCTAGTGATTTTTTCACAGAGAAAAAATGACAAAGTATTTGTTACCTCTCATCGAATACACTTGGATTTGTCCATATACATTAGAATATATGACTTCGAGGATTGCCTTCGACTTGCTTCCTACATCCTTACTGAAATTGTTCTTGTGCTGCTTCGCCTGCACACATTTCTCACACACGTCATTTGGAATGTCGAGTTCTGATAATTCTGAAACCATATTTATTCTCTTCAAATATCTAATGTCACTGAAGTTGAGATGGCCAAGTCGATAATGCCATATCCACTAATCTCTACTAGCTGCAGTTGCTAGACTTTTGTGCTCCATCACATTTAGTTCAATCTTGAAGGTTATATTCTGGGACATGGGAGCCTTCAAGATTAACCTTCCATTTGTATCGACGACTCCAATTATCTCGTATTCGACCGAAACTTTGTAATTCTTTTCGACCAATTGCCCTATGCTGAGGAAATTGATATTCATGCCTGGTATGTACAACACATTGGAAATTACTGACCTCTTTCCATCTTTCCTCATAGTCAGAACATATCTAATACCTTCAGCTGCTAGAGTATTGTCATTTGAAAATTTTACCATGTTCTTCATTGAGGGTTTTAGGTTAACAAACTAATCTTTCCTTCTAGACGTGTGTGATGAGCATCATGAATCCAAGTACCATTGGTTCTTGAATTTCTCTTCATCTCTTATTGTGACCATCAGTATCATCTCTTCTTGTTCATACTTTGTGAACTTAGCATCACTTTCTTGATTCTTTCTCTTTTTTGGACAATCACTAGAATGGTGACCATACTTCTGACAATTGTAACAATGAATGTGACTATTGTCAGGTTTTTGACCACCACCTCTTCCTCTACCTCCAACACCACCTCTTTGGTTGCCTTGGTATGGGGTCTTCTCTGGTTCGACACAATTCCTTCCTGTCGGTCTCCTCTACCAATCGAATTATTGTAGCCTCCTCTACCTTTGTTGTCAAACCACTTTCATTTGTATTTCTTGTCTCTTGATGAATGCGCTTGCAAAGCCATATCACTCTTCGACTTGCCTGCATCTCTTTCATCCATTCTTTGTTCATGAGATTCAAGTGTTCCTTGAAGCTCTTCTTTTGATAAAGTTGACATGTCCTTCGAATCTTCTATGGCAACTACCACATGGTCAAACTTCGGGGCCAAAGAACTCAACATCTTTGAAACAACAAATCTTATTGTTAACGTCTCTCCATAAACCTTGATTTGATTCACTAGTTTCGTAACCCTAGTGAAGAAATTATATATGCTCTCGCTATCTTCCATCTGAAGCAATTCATACATTCTTTTGTGAGTTTGTAACCTCACCTCTTTCACCTTCTCAACGCCTCCAAAAGATTTCTTTAGAACTTCCCAAGCTTCTTTTGCAGATTCTATAATTATTATTCTTTGATTCTTTGTATTCCGCCTCTTCTTCTTCTAAAGCGTCTTCTTCAAGCGGTTCTAATCCATATTTCACAAGATCCCAAAGATCTTGACAACAAAACACAACATTCATCTGCTTGCACCAATTCTCATAGTTACCAGCTCTAAGAATTGGAATACTTGCTAGAAAATTCCTGTTTGGATTATTTATTTCTATCGTTCTTGCTTGCCTTGTGTTGTACCCCAAAATTTTCCGTCCCATATTTCTCAATACATGTCAAGTGAGGTCCTCAAATTGCTCAAAGAAGCCCAAGAGTTGACCAAACGAACTCTCTCCTAAGGCAGTCTATCTAAAATTAGGTTTTAATTTTACATCAAGATGCTTGAGTCCAAAGGATCCCAAATTCTCACCATTGTCCTAATATGGTCTCAAGATCATCCATATCAAGTTTCAAACCTTGCAAAGGAAGTTTGCTCAGTCAATTGCTCAAGTGCCTAGAAATCGACTGTGCTAGGGCAAAAGTCAACTATGGCCCATATACAGTCAAACTTCAAGATTTTTGGTCAACATCCTCATTTTGAAGTATTATTCATCATTTTATCAAGGTTTGACCATGATTCCTCAAGGATTTCTTACAATTCATCAAAACCCCAAAGTTGCTAAATTAGGGTTTTGTCGGAAAAGTCAACTCAACTTTGACCAAGCATAACTTTCTCATACTTTATCAAAAATGACCCATCCAAAGCTCATTTTTAAGAGGATGTAATTCCCTACAATTTGTATTCATCTCCCAAGTTCAAAATATGAACTCACAAGAAGATATGAATTTGGACATTATAGGTCATTTTGAAAAGTCAACAAAAACACCTTTTGGGTCAAAGCTCAATACATAAATATGGAAGACTCAATTGAGATGATACTAAAAGGGTTATTTAGATGACATCCTAAGCTTTCTAAAAAGTCCAAGAACACGTCTCTAGGGACAAAATTGAAAGAGTTATGCATTGGCCAAGTTGACCCTTTTTGCAAATTTGCCAAAAGTCAAATGTGTCCAAAATAGCATTTTTTGCTAAATGGGCCCAACTTTTTATGCTTGCATTGAGTTTGTAATGTGATCCATGACCCATGAGCCCTTCCACTTGTCATTTCTTTTATTTTTGTTATTTATTTTGATTTTATTTCATTTAAATTAAATAAAATCAATATAAAATAATGAAAATATCAAAAATCAATAAAACCTTGAGATTTTGTGCATGATTAGATTCATTATACAGCTGGAGACAAAATCAAATCGTGCAAGGCTTCATATGGACAAAAAAAGATTGAAAATGCTTGTTTTGGAAAGATTTGGTGCAAGGATTAAATCAAGGATCAATCTTCATAAATGGAAAAGATTGGATACAAATATCAACCCTAATGCACTCTATTATACATAAGAAACAAAGGCAGACCAAAGGGAGAGGGAGAGAAATCGTGAAAGAGGCAGAACCAATTGCAAAAATTCAAAGAAAAAGTGCAGACCAAATTCACAGTTGCAGGCCATCTCTAGCCATTCTAACCCTACCAATCATTTGTTGGACATCTTAGGATCGTGTTTTAATTGTTAGCAAGCCTCCCCACGCCCTGAAACACGTTGTAGCGGCCACAAGGTTTGTCTATTTTCTTGAATTCGAATATATTGATTCTGGCATATTTAGCATGATTGATTGGCATATTTATGATCTTTGAGATGTTTCCAAGCTAATGACTATATTCAATTGCATTTTTATTGACTGTACATAAAACTGCCATGGCTAGGGTTTGTTCTTCGTTTTTAGGGATTTCTCATACAGGGAAAATTGGGCATTGATAATGGTACCATGATGCTCGTGAGGTTGAAACGAGTTGATTGGTACCATTGGTTTTCATTTATCATGCGCGTACAGGATTATTGAAATACAAAGGGGCTATACCTACGCTTAATGTCCGTAGGTAAAAGTTACAAAACTTACAGCGACTGTGGGAGGAAGAAGATGGATACGTGGCGCTCCCTGACTTGCCAGTTTGAATTTCGCGCGTTTCAAAGTTTAGCATTTTGTTTTTATTATATAATATTTGTTTGTTATTGTATGTATAATTAAAACAGCCAGCTCAGTTGGTAAGCGTGAAAAGGAGGAATGTATAAGGACCTGGGTTCGATCCCCAGGTTCCTTATTTGCTTCATATTATTTTTCAATGAAGAATCAGGTACACCTCACACTCCAGGATCCACCATATGCTATCCAGATCTGACCGTTCAACCCATCAAGGCTTCACATCTAACGCCTTCTCCCTGGAGGACCACCATGCGCCCCAGTCAAACGTGCACGTGGGATTGAGCAAAGTCTAAAGGGCCTGGACTTGTTGGGCTCATAATTTCAAGCAACACCCCCCTCATTTGCTAATGCAGGCCCAACTCTTCACTTTTCTTTTTTTTTATTTCTTTTTTTTTAATTCTTTTAATTATTTTGCTTAATTATTTTTTAACAAAATTAATCTTTTTTCCACAAAATCCTAAAATCAAGAGTTTTACAAAAATTAGAATTAGGTTTTTTTTATCAAATTTAATATTGGTTTAATTTAATTTAGGGAAATTCTAACTTATTTATATAATTAAAATTAATTAGAAAAATTAGGGTTAGACTCTTGATTCAATATTTACTTCTTTCTCAAAATAAAAAAATACAAAAAATAGGTGAATTTAATTATTTTTCTTAAATTAAAATTAATTAGTAATTAGGTTCCTTTTTATTCAATTGAGCTTTATTTTCTCAAAATAACAGAAAACGACAAAAAAATGATTTTTCCTTTAAATTACAATTAGGTATAGTTGGGGTTAAAACCCTAATTATTTTGCATTCAATTTATCGCGCGTGTTTATTATTTTTGCAATATTGATGTAACTGTCCACGGTATGTAATAGTTTAATCTAGGACTTTCTTTTATTTATCGTCTTTTATGGGTTTTTTTTTGGCTATGTAATTAATCCCTATCCCAAAGCCTTGTAATAGCGTAGGTTTATTTTCTCGCATTTTAATTCTCGCAAATATTAACTATTTAGATGTATGATTAATAGGATTGTATGACAAGATTGCATGATAATTTAAAACGGCTAGAAAACCCTAATGTGCAAAGATAATAACTGAAATCAAATCACTCGCACATATGCGCTCCTAGGGTATACTCTCACTTCGGTTGCCTTCGGTAAACGATCATTAAGTATAGGGTGTCTTAGTGGTTGTCCTCCTGTCTAACAAGGATCAAAAGTCTCGTCCAAAAATGTTGCCTCGGAAACGTTGTCTCGGAAATGTTGCCTCGAATATGATCTTAAGACTCTAGGGTTATTACTAAGGTGTCCTAACATTGCTTTAATGATTGTACGTCCCTTACGAATTGACCCTTATAAATCCAACGACGGTGCTACCTATTTCTCAATGGTGCGATAGCACTATCTAAAGGAAAAAAGAATAGAAATGATCTTTAGTCGAGTAGGTAGATGCTAGTAGGTACTTGCTCAAAATCAAACTTTTCACACTTACACTCTTCAAAACAATTTTCAAAACAACTTCGTCACACCTTTAAGGACTGATACGACGGTTATCATGAAGTCAAAACTTTTCAAAACAAAGCACATACACAAGCAATTTTAAAAGATGAGCAAGTACCTAAGAGCCCATGGAAAACCAGGGATAGGAAGGGTGCTAACACCTTCCCTTTCTATAATCTACCCCCGTACTCAGAATATCTCGAAAAAGGATTTTTTCTATACTTTTTTCTTTTCCGGTTGGATGAAATAAAAGTAGGTGGCGACTCTTGCTTACCGAGACATTTTGCGAATAAAAAACACAAAACACAAACCATCATTTTCAAAACAGTCGGTTCTGCCACCGTATCACAGAACTGGAGACTCTGCTGAGGAGTAATAAGTGGGGTATACCTTAGGATCTAGTTCATCTTAATTGCTTCTCTTGATTGCTTTGATTGCTTTACTTTTAAGGGTTTTGTTTGGGAGTTACTATAGATCCTAACTCGGATCTGGGGACACATTTTAGGTAAGTAGCAATAAATTGTGAGGGAACTGTACGGCGTAGACCGATACGGTTGAAGCAGTAGCTACGTTGATGTGGCACATTGGTTGGTACTGGTATCCCTTGTGGAGAAACGAGGAGAATACGGGGCCGCTGTGTGGTGTCGTTAAGCATCAACTGACCTTATAACCTTTAATCAACCAACTTAGCCATTAGAAAGTAGTGAGATAGCCGGCCTCGGTGTAAAGCTGAGAACTGGTTGATACTTGATGCTACACTCATTGAGACCATACTCTCGAGATAGTTCTGGCCGCAAGAAAAGATTGCGTGAGCTGAAACCATGACCGATGGAGGATGGTCAGTGATATTGAGATCCTCTAGAACCCGGTTACTTTTTCTAGGACAGGTTAAAACCAACTTAACTTCAAGAGGGTACTACCTTTGACCTCATGCAAGCCTTAAACCTAAGGGTTTTGTGTGATTTGACTGTGTTTGTAATACCCATTGTTTGCTATACCTGTGGTTTATCATGACATAATGCATCATAACATAGGCATTCATGCTTCATTACACTAACCATTTCAAAGACCAATGGAATTTATCTTTGTTCTGTTTTATAGATCATGGCTTCCGTGCGTAGAAATACCATCTGAGTCAACTTTGTGCAAATACCTGCCCGAATTAAAGAGCTAGCCTCAAGAGTTTCTGAGACTTCTATGTTCATTAAGAGACATAGTCAACTTCTCAGCCTGGTTACTTCATATCTGGATGAGCAGATGATGAGCGTACTATTTCAGTTCTTTGATCCTGTGCATCATTACTTCACCTTTCCAGATTACCAGCTGGTTCCCACTTTGGAAGAGTTATCTCACTTATTGGGCATATCCATCCTTGAACAGGTACCCTTCATAGGTATGGAAGAGGTTCCTAGACCAGAAGATATTGCCTCAGCTCTGCATCTGAAACAGGCTGATATAGTATCCAATTGGGAAACACGAAGCGGGGTCGAAGGTTTCTTAGCCAAATTTCTGATAGACCAGGCTCAGCTATTCTGGGATAATTTGGATTTTCAGGCTTTTGAAGATGTCTTGGCCCTCCTTATCTATGGTTTGGTTCTCTCCCCGAATCCAGATTCCTTCGTATATGTGAATGTTGTCAAGATTTTCCTTTCTCGCAATCCTGTGCCTACTCTACTGGGTGATATCTTGCATGCCCTCTACACTCGTACCGTGCGAAGAAGGGGAACTCTTATATGTTGCATGTCGTTGCTATCAAGGTGGTTTATTTCGCACCTCCCTAAGTCTGTGTTGAAGAATGAAGAAGGTTTGGGTTGGTCCTACAGGATAATGTCACTTGCCCGTACATATATTCTTTGGTGTTCCCAGGCTATGGAAGACACTGCTGTTATTGATCGTTGTGGGGGATGCCCTAATGTCCCATTGCTTGGAATCAGAGGGGGTATAACCTACAATCTGTGTCTAGCTTTGTGACAATTTGGTCGTGCTCGGAGAGATGGTCCCCATGGGCTACTTCTTGAGAATATTGCATTTGACTACAAGGAGGACATTGACGAGCACCGCTGGAGGTTTATACGAGCTTGGGGCATGGTGAACAGATCTGACCCCCAAGAGTTGGGACAAAGGACTTCCCTTCCTATGCAGCCTTATCTCTAGTGGGTCCGAGCTCGTGCCCAGAAGCTTGGGCTGCCCTATGAAGCCGTGTTACTAGTGATTGTGGAGCCCACCAATGAAGAGGGCATTCCTTACACGGTTCTTTATCCTTACATGCCCACTGATCCTAGGGATGTTGTACCCTAATTTTTTCCCCTAAGATTCCTCTATCATATCATATCAACTCGATCATAACAAGATCACATTAGAGTTGGCTCTTCCTCTTTTTCTATCTCATATCTTTAAGTTTGCTCTTGAGGAATCTCCAAGCACCTTGGTTGTGTATTTTGTATATGTGTTGTTGACTAACTTCTAATCAAAATACAAAAATATATTTGTCTTTGCATATTTGTGTTTTGTAGGTACCAAGTCGAAGCATCTGACAAATAAGGATTTCTGGTATTATTCTCCTAAAATCTCTATTTTGCAAAAGAAAATTAACAAAAATTCATTTTTTTCACTGATGCAATCGATTTCTCTTAGAGTGCAATTGATTGGACATAATGCATTTTGCGCCATTTTTGAAAAAAAGACATTGTGCAAATCGATTTGCACTGTAGTGCAATCTGTGATCGGTGGATCTGGAACTGACTGTTTAACGCTGGTTCGCGAAATGTCGCGGAAGCAAGAGTCGCCACCGTCTTTTATTTTCTCCAACATGGAAAGGACAAAAGCACAGAAAAATTCCTTATTGAGATTAGTTCTCGATTCGGGAGGTAGATTTATAGAAAGGGAAGGTGTTAGCACCCTTTCTATCCATGGTTATCCATGGGCTCTTAGATACTTGCTCATTTGTGTTTTCAAAAGGTTTGTTTGCTTTTCAAGGTGAGTGGGTTTGAAAAAGTTTCTTTGAAAGTTTCAGATCGACTCTTGTATCAGTCCTCAAGAGTGTTTGAAAAGTTGTTTTTGAAAGCTTTTTTGCAAAGTGTTAGTGTGAAAAGAAGTTTTTGATTTGTTTTGAATTAGAGCAAGTATCTACGAGTCATCTACCTACCCTAAGGAATTAGGCTGTGTAAATGTCCTTAAGGTAGTGCCATCCCACCATTGAGAGGTAGGTAGCACCACCGTTGGAGGTGTTCGGGTCAATTCGAGGATTAGGGACAGTGTGGTCACCAGAGCAATAGTAGGACACCTTAGAAGCTACTCCCATGCCATGTTCATGGACATGAGGACTTACTAAAACGTCCTCTACTCGACGACCACGTTTCGAGGGGCAAGGCAACAGTGAGGCGTACCCTAGGAGTGGTGTGTGAATTGTGTGTCCTTTCCAGTTATTATTTGTCTTGTCATGCATTTAGTGAGCTACGCTTCGATTTTATTTGGGCATACATTCTTTCATGTGATTATTAGCAGTTAAGGGTGCGGGAACTAAAATGCGGAAAAATAAAGGTCCTACGCTATTACAAGGCGCGGGTCCATACATCGCCAAATTAACAAAACCCGATTTTGAATAAAAGTGCGGAAAGTAAATGTCCTAATTATCTATTACAAGGCCTTGGGGCAAATACATTATATCCACAAAAGAAATAAAAATAAATGCGAAAAGAAATTAGAATCGAGTGCGAGGGCGTTGGACCCTTTAAAGAAATTAAATTAAAATTACAAATTAATTAATGATTAAGTAAAGAAAGGGACTTATTTTTTGATGTTTTTGTATTTAATGGAAATAAAGAAAATTAATTGGAATTGAAACCCTAATTCTAGGCATTTTTAATTATTAAAGAAAAAGATTCAAGTTTGACCTAATTTACTAATTATTTAATATACATATTTACTTACAAAATAATTAATGGTTAATAATAATAAGAATAAAAATTATTTATTGAGGAAAAAAGAAGGAATGAAAATGCTAAACCTAATTTTTATGTATTTTATTTATTTAAAAAAAACATTAAAATTAAACCTAAAATTAAACTAATTTGGTTATTAGAATTTATTTACAAAGTTAATAGAAATTAATATTAGTAAAACATATTTTTTTGTTTTATGATTTTCTGGTTTTTTGTGTTATAAAATTTATATTATGAATTAAATAAAACAATTAACATAATTAAAATAAATAAAAGAAAAGAATAAAAAGAGAGAAAGAAAATGCAAACATAGGGGGGTGTTGACCCAATTGAGGAGGTGTATGGAGCATTTGGCCCACTAAATTCAAGGCCTTTGTGGACTTTTCTGTACTTGCATGTGGACCCATTGACTGGCGTGTATGATGAGCCCCTTTGGTGGCCTTCAGATTGGAATTTCCAGGCGCGTGGCAAGCCAGATGGTGTGTTTGTATGATGTTCCCTTGAGAGTATACTGCACAGGAACATATTGAGCAAAATAATATTGGAGAAGTGAGGGACCTGGGAATCGAACCCAGGTCCCAATACCTGTATGCCAGCGCGTTTGCCAATGGAGCTAGTGCGTTCATTTGTTAACTTAGTGGAACCTGATCAATGTATATGAAAACAAATGCTATTGGTGTAAAATAAAAATTTAGCGCGAAGATTTGAATCTCCCAGTCACGTCCAGACACGCAAGCATCATCTTCTTCTTTTTTCTGCAACTAAAAGCAAATAGCGGGGGTTTTGAACCCCCACTAAGTCAAACCTGCAAAAATAGCGATTAGGCTATGGAGCAATATAAATTGGGCGCGAATAGTGAGTTCAATTCGTTTTGAGGTCCTGAGTCCAATGGCATAGGTGTGGATGGTCAATTTTACCATATGTGTAAGACCCTAATTCAAGGTCCCTAAAACCCTAAAAAATGTCCATGGTGGATTCTCCTACAGACAGCCATTCTTCAATTGAATTGTGCCATTAGCTTTAGAATCATCATGTTAGTATAAATCACACATTAAAAGTCATGAATAACGTATGAAAATGCAAATACGAATATGAGTAAGTTTATGAACAGGGCGACTCGGTTATACCAATTCTGGATGTATGGGGCTTGGAAAGGTGTTGAATCACGTTCAGGAAGGTCCCAGCAATTGTTTGGAATCCTTTTTAGGCCTTGAAAGGAGCTCTATCTATAAAAATAGTTTTGAAGTTTTTGTGTGAAAAATGCAAATTTGTTCTCTCAATTCCTGCGCAGCTTTTTTGTTTCTAGCCTTAGGGTTCTGTTTGCATATGTATGAGGAATTATTCTAGGTCAAAAACAAAGCGCATGATCCATGTTTTAATGCCTTTCAATATTTGATTTTCAAGCATCTTTTTTCAATCTTTTCCATACCAATCTTATGCCAATCATTGAAGATTCTTTCCCTTTTGAGTGTGCACGAAATCTTGAGCTCATAAAGAGTGAATATGCTGTATAAAAAGATTTGGAAAACATGATTTGCTATTTTTGTCATATTTTATTTTAATTAAATGAATTAATAATAATAATAATTCAAATAATTAATCAAAAATGATAAAATAACTCCCTTGGATGTCAATGGGTCGTGCATGGCCTTTGGGTGATGATTCATGGAAGAAATTGAGGCCCATTAGCAATTTTGAGGCATTTGAAGCAAAGTTGACTTTTCAAAATTCCCAAAAATTTCCCAACTTCCACAAGGCATATATTGCTCAATTTTTAAGATTTGATCATGTTCTTGGACATTTTGGAAAGGCCTTGAATTCCTTTAACCAATGTCTTTGGTCCCATGTCATTTTGATTTACCAATCTCAAGTTATGGTCTTTGACTTAAAGTGCCTTTTTGTTGACTTTTGAAAATGACCTATAATGTTGAGATTGATAACTTTTTGTGAGAGAATTTCTTGGACTTGAAGTGTGAAGAGGAGTTGTAGTAAATGTCATTCTATTCAAAATGAGCTTTGGATGGAATTTTTCTGATAAACCATGTTGAAGTTATGCCTTGGTCAATTTGCAGTTGACTTTTTCAGCTATCCAAAAATAGAAACTTTTGCATCTTGAGACTTTTTGAGCCATGCCTTGAGAATCATGATCAAGAATTGATAAAATGATGTTTGTGGCTTCAAAATAAGATGTTGACCAAAAATTTTGACTTTTGACTGTCAAATGACCATTTTGCCCCTGTAGTTGACTGTTGAGCAATTAGGGTTTCTGACTGTGCAATTTTGTGCTGTGAGTCTTGAAACTTGGCATGAGGATGCTTGACAATGTTTATAGGCATGTGTGACTTGTTTGGACCCTTGGAAACTTCAATTTCTTTGCCAGAACCAAAACCCTAATCTTTGACTGTTAGGAGGCCATTGGACTGTGCAACCCTTGGGAGATTTTGAAGCATGCTCTTAGCAAACCTTGGAGAATATGGGAGGGCAAATTTTGGGGTACAACACAATCGATTGCACAACGTGAAAATTTGAAAAAAATCAGCAATTTTAAACTTGTCAAATTTTGGCTCCAATTTTTCTTCATTTTTGAAAGATGTATCATTAATTCAAATTTTAGTGCCAATCTTTCATTTTTAAGAAGAATTATCATTAATTCAAATTTTGGCTCTAATATTTGAAAGAATTATCATTAATTAAAATTTTGGCTCCAAGAATTAATTACCAAATTACCACTAATCCCAATCCTAAAACTCTATAAATAGAGCCCTCATTTCATTCAAATTTCAAGCTTTTGATAGCCAAATCCACCTTGCTAAAAAGTCTCTCAATTCTCTCCATCTACCAAATTCACTCAAAGCTCCATTTTCAAAAAGTTAGTAAGCTTTGAATTGAAGCTTACTAATCTTTGAGCTAAACCTTCATCCAAACACTTTTTCTCCATCAATTCTCTACATCCAAGCTTGAGCAATTGATTCTTGTGGTTGAATTGAAGTAAATTCTTGAAGTTGTTTTGATAATTCTCTAGATCTACCTTTGGTAAGTTGGATAATTCATCTTTCACAATGTGATATCTTGTTGATCTTTGGGTTTGATTCTTTGAGCATTATTTTATGGTTCCAATGGTGTTATTTTCTCATAATTTTATGGAATTTTCATGCTCAATTCGATCCATGATCATTAGGTATTTAATGGAAAGTTTGAACAAGAATTTGGCCTTTTAAAATGCTGTTTTGTTGCCTGTAACAGCGTGCAATCGATTGTAGTAACAGTGCAATCGATTGCATAAAAGCAATTTCACGCAGATTTTTGAAAATTGTACTATGTAAATCGATTTACATAGTAGTGCAATCGATTTACACAGGGACAAAATGTACTTTTTTGCCTTGTTTTAGGACAACTTTGTTCCAAAATGCTTTTTCTACTCACTGCTTTTGATTGTTGGTTTGGATTGCAATTTTAAATGTCCAATTTCTCTTTAAACTCAATGGACTTTGTGATATAGATGAAGTTGGATAAATGTTCATCAGTTCAAATCTACCTAAGAGTGAATTATTTAATTCATTTTTGGTGCTTTGGATTAATGATATGTTTAGTGCTTTAATCCATCTAGATGAGTGGTTGAATTTAAAGATGAAAGAATTTTGAAATGGTGATCCAAATTAGCTTATTATTCCCCTCCCTCTTCATCTTATCCCTTTGTTTTTTAATTGTGCTACATGTTAAGGAATGGTGATCTCTATATCATTTATCCAAACATGAAGCACATAGATTGCTATTGACCAGCCTCAAAATAGGTGCGACTTCTACATAAGTCCACTTACGATTGCTTAACATAGCGCTAAATTTTATCCCGATTCGAATAAATGATCATTCATGGCCCAAACTTATGATTTCAAGCCCAAGTATGTTAATTTGATCTCTTTGATCCAATAACCTTGAGATTCATTATGTGGAGGCTTTGGTTCTACCAATCCTCTAATGGATCTTCAACACCTTTGGTCAACGCGGATCACTTAAACATCATTGATCATTACATGTTACTTTTTGAGGATTCTAAAATGAATGATATACTTGACAAAAATCAAATGCAAATTTTTGTGTGGAGGATTTGGTTCTACCAATCCTCTAATGAGTTCCAAATGCAAGTTTCAAGATAGTCATCGAACTAACCACTAATTTCTAACAATTGAATTTTCTTTATGCTTTTATTTTTATGCTTTATGTACCATTTAATTTAAGCATTTACATTTCATGCCATTTTTATTTTGCTCACTTGAGCATTTATTCTTATGCCATTTTTATTTCTCTCACTTGAGCATTTAATTTTATGTCATTTTATTTTGCTCACTTGAGCTTTTATTTTCCTTTTAAAGACACCTAATAATCAATATAAACCATACAAATCTTTAATGATACTTGGACTATTTGGTTACTATCCTTGGTATTATGGAGCATTGGACTTCTTGGACTTAGGATTAGAGACCTTGGCCTATGTTGGAGACTTTGTGACTTTATCTGATTATTTTGTCTGGAGTTCTTGAGGTTTACCTCAAGACATTGGGTTGTTTGTTTGTTTTGTATGCAGGTTATTGTGATTACACCTTTTGATTGTAATCTGGAATTCACCCGTATACAGCCGTTACTCTGCCCAATTTTTGCGGAGACTTAATACACTTGAAGTTTGGTTTTATCAATAGGTCTAGTATATTTGCTTGCTTGGTTTCAATCCAAAGAATGGTAATTCTATATTGACTCATAATGTCAAGTATTGGCTTCTTGTTGGTTAGATGGTTCTTATCCTTAACTTTTACCTTATGGTTTTGGATAGTCTCTTCATCTCCTCCCATCTTCTTTAATTTCAAAAATCTTCTCCCTCCTTTTAAAAAAAACTCTTCTTGTTTTGAAACTTGAAACATTTTCATAATAAACTTGGACTTATGTCCATGCATTTTCAAAACATTTTCATAAATAAACTTCAATCAATTTAATAATACCTTGACATTTTTATGAGAAGACTAAAAGTCAATTAATCTTATTTCAAACCATTTTTGCCACTTTGGCCTTTTATTTTAAAATCTTTTCTTAAAAAGATTAGACTCTTTTCAATCCTTGTAGTGATGCAAACAACTATACTTCTACAATATGTAGTGAAGAGAGATATTTTCCACTTGGGTGTTGAGTGAGGCATTGTTGATTTTAAAATCTAAGCCATATCCTCCACTTTGAGATGATAAAAATTCTCCTTTCTCATGATTGTGGGTAGTAAGTATGTTTTCCACACGGACAATGACAATAATGTCTTATCTCATAAAATTAACCAACACACTTGTGTTTTAAATTTTAAAAAGAGGAACTACGTGTACCCTGATCCCATATTGCACAAAATGTGGTACGTAGGCACTAAAGGTTCGCAACCGCGACGGGTGCAAAAATCATAAAAATATTTCTTTTCTCACCTCCACCATCCATTTTATATACAACACATTTTTATATCCAAAATATACATATTTTACAAAGAGGTTCCTGCGGTGTACAGTAGATGTTTAGGATGCTAATACCTTCCCTTTGCATAACCAACCCCCTTACCTTGAGTCTTTCCCCCTCTTTTTGGGTTATTCGCTATTTTCCCATTCCTTTGGAAACAATAAAGCGCGGTGGCGATTTTTATTTTGATTTGTATAAAGTCTAGTCAATCCAATGGCTTAGCCTTGAACATTTCTACTGCTACAGAAAAAATGGCGACTTCACTGGGGAAAGATTAACCTCTTGTTGGTCCATCCCTAAGTGGGTTGAGCCTATCTTTGTTTATATCTGTATATGTGCTATTGTTGTTTATGTGTTATATGTTATATGTATGTTTGTCTGGATTTTCCTGGTTTTCAGGGTTCTTGGTGATTACTTAAAAGTCCTATACCCGAACTTGGGAAAACTTTAAGATAGGATGGGCGGTATAGTCATGTTAACTTTGAGGGAGTATTCCCAAAAAAGGAGGCATGAGATCCCCCACTCAGTGGAGGCCCCTTTGATTGTAGTGTCGTTTACCGAGTAATCGAGAAGACGTACTGCTTTCGACCTGGGAGCCTACTGAAGCTGAGGACCGTAGAATACCAAACCCATCTTGGCCTTTTAGGTGTAGTGCGGAAGCTATGACAGAGTAATCCGGAAATAGTTGTCACGCGATACTATGCTCGGACGAGTCTTTCTTGAGAATATTACTAATTACCGAGTTAATCAGGAAGTTGGTAATATCCGAAGGAAGGATGTAGACTATGGGAACCTCTTAGAACCTTGTTTGGAAGGTGATAACTTTTTAGACCAATACCTTATGGGTAGTACCTTTGACCTCATGCTCGTGACGTTGAACCTATGAACCCTATATGTGTGATCTTGTGTCTGATTGTTGCATCATGCATCCATGCACTCATAAGCATCTTTTGAAGAAAATAATATTTCAAGGGATTTAGAGGTTGACTATTTGTGAATATCTCAGGTACTTTTAACCATGGATTCTGGAAAGAGAAAGACTGGGAAATACAGTTTCAAGGATCCCAAGATAGATGAGTTGGTCAGTCTAATTCCCGAGATCGAGTGTTCTGCAGACTTTCGGAAGAAGTATGGATCCATTATTCCTCTCATGAAGCTGAAGATGAAGGAGGGTATTCTCCCAAATTTGGTCCAGTTCTATGATTCAGTGTATCACTTCTTTACTTTCATAAGAAGAGTAGAGAGGATTTGGGACCTAGAGGTGTTGTTTCTTTGGAGCCATATCTTCAGTGGGTCCGATCGAGAGCCATTCAGTTGAAGATGTCGTATACTTGGGAGACACCCATGCCTGACCTATTTGTGAAGACCACTTCTCCCTTATTAGATGATCTAGAAGAGCTGCAGCTTGCTTTGGTTAGGATGCAACAGGAAAGGGATGCTTGGAAGAACAAGTTCCAGATTTTAGAGATTTCCTACAGAGCAGACCTGAAGGAGAAAGACGATTTGATAGAGATCCTTGAGAGTCGAGCGGTGGAGTCTATGGAGAGGCAAGGGGATTTATTTTCCCCTAAGCCTCAAACAGGTGTTGATTACTCACTTCCTGCTTTAGATGATTGGAGGGAGGTTGCCATCAAACATGTGGAAGAAAACCAGAGGTTGAGGGCTCAGATTGCCAGGCTCACAGGGAAGCGCAAGCGTACAGATTGATCTCCATCAGTTCCTTTTCTCAGGATTTTAGATTGTATTTTCATCTTGTACTTGGGATCATTGAAACTTGTAATCCATTTTGAAGTTATTATAATAAAAATTTTCAGTATTTTAAATGTGTTATTATTTTGATGTTTGCAATATGTCTATAAACGTTAAATCCCTTGAAATATTAAATAATGAAGTAAAAATAATCACATGCATTACATATCATGCATCATATTGCACATATTTCTTGCATACATATCCAGGTGCCTTACCCAGCTTCTTTACTTCACTCAACAAGATGACTCATCACTACAACACTCGGGCTAATTTCAAAAAGAAGATGGACAACTTGGAACAAGAGAATCTCGAGATGCATGAAGAAGTTTATGCTTTGAAGGTCGGCATGGCCAATCTAACTACTCTGATGGAAGCTCTGGTGGTTGCTTAGAATCAGCCACCGAGTGTTCAACCTCAACCAACAAGGGCAAATGTTGAAGTTCCAACTGTTCCTGTATCCGCTACTCCGGCTGTTGTTCAAAACCATATGCCTCAGGGTTATCTGTGGGAAATGCCAAAGAATTTTGCACCTGAAGGTTTCAATCTTGGCCCTCAAGATGCTCCAGTGGTTCAGAATGTTGTTACTCCAGCACCTCCTATGGTGCATACTGTTCCTGCTGCACCTCCTTCAGTGAATTTGGTTCCGTTTGTTAATGAAGATGTGTGTCATCCTTTCCCCCCACCGAGTGAAGACTTGGGTCTTTATGAAAGATGATTTCGAAGAGCATTTTGATAGAATGCAAAGAGAGATGAAGGCTCTTAGGGGAAAAGAGTTATTTGGGAAGAATGTGAATAAGCTGTATTTGGTCCTGAATGTTAAAGTGCTTGCTAAGTTCAAGGTCCCTGAGTTTGAGAAGTATAAGGGCAACACTTGCCCTCGTGCTCACTTGGTGATGTACGTGAGGAGAATGTCTACCCACACCGATGACCAGCTTCTGCTGATTCACTTTTTCTAGGATAGTCTGACCGGCGCAGCGTTGAAATGGTACATGAGTTTAGACAATGCCAACATCCATACTTTTTATGATTTGGGAGAAGCATTCATTAAAGAATACAAGTACAATATGGACATGGCGCCCGACCGTCACCAGCTTAGGGCCATGGTTCAGAAAGACAAAGAATCGTTCAAAGAATATGCGCATAGATGGCGTGAAGTGGCTGCACAAGTGATTCCTCCCATGGAGGAGAAAGAAATGACTAAGATTTTTCTGAAGACGCTGGGAGCTTTCTACTACGAAAGGATGGTAGCAAGCGCACCAAGTGATTTTACAGAGATGGTAGGAATGGGTGTCCTCCTAGAAGAGGCAGTAAGAGAAGGCCGTTTGACAAAGGGTGAAGGATCCGAAGGTGTGAAAAAGCCAACTTATGGGTTTACAAATAAGAAAGAAGGGGATACAAATGTTGTCATACAAGAGAGGAGAGTGAATGCTCCTAGACGGAATTATCAGCGTCACCAGCAAGTTGCCTCAGTTACCCCTGTTATGAATGCCGCTCCGACTACCGTTCCTTATCAAAGACAGTCCCAGCAGGGGAACCAAGGGAATAATTGTTGGCTCCTAAATTCGACACCTTTGTTTTGATTGATGACAGCCATTAAAGCTGAAGAATGTCTTCGACTGGCTAAGTCTGTCGAAATGCCCGTCGAAAGATGGCAAAATACTTAGAAGATTTCTTCCAAGGAAGAAGGCTGATTGCCTTCGACGTCGAAGGAGTTTTCGTCGAAGATGTCTCTTGATGAAAGTGTTCGATGGTCCAGAGTGGAGCAGTTTGAAATTCAAAGCTTTGGAGGGAAAACAGTTTCCAGCAGTTACTACGTGCAAACGTGCAAGGATCTGGAGCGTCAAGCATGGAGAACGTGCCAAGTGGATTGATCTCGAAGCAGTGTAACTGCCCGACGGTTACTTGGGATGTTTTAGTATAAATAGGAGTAGATATGTAGTTTCTCGCGTGTGTTCACAATTCTATACATAGTCACTCATTTAGATTCGAGTACCCAGCGTGTGAGAAAGAATTGTTGAGAAATGTATGTGTGAAACACCAATTTTATCAATTAAAGTCATTTACTTTCCAAGAATTTTACTTGCTTTTCTCTTTACATTTCCTGTCGAACCTTTACTTTAAAGCCTTGTTTATTTTACCAAGTCTTTCCTTTATGCAATTTACTTGAAACCTTTTATTTAAAGCCTTATCCAACTTAATCAAACTTCAAAATCAACCTATGTCCATAGGATCAATCTGATCGATCCTGCGAGTAACCAAATAAGTAACCATTTGGAGGATCAGCGGTTGTTTACCAAAACCCAAGGTAAACAAATTGGCACACCTGGTGGGACCGTGTGTTGATTGTTGAAAATAATCTCATCTTTTCGAGTTGTATGTTATTGAGGAGTGGTAGAATATACACTAACGATAACAATACTGCCAGAAGAAGGGAAGAGATGGCGAATCCGCCAAACAATAACGAAATCCCACAAACGAATGTGGGAGCAACGGTTAGTATGACCGTAAGTGAAGCGACAAACGTTGGTTCGACACCAGCAGTGTCGGTCACAACCACGGGGCCAATAACTTCGTTAACAGGCCCCAGAATTCCTTTGGGAACTCCCCCACCAAGGGGAAATATAGGCACAAGGCCTGTGGTTCCCCCAGGATTTATTCCATTTTATGGTATGCCAACTTCTGAAGTGGCAAGCCTGACGAATGCTGCGTCCACTTTTTCAGACCCTTTCGTGAGTGCCTCTTTGCCACTCCAAGGCTCTGGAGTAGGCATGGCGAATAGAAATAGGACCCAACTCTTAGGAGGAACGTCCCAAGTAGCCCATGGCCTTACAAATGCCTCGACAGCAGTCTTGAGGCAACAAATGGACGAAAGCAACCATGATATGGTGCAAATGTTGGCACAAACTTTGAGTACAGTGCTAAACCCTCTAATACAAAACACTACTCAATCGAATCAGCAAGTTACAGCGCAAATGACGCGTTTGGCTGACTTCTTTGGAGTACCCCCACCTATTCGACAGCCCCAAAGGGCGCAAACAAGGGGAAATCAGGGGATATTTGTAGAGGAAGAAACCACCATTAACCAGGCTCAACAGCCTGTCGAACAACCTGTCGAAGAACCTAGGGTAATAGCCCCAGAGGTAAGGTTAGTTAACAGAAACCAAAATGCTGACGAAGTGGTTCAGCATATCCAATACCAAAACATGGGTTTGGAAAACAATCTGGCAACCATGATTGAAAGAATCATGACTCAGAATGGGATGAACATGGGCTTTCGAAGGCCCAACTTTACATCTCCGTTGTCAGAATATGTGTTACAAACGGACTTACCTCCTAGATGCAAAGTCCCCAAATTTACTAAGTTCTCTGGGGACACGACAGAATCTACTGTCGAACATGTGGCGAGATATTTGATCGAAGCGGGAGACATTTCAAATAATGAAAACCTAAGGATCAAATACTTCCCAAGTTCTTTAACCAAGAACGCTTTTACTTGGTTTACAACTCTCCCCCCCAATTCGATCCATCATTGGACCCAGTTGGAAAGATTGTTCCATGAACAATTTTACATGGGGCAAACCAAGATAAGCCTGAAAGAACTGGCCAGTGTGAAGAGACGTTTCACTGAACCTATAGACGAATATCTGAATAGGTTTAGGTTGCTCAAGGCGAGATGTTTTACACAAGTGCCAGAACATGAGTTGGTCGAAATAGCCGCAGGCGGTTTAGATTATTCCATTAGGAAGAAGCTAGACACCCAGTACCTAAGAGACATGGCCCAACTGGCCGATAGAGTTCGACAGGTCGAACGCCTCAAAGCTGAAAAAGCTAAGGCAACGAAAACTCACAAGAGAGAAAGAATAGCGTACGTTGAGATGGATGACGAAGATCTAGAATCCTTCGACGATACTTTAGCTGTCGAAGAAGGAGAAGTCGATTTAGCAGAACTAAAACAAGGGCCACCCTCTCTTGTAAACAGTTAGTCCCCTCAAATGGGAAAAATCCCATTGGTCCAGACAGGACCAACGATAGGTTCCCAAAAAAGACTTACAGTTTTGACATCACAAAATGTGATGAAATATTCGACTTGCTAGTTAAAGATGGCCAAATGATAGTACCCCCTGGGGTAAAAGTGCCTCCTCTTGATCAAAGAAAGAAGAGAGGTTTTTGCAAATATCATAATTTTCTGGGCCATAAAACTTCTCAGTGTTTTCTTTTCAGGAATCTTGTGCAAGACGCTATTGAGGAAGGGAGATTAAAGTTTGCTGACAAATCCCCCATGGCTGTCGACTCCAATCCACTGAAGGCTGAAGCCCACTATGCAGAACCCTCTGAGGTGAACATGATAGAGGCAACCAGGATCCAGTCGAAGAAGCCAGGCATTACCATGGTCGAAGTCTCAAAGGACCACATCAACATGCCAATCTTTGGCAGTTTTTTTGGAAATTTATCCAGGAAGACAATTGAGGTTGTCCAGAAAGCGGTCGAGAACCCGAAGTCGAAGACTGCGGAAGCACAACAAACTGGATCAAAGCCCAGTTCCCACTTGGCCACTGTTCAAAGCCAGACGGAGAATCTGGAGACACAAATGAAGCAATTAACTCTTGCTAGCAAAGATACAATGAATATTAACATGGTTGAACTTTCTGACCCTAAAGCATCAGAAGAGGCCATAAGGCAAGAGCAGGCTAATAAGACGGCTTTCCCACGGGAAAACGAAAACTTGGCAGATTTTTTACAAAGATGCCAGAAGAAGAAATCAGAGGTGATGCTGTGTCCAAGATGCAGTTCGATCTTTGATAAAAAAGCTGCTGAGCACATTCAAGGCGTGAGAGCAGTGAACAAGAGAAGGGAGAATGCTGACCTTCGACATGATCCCAGAAGGGGTTCTAATCAAGACAAGAGGCCATTGACCTTTAGGCCTCCAACAAATGTACCAGTAGACACTTGGTACAAAACTTCTGGCCGAAAAAGGCCAAATGAAGAGAAATGGCATTCTTTCGATGTGCCAAGAGGTTCCTCTTTGACTCAAAAGAAAGAGCCTCAAGTTGCTGCACCTAAGGTTGCTCAAGTGTCCAGCAACTACAAGGGTAAAAATCCTATGTCTCGATCCCAATGGAGGAGATATCAAAGGAGACGAAAAGCTGAAAGGGAGGCTGCCAACGAACCTAAGGCAAAAACTAGTTCGAATGTTCCTCAAAGGAAACAAAGGAAGCCTCTAGAGAGAGAACCAGTTACCAACAGGCTAGTTTGGCCTAACCAAAGTGAAGTCGAAGACGAAGACGATGCTGAGTCCGACGATACTTTGGATATAATGGTGAATATTGTTTCAGTACTGCCCAGGGAATTCAATCGACAGGTAGAAGTCGAAGCAAGTGACTGGGAGGTGGAACAAGAAATGGCCAAACATAGGCCAGTGTGCTATTTTGTCATGGACAATGGCGCTACAGAGGAACAAAATGGCTTCTTCGAGCCACCTACAGAGGCGATAAAGAATCACCTCAAGCCTTTGTTCATAAGGGCTAAGCTCGAAGAAACTACTGTGAATAAAATATTGGTCGATTGTGGGGCAACTATCAATATTATCCCTCATTCTATGCTAAGGAAGATTGGCAAAAGAGATGAGGAAATTAAACCTCACAATATGGTCCTGTCGAACTATGAGGGCGACATTGGGACCACCATGGGAGTGATCCAGCTAGATATCAAAGTTGGGTCAATCCTTCGACCAACGATGTTCATGGTCATATCGGCCAAACCTAACTACAACCTTTTGTTAGGCCGTGAGTGGATTCATGGTGTAGGCGCTGTGCCTTCATCGATGCACCAAAGACTGCTGCTATGGCGTCCATATGGGATGGTCGAAAATATAGAGGCAGATCAAAGCTACTACCTTGGCGAAGTAAATCACTTGGGTGTGGCAGATTTCGACAAAAACTTGGCTCACATAGGGCCATGTCCAACACCTGACTTCGACATGGCGCCAGCGCCAAACACCTTTTGTTCCCTATACCTGCATCCTGAGCATGGTTTCC
The DNA here is from genome assembly GCA_948472305.1 of Vicia faba. Taxonomy (NCBI): domain Eukaryota; kingdom Viridiplantae; phylum Streptophyta; class Magnoliopsida; order Fabales; family Fabaceae; genus Vicia; species Vicia faba. Next base: position 66,434,040 of record OX451740.1, read on the forward strand.
AATGGGACAGAGAAGACTTGTCCCACATAGACTTCAGTGGGTTAACTGATATCCAACCAACAGGTTGGGGAAGTGAATTCAGTGATAATGACTGAGTCACAGTCTTTGAAGCGAATTTCGGCTTATGTAGCCGAAACCAAGATGATAACGGCTCTCGAAGCCGAAGTAAAGTACATGGCCACACAGGCCACTGATCAACAAATATCTGCTGTTGGCCCAGGAAAGGATTTCGATCCAAAACCTCCTGATATCATGCCAGAAGAAATGCAGGAACAGAGGCTCGACGCCATCTATGACGATGAGCCTTTGGGCTTCGAAAAGGATCCCTTGGCGAACAACATTAAGATGTTAGCACAAGACCCTTTAGAAGAAATCAACTTAGGTGAAGGATCAGAGAAGAGGCCAACTTACATCAGCGCCAAAATTGATCCAGAACTTAGGTTGGAAGTAATCCAATTGCTGAAAGAGTTTAAAGACTGTTTTGCATGGGATTATGACGAAATGCCTGGTCTCGACAGAGGATTGGTAGAACTTCAGTTGCCTATCAAACCTGGAAAGAAGCCAATCAAACAAAATCCAAGGCGCTTCGCTCCAGAAATACTGTCGAAGATCAAAACGGAGGTCGAAAGACTTCTGAAATGCAAATTCATCCGTGTTACAAGGTATGTCGAATGGATTGCAAATATTGTGCCAGTAATTAAGAAAAATGGCACATTAAGGGTGTGCATAGATTTCAGAGATTTGAATGCTGCCACCCCCAAAGATGAATATCCTATGCCTGTGGCGGAAATGCTAGTCGATTCTGCCGCTGGTTATGAATACCTGAGTATGCTCGATGGTTATTCAGGATATAATCAAATATTCATTGCTGAAGAGGATGTGTCGAAAACAGCTTTTCGATGCCCTGGGGCCTTAGGCACTTACGAATGGGTAGTGATGCCTTTTGGCCTAAAAAACGCTGGGGCAACGTACCAGCGAGCAATGAATACTATCTTCCATGATTTTATTAACACTTTTATGCAAGTTTATATCGATGATATTTTTATAAAATCTGTTTCCAGGAAGAATCACATTGACCACCTTTGACAATCATTCGAAAGAATGAGAGAACATGGTTTGAAGATGAACCCTTTGAAGTGTGCGTTCTGTGTGAAAGCTGGAGATTTCTTGGGCTTCGTTGTCCACAAGAAAGGAATCGAAATCAATCAGAACAAGACGAAGGCAATTCTGGAAGCGAAAGCGCCATCGAATAAGAAGGAATTGCAATCTCTCTTAGGCAAGATAAATTTCTTAAGGAGGTTTATATCTAATCTAAGTGGGAAAGCTCAGGCCTTTTCACCCTTACTTCGACTGAATAAAGAGGGGTTCGAATGGGGGCAAGAGCAACAAGAAGCCTTCGACAAAATCAAATGGTACCTCACTAAGCCACCTATTTTGGTGCCTCCTTGTAGCAATAGGAGTATGAGATTGTACATAGCTGCATCTGACAAAACTCTGGGAAGTATGTTAGCCCAAGAGGATGAGAATGGAGTCGAAAGACCCATTTATTATCTCAGTCGAGTTTTGAATGATGCAGAAACTAGATATAGCGAAGTTGAAAAATTGTGTCTATGTCTGTATTTTTCTTGTACAAAACTCAAGCAATATATAAAACCAGTTGATGTTTATGTTTCGTCTCATTTTGATGTTTTCAAATATATGTTGTCGAAACCTATCTTGCATAGTCGAATTGGCAAGTGGGCATTAGCATTGACTGAATACTCCTTGACCTTTATGCCTCTTAAGGCAGTAAAAGGACAAGTGGTTGCAGATTTCATAGTCGACCACTCAATTCAAGTCGAGGATATTAATTATGTGGAGATAGAACCTTGGAAATTCTACTTCGATGGTTCCAGCCATAAAGATGGAACAGGGGTAGGAGTCTTGATTATTTCTCCAGATAAAATTCCAACAACATTCAAGTACAAAATAGAAGGTTCGTGTTCGAACAATGAGGCTGAGTATGAAGCTCTAATTACTGGCCTTGAGATATTGTTGGAATTGGGGGCAACTCGAGTCGAAATAATGGGAGACTCGGAGTTAGTCATCAAGCAAGTCACAAAGGAATATAAATGCATAAGAGAAAATCTCATTATGTACTTTGTGATAGCAAATCGTTTGTTGAAAAAATTTGAAAGTGTCAATATTCGACACATACCCAGAGTCGAAAATCAAATAGCCAATGACTTGGCACAGATTGCATCTGGGTATAAGATTTCAAAAACAAGATTACAAAGAGCAATCGAAGTTCGAGAGAAGATAAAAGCAACTTGTCTATCACCAACAGACTTGGAATCGACGAGGCTAGGATATGCTGATCACTCAAACTTCGAGATTTCGTTCATTGATAATTTGTCAGAGCAAGATTGGAGGAAACCCATTGTGGACTATCTTCAAAATCCAGGAGCTTCGACAGAACGAAAAACAAAATACAGGGCGTTGAGTTTTGTACTCATGGGTAATGAGTTATTCAAAAAGACGCCTGAAGGGGTGTTGCTGAAATGTTTAAGTGAAACTGAAGCATACATAGCCCTTTCGACGACGCATGCTGGGGCATGTGGGGCTCACCAAGCAGGCCATAAGATGAAATGGTTGTTGTTTCGACAAGGACTATATTGGCCCACTATGCTGAAAGATTGTGTTGAGTTCGCCAAAGGTTGCCAAGAGTGTCAAGTTCATACAGGCATCCAACATGTACCAGCAAGCGAACTTCACTCGATAGTGAAGCCTTGGCCCTTTAGAGGATGGGCGTTGGATCTCATTGGAGAGATTCGACCAGCATCATCAAAGAGTCAGAAATACATATTGGTAGGCATTGATTATTTTACTAAGTGGATCGAAGCTGTCCCTTTAGTCAATGTAGACCAAGAAAATGTCATTGAATTTATTCAAAAGAACATTATATTTAGGTATGGAATCCCTGAGACAATAACAACTGATCAAGGGTCAGTTTTCACTGGTCGAAAGATGCAGGAATTTGCTCAGGAAACAGGTTTCAAACTCCTAACATCCACGCCTTATTATGCACAGGCGAATGGTCAAGTCGAAGCAGCTAACAAAGTGGTGATTGGCTTGATAAAGAAACATGTTGGGAAGAAGCCAAAGAATTGGCATAAGACGTTAGACCAGATTTTATGGGCTTGTCGAACGTCCCCGAAAGAAGCCACTGGTACAACACCATATAGGCTAACTTTTGGCCATGATGCAGTGTTGCCAGCAGAAATTTGTCTTCAATCTGCAAGGGTTCAGAAGCATTATGATATTCCTTCTGAAGTTTATTGGAACATGATGTTAGATGAACTGGTGGATTTAGACGAAGAGAGATTACACGCTCTCGACCTACTCAGGCTTCAGAAGAAAAGAGTAGAAGACTCTTATAATAGAAAGGTAAAACCTAAGGTATTTTTGCCTGAAGATTTAGTTTGGAAGGTAATTCTTCCCATGGATCGAAGGGATCGAAGCATGGGGAAATGGTCACCCAAATGGGAAGGACCCTTCAGAGTTATCCAAACTTTTTCTGGTGGAGCCTATGAAGTCGAAGAGTTAGGTGGAGATAAAAGGCTCTTGAGAGTAAATGGTAAATATTTGAAAAAATACAAACCTATACTTCAAGAGATAAAAATAAAATAATAAAAGAACAAGTCTAAATTAACCATAAAAATGCCAAAATGGAAATTTTATTAATTTCAGCCAAGATGGCAATTGTTGTCGAAAAACGATTACAGAAGATGGTTACAAAAGAGAATCAATCAAAAAGTAAGAGAATTCTTGAGTCGAAGATACTTGGCGTACTGCAGCTCCAACCTCTTCTTGCACCAGGAGTTTTCTTGCACTAGTTTGGCGATTTGAGCGTCGAGGCTTTGGGCCTTCTCAGCGAATTCCAGGCCTTGTTTGATCTCAGTCTGGCTCTCAGTGTCTGAGATGGTCGAAAGAATTTCCTCCTTGAGTACAGTGTTGGCGTTTATCTTCGCCTCTATTTCTGCGATTTGTGCTCGGAAGGAAACATTCTCTCGTTCAATGGCATCAACTCTTTCCTGTGCAGACGCTTTCTGTTTCGACAACTCAGCAATTCGAGAAGTCGAATCTGAGACAGCAGTCCACGCAGAGGAGCTTCTGCCATACAACACCTCAAGCTGACTGTTAAACCCTCGTTGGCGCCTGTAATCTGCTGAAACTTGATCAATCATAGAGTGTAACTCCATGATCAAGTCTGAGATTTCTGGGGCTACAGCTTCGAAGTCGACAGCATTCAAGACCTCTTTTAAGCATGATGGAGCAGTGGGGTCCCCCTCTAAAGTCTTCATCAAGTCCCTCTTGAAGAACTGGGCCTTAACCTTCGCCAATGCATCATCAAGAGGAGAAGTTTCAGTAGACTTCCCCGACAGGGTAGGAATTTCCTGACTAGTGTCAGACGAACTCTTACTCTCGATGATTGCATTGAGGTAGCTAACGGGATCAGTCTGTTTCAAGAGTTCCAAGTCCTCTTTTGACCTGTGCTTCGAGGAGGTAACCCTTGCAATAGTATTATCTTGGGTTTGAGGTTCTTGAGTGCTAAGTGCCTCGACTGGTTGCTCTTCGACTCTGACTGAGGCAGTACCAGCATCGACTTGTGGTTCTTCGTTAGCATCACCCTGGGGTCCTTCGCCAGAGTCATTTTGTGGCTCTTCTCTAGCGTCACCCTGGTGTCCTTCGCCGGTACCACCTTGGTTCTCTTCGTCAACAGCATCTTGATTCTCTTCGCCATTGCCTTGGTCCCTTTCTTCTTGATTCTCTTCTGACAAATCCACCACCTGAACCGTTTCTGGTTGTGGTTCCTCCACTGGCTGTTGTTCCTCCACCATAGGTTCCTCTGTTGTTTTCTCCACTGTTTCAGCATTGGCCTCATTCTCAGTGTGGGCTTCGTCATTGCCCAAGTCTTTTTCCTGAGGCCTGCTAAGTTCAGCAGATTCCAGCGTTTCTGAGGTCCTTGGTGGAGAACTTTCAGTAGTTTCCTGAAAAGGGAAAGAAGACAAATCTTCAGATGTCGAAAGAGACACAATCGAATATGGGTATCTATGCCTAAAACTGGAAAAAAGGGCTAAGGGATTACCTGTGGATTAACTTCAGCCCCAGGGCTGGAATTGTCACTCTCGACAGGTTTGCTAAGAAGAACGTTCAGTTCCTCCTCAGTTGGCTCCTCGATGATCACTGGAGGTGGCCTAGGCTTTCTCACAGCAACCTTTATTCTGACGGTTCGACCTTCGGGAGCAGGAGCAGGAACAGAAGCATCCTTCGTTAACTTTCGCCTCTTTAAGGGGGCAGGAGGAGAATCACTTTCGTCATCACTTCCAGATTCGACCACCAGTGCTGCCCGCTTCTTGGGCGAAGGTGCCTAGAAAACCAATAGGAATTCGATTGAATAATTGCATCGAAAATAAAAAAAATCGAAAGCCAGAAGAAAAATGAAGAAAATCTGGTTACCGATACAGGAGGCTTCCTCGAAGAGCCTTCCCCCTGTTGGTTGCTTATGGTCTTCGCTGGCGCTGTAGTCTTCGCCGGCGGTGGAGGTTTTATTGAAGGGCCTCCTCCTTGTTGGCCTTCTGTAGCCTTCTTAGCTACAGGCTTTCGAACAACTGAAAGCAAAGAGAGAAATTAATAGGCTAGCAGTCGAAGAGAAAGACAAAAAGTAATGTGAGAGCATGAACTTACATTTCTTCACTTTGTCCAACACAAGGACAAAAGACTTCTGCAACTCAGCCATGAAATCCTTCTCGTCGAAGAAGTACTCAGCATAATAGCTTCTCCACCACTCCTCGAAGGATGGTGAACAAAGAAAATTAAGCTGGTAGTCAAACAGCGAGAGGATTGTTCGACCAGCATATCTTCCGATATGCTTGATGGCAGCTTCTTCTGTATAATCGTTGCAGAAGTACAACATTGACTTCTCTCTTTGAAAAATCGGAGAAGGCAGGGTTTGGATGATACCAAACTGGCGAGATACCAGATTTGGTTGGTAGGCAAGCAGACTCAAATGAGTCTTAGAGCTCTTAAATCGAAGAGGCATGATCCTCGGTGTAAGGAACGCCTCCCACAGTATGGTGTGTTCATCAACATTGGGACCACTCGACTCCTTTGGATGTGGCCTAGTGAACCATGCTGGCCCCACACGCCGTTGAGCAAATGGAGCCATAGTTGAAACAAATTCCTTCCTTCGAGCGAACATGAGAACGAAGTTAGTGAAGGTTTGTTGAAACTCCAGGCCATCTTCCACAGGTGTCAGCAGAGCCAGCCTGATTCCTTCGATGCGTCTATTCGCTATCGCTGGGGCTTGTTCATTTATCTGAATCCTCTTGGGCAAAAAAGATTCGAAAGTGGCGTTGAGCCACAGTTGAAGTAGCCAAAAAGGCCCAGCGAGTAGCAAACTGGCCCTGTCCTCGATATGTTTCAGAAGAGTGGCCCCATTGCTGATCGAGTCATAAAGACTGGCCAGAATCAGTTCTGCCAAACAGATGTTTTGGCGGTGATGCAGTTGGGTAGCAAGAGTGACCATCTTTTTGGTCACCTGCAGAGACTTCGAGCAAAACACAAAGCGAGTTAGCCATAAGGCTAGAAACGCTATGTGTTCGACATCCGACACCGCGTCTGTCGACCTGTCGTGATAATGGTTGATAAAAGTGGTGTATGTTGGCTTGGTCTCAGAGAAGCCAATTTGGTCCTCCGACATCTCCTCCGGGTCGAAGTAATCTCCGGTTGGTCGAAGGCCAGTAATAGCTGCCACATCGAAGAGTGTGGGGGTTAGCATCCCACATGGAAGATGAAAAGTAAAATGGGAGTAGTCCCAGAACAACAGTGAAGCTATAAGCATCTCCGGGGAGTAGTTTAAGCCTGTCTTCGACAGCATTACTAGGTCGAAGATTCCCATATCCTTCCAGATTGGAGTTTGATGCTTCTCCAACTTTGTTAGCCAAGCAACATAATCGGAGGTCAGATTAGGGCAAGACCTGAAGACCCTAACCCCTCTGTTGAAGAAGCGGAGGTCGATTTTTTCACGTGTAGGGTCTTCGTTGTCTTCTGCGTCTTTCTTGGCGCATGCTACTGGCTTGAGTTTCTCGACGATTGGGAAATAGCTCTTGATCTTCAGAGCTTCAGAGATGCTTGGATTCATGGGGCCAGACATTGCGAAGATCTGGTTGGAGTATCCAACCGGGATCATCAAGTGACGCGAGTAAGAATCGCGAACGGAGATGTCAGAAGGTTCAGGAACCCTTCGTTTGCCTGTAGAGTTTACTACCGGAGCAGTGACGAAGACCTTGGGTTTAACATGTTCAGTTGGTGCGTTAGCACTGGGAGCAGTAGAAGTAGAGGCCATTGTTGAGGATGAAGATGAAATGAAAGAGGAAGAGTTTTCTGCAAAGAGAGCAAGCTTGTACGAAAACAAGGATGTTTGAAGGCTAGTTGGCGTAAAAAGTCCCACAATGGGATATTCACTGCTATTTATAGTAGTGGGAAAAATCCCCAATAACGAGGACATTAAATGCCATTTAATGCTGCAAGAGTTAGTGGGACGCGTGGCAGCCTCCTGTTGTTTTGGCCGTTTCTGCAGAAACAGAGGGACGCAGCGTGCGTCCTCGTTTTTGGGATTTGTCATAATGACAAATTTTGAAATGACGTTTGGTACTGCACGCCGTACTGAAAGTGACGTCCTAGGATCAAATCAATGATGGTTTCTTGGGATTGCCAATAGTTGGTAAAAAGCAACAAAAAGTGCACAAGTTAACTTGTGACTAAGCGTGGAAAGACAGGTGTCGAATGGCGTTTTCAAAGAATGCCTTTTTCTTTCAGAGTCGAAATAAGGCATTCTTGGGGGGCAATTTGTTGGCTCCTAAATTCGACACCTTTGTTTTGATTGATGACAGCCATTAAAGCTGAAGAATGTCTTCGACTGGCTAAGTCTGTCGAAATGCCCGTCGAAAGATGGCAAAATACTTAGAAGATTTCTTCCAAGGAAGAAGGCTGATTGCCTTCGACGTCGAAGGAGTTTTCGTCGAAGATGTCTCTTGATGAAAGTGTTCGATGGTCCAGAGTGGAGCAGTTTGAAATTCAAAGCTTTGGAGGGAAAACGGTTTCCAGCAGTTACTACGTGCAAACGTGCAAGGATCTGGAGCGTCAAGCATGGAGAACGTGCCAAGTGGATTGATCTCGAAGCAGTGTAACTGCCCGACGGTTACTTGGGATGTTTTAGTATAAATAGGAGTAGATATGTAGTTTCTCGCGTGTGTTCACAATTCTATACATAGTCACTCATTTAGATTCGAGTACCCAGCGTGTGAGAAAGAATTGTTGAGAAATGTATGTGTGAAACACCAATTTTATCAATTAAAGTCATTTACTTTCCAAGAATTTTACTTGCTTTTCTCTTTACATTTCCTGTCGAACCTTTACTTTAAAGCCTTGTTTATTTTACCAAGTCTTTCCTTTATGCAATTTACTTGAAACCTTTTATTTAAAGCCTTATCCAACTTAATCAAACTTCAAAATCAACCTATGTCCATAGGATCAATCTGATCGATCCTGCGAGTAACCAAATAAGTAACCATTTGGAGGATCAGCGGTTGTTTACCAAAACCCAAGGTAAACAATAATCAGAGAAGGTAGAACTATGACCCTATTCCCATGAGCTATGCAGAGCTACTACCGGCATTATTCAGAAGAAGTTGTTCCAGACACGACCACCTCCAACCATACCATCACCATTGCCTTGGTATTACAAAGCAGACCAGGCGTGTGCCTTTCATCAGGGAGCACCAAGGCATAGTGTTGAGAATTGTAATCCTTTGAGGAATGAAGTGAAAAGGTTGGTGAAGTCTGGAATTTTATCTTTCAAAGACATGGGACCTAATGTGAAAGACAATCCTTTACCCAAGCAGGGGGAGGTGAATGTTGTAAATATGGTGGCCGATTGTCCAGGCGACTTTCGAATTTTTGACATTAATCTGGTTAGAGGAGATTTGGTGAAGATGCACGCAGACCTCTGAATTCAGTTATTATACGCATGACCATGCCGGTTGTGCTGTTTGCAGTACAAACATACAGGGTTGCGAGAAGATAAAGGCTGATTTACAAGAGAATATGGATGAAGGTTTAATCCATATAATCAGGCCTAGGGCAGAGTATGAAGAGGAAGTGAATATGGTTTCTGGATGTCCTGGTGAATTCAGAATTTTTGATGTGGATCATTTGAATGAGGATCTCGTGCAGTTGCATGCTACCTTCTGTCGTACTGCTGGTCAGGTGGAACACCAATATGGATCTTGCATAGTTTGTTGTCGAGACCCCCGAGGATGTTCTATTGTGAGGGAAGGTGTTCAGTTGCTGTTAGACAATGGAACTATCAATATCACAGGCCAGAGAGATTATTATCACGAGATTGACATGGTTGAAGTTTGTTTGATGGAAGAAGAGTTAGAGGAAGAGTATGCCTCCGCAAATGAGTATTTCTCTTCAGACGAATATTTGTTTGCCGAAAATGACTTTTTGATGGCTGATTATGTTGAGGAAGGGGTAAACGTCATTGTACCTTGTTTTTGTGCACCCACTCATCTTGAGGTGGAGTACCATAGCAAACCAGCTATTACCCCACTGGTAATTAGTCTGCCAGGTCCTATTCCCTACAAATCAGATAAGGTTGTGCCTTACAAATACAACGCTACAATCTTAGAAGATGGGATAGAAATTCCCATCCAGCCAATGCAAGATGTTGGAAATATAGCTGATAATAGCAGGGTGACCCGTAGCGGTCGTGTGTTTGCGCCAGTTATTCGAAGAGATGTTTTTGCTGGAAAGAAAATTGCTGAGAACAATGAGCCTAAGAAGGCTGTAGGAGAGACTAGTGGGGCCACATTAGAGAAAGAAGTGGATGATATTTTGAAGATAATTAAGATGAGCGACTACAAAATTATAGATCAGCTACTGCAAACACCTTCAAAGATATCTATCCTAGCTTTATTAATGAATTCCTCTGCTCATAGAGAATCACTGATGAGAGTACTAGACCAAGCTTTTGTGGAGAGTGACATGTCGTTAGATCAATTCAGCAGCATAATTGGAAACATTACGTCATGTAACAACTTGAGTTTCTGCGATGATGAGTTACCAGATGAAGGGAGGAATCACAACCTGGCCCTTCACATATCTATGAATTGCAAGAATGATTCACTGTCCAATGTGCTAATTGATAACGAATCCGCGTTGAATGTTATACCGAGAAGTACCCTCATGAAGTTAAAGTATCAAGGAGCACCTATGCGCCCGAGTGGCATCATTGTGAAGGCTTTTGATGGGTCGAGGAAATCCGTCATCGGTGAAGTGGACTTGCCCATCCATATAGGACCACATTTGATCTTGATGACCTTCTAGGTTATGGACATTATTCCCGCGTATAGCTGTTTTTTAGGACGGCCATTGATACACGAAGCAGGGGCTGTCACTTCAACTCTGCATCAGAAGCTAAAATTTGTGCGTGAAGGGAAGGTAGTGATCATAAATGGGGAGCAGGCGTTGTTGATATCCCATCTATCCTCTTTCAATATTGTAGAAGTGGATGAGGCTACTGTTGGAACCCAGTTCCAAGCCCTATCCATTGACAACATAAGAAGGAATGAGAATTTTGTGGTTTCCCTGAAGGACGCACAGCAGGTTGTGCGCAATGGTCATAATGCAGTTTGAGGATGGCTTGTGGATCCACCCGTGAACAAAAACAGAGTTGGTTTGGGTTTCTCTTCGAGAAATGGCAAAGGTGAAAGTTTGAAATCAAAGTCTTCTGTGAACAGTTATCAGGATGTTTTCCGCAGCGAAGGCTACCTCCATCCAATTGGTTCTGGAATTAATGCTGTCGAAGAGGATCAAGTAGAGCAGGAAGTACCGAATTATGTGACACATGGGGTCCGAGTTCAGAACTGGGTCACCATTGATGTTCCTTCTTTCATACATGTTTCAAAGTAATTTGTTTTGTTAATCTGTTTATTTCTTTTGAAAAGATTTCACTCTGCCCAAGGTGAAAGTATTGTATGGGCTTATCTGTTTTCTTTTACTTTTAAGATCATTAATAAAAGTTGTCTTTGCTTCCAAAAATATGTCTTTATTTTCTGCTTTTTCTTGGGAAATGTTAATAAAAAAACCCTTTCAAAATAAATGATAACTAAAAATTAATCTGCATGATCACTTGTTATATGTGTCAGTTTCTAAAAGCAATCATAAATCACATGTGCAGATTAATTAAAAAAACCGTTGAATACAATGACCATGCACCCTCTCCCAACTTTGAATGTCCTGTGTTTGGGGTTGAAGAAGAAGATTATGGTGAGATTCCAGAAGAGGTCTCACGGTTGCTTGAGCACGAGGAAAATACCATTCAGCCATATAAGGAGCCTTTGGAAGTGATTAATTTGGGTTTAGAAGAGGATCCGAAGGAAGTCAAGATTAGAGCATCATTGCATCCTGATGTAAAGAGAGGGTTGATTGAGCTTTTAAAAGAGTAGTGGATATTTTTGCTTGGTCTTATCAAGATATGCCTGGTCTGGATATAGACATTGTCGAGCATCATTTGCCGTTGAAGCCAGAGTGTCCGCCAGTTAAAAAAAGTTGAGAAAAACCCACCCAGATATGGCAATAAAGATCAAAGAGGAGGTCCTAAAACAGATTAATGCTGGTTTTCTTGTGACGTCAGTGTATCCTCAATGGATTTCCAATATTGTCCCAGTACCGAAAAAAGACGGAAAAGTCCGCATGTGCGTAGATTACATAGATCTAAATAAAGCTAGTCCAAAAGATGATTTTCCATTGCCTCACATTGATATGTTAGTGGATAGCACATCAAAATTCAAAGTATTCTCGTTCATGGACGGATTTTTCGGGTATAATAAAATAAGAATGGCTCCAGAGGACATGGAAAAAACAACGTTTATCACACCCTGGGGAACATTCTGTTATAGAATGATGCCCTTAGGGTTGAAGAACGCTGGTGCAACGTACCAAAGGGCTATGACAACCCTATTCCATGATCTGATGCAAAAGGAAATCTAAGTATATGTTGATGATATGATTTCCAAATCCCAAACTGAAGAAGGGAATATAGAAGATTTGTTGAAGTTGTTTCAGCATTTGAGGAAATATCGTCTCCGCTTGAATCCATATAAATGCACCTTCGGAGTTAGATCAGGGAAATTGTTGGGTTTTATTGTTAGCCAGAAAGGAATTAAAGTTGACCCTGATAAAGTCAAAGCAATTCAAGAAATGCCAGTACTAAGAACTGAGAAGCAAATCAGGGGTTTCCTCGGGCGTTTGAATTATATCTCCAGATTTATTTCCCACATGACTGCAACGTGTGAACCGATCTTTAAGTTGTTAAAGAAAGATCAAGGTTGTGTGTGGACGGATGACTGCCAAAGCGAATTTGAGAGTATTAAAGAGTATCTACTTGAACCTCCTATCTTGCTCACTCCCGTAGAAGGAAGACCGTTGATTATGTATCTAACAGTGTTAGATAAATCCATGGGTTATATTCAGGGACAACAGGATGAAACAGGGAAGAAGGAGTTCGCCATTTATTATCTCATCAAAAAGTTCACTGATTGTGAGTCGCGGTATTCCATGCTAGAAAAAACATGTTGTGCTTTGGCCTGGGCGGCAAAGCGTTTGCGGCAGTATATGTTGAATCACACCACTTGGTTAATCTCCAAAATGGATCCAATCAAGTATATTTTTGAAAAGCCTGCTCTTGCTGGGAGAATTTCCTGCTGGCAGATGTTGTTATCTGAATATGATATTGAATACCACACTCAAAAGGCTATTAAAAGTAGTGTGTTGGCAGATTACCTTGCTCACCAACCGGTGGAAGATCATCAGTCTGCAGAATATGAGTTCCCCGATGAGGATGTGATGTTCCTGAAAGTGAAAGATTGTGACGAACCATTGCACGAGGAGGGCCCCGACCCTGAATCTCGTTGGAGTATGGTATTTGATGGAGCTGTGAATGCTTATGGTAAAGGAATTGGTGCTGTGATTGTTACTCCTCATGGATCGCATATTCCTTTTACTGTGAGGTTAACATTTGATTGCACTAATAATATGGTAGAATATGAGGCTTGCATCATGGGTCTCGAAGAAACTATTGATTTCAGAATCAAAATTCTAGATGTGTATGGTGATTCAGCTTTGGTAATAAATCAGATTAAAGGAGAATGGGACACTCGTCACCCTGGCTTGATCCCTTACAAAGACTATGCAAGAAGATTATTACCCTTCTTCAATAAAGTTGAATTCCATCACATTCCTAGAGATGAAAATCAAATGGTGGATGCTCTGGCAACTCTGGCTTCCATGTACCAAGTGAATACTTGGAATGATATACCCCGAATTACAGTTCGACAGCTAGATAGGCCCGCTCATGTGTTTGCAACATAGGAGGTAGCAGATGAAAAAACTTGGTATTATGACATCAAGAATTTTCTTCAGACTCAGGAATACCCGATTGGTGTGTCGGGGAAAGATAGAAAGACACTGAGAAGATTGGCAGGCAGTTTCTTCCTCAGTGAAAATGTGTTATATAAGAGAAATTATGACATGGTCTTGCTCAGATGCGTGGATAGACACGAAGCGGACATGTTGATGCATAAGATTCATGAAGGTTCATTTGGCACTCATGCTAATGGACATTCGATGGCTAAAAAGATGCTAAGGGCAGGTTATTATTAGTTGACAATGGAATCTGATTGTTAAAAATTTGCAAAGAAGTGCCATAAATGCCAATTTTATGCAGATAAGGTCCATGTGCCTCTGACACTTCTCAATGTGATTTCCTCCCCATGGCCTTTCTCTATGTGGGGTATTGACATGATCGGGATGATAGAACCCAAAGCTTCGAATGGACACCATTTTATCTTGGTAGCAATTGATTACTTTACCAAGTGGGTGGAGGCTTCTTCATATGCCAATGTTACCAAACAGGTGGTTGTGTGTTTCATTAAAAACAATCTTATATGCCGGTATGGTGTGCCGAGTAGAATCATCACTGACAATGGCTCGAATTTGAACAACAAGATGATGACAGAACTGTGTGAAGAATTCAAGATTATCCATCACAATTCGTCTCCATACAGGCCAAAGATGAATGGGGTTGTTGAAGCTGCTAATAAGAATATCAAGAGAATTATCCAGAAAATGGTTGTTACTTATAAGGATTGGCATGAAATGCTCCCTTTTTCTCTGCATGGATATCGAACATATGTTCACACTTCAATATGAGCAACCCAGTTCTCCCTAGTATATGGAATGGAAGTCGTACTCCCAATTGAGGTTGAGATTCCCTCGTTGCGTGTGATAATGGAAACCAAGTTGACAGAGGCTGAATGGGTCCAGAACAGGTTTGACCAATGGAATTTTATTGAAGAGAAGAGAATGACAACTTTATGTCATGGGCAGTTATATCAGAAAAGAATGAAGAAAGCATTTGATAAAAAGGTAAACCTCGTGAATTCAGAGAAGGCGACCTCGTGCTCAGGAAGATCATGTCTTTCAACACTGATTCTAGGGAAAAGTGGACTCCCAATTTTGAAGGCCCGTATGTTGTCAAGAAAGCCTTCTCTGGTGGTGCATTAATTCTTGAAACTATGGATGGCGAGGAGTTCCCACGTCCCATGAATGCTGATGCAGTCAAGAAATACTTCGCCTAAATAAATAAAAGAACAGCTCTCTAAGTTGAAAACCCTAAAGGGCGGCTTAGGAAAAAAGGAGCGTCTCGGTAGGCCGAAAACCCGAAAGGGCGGTCTAGGCAAAAATTAGAGACATAAAAATAATAAATTTCCCGCTAAGTTGAAAACCCGCAAGGGCAGCTTAGGAAAAAGTTAGGGATTTTTCTTGGCAAGTAACTACGTCAGACAAGACTTGATCGTTGAAGCAACAATCTTCTCGGATCCTCACCATACTTCAACAAAAGCTTCTACTCAGGATTTCAAAAGTTTTTACGGGGAATGGTGGTCATTGTATCTCAATGTATATTTTCCATTATATATTACCATTTCCCAAACTTTGTAATCATCCATGGAGTCTCTCCATTCGCAGACTACCATTCTATTAATGAAATTCGAGCTTTTTCCCAATTCTTTGTGTTCTTATTTTTATTTAGCTTGCAAAGACTCCATTTATTACTGATAATAACTTTCAAAGCAAAAAGATTAAAAAGCAAAATTGACTTTTCAAAAAAAAGAGATCTTTACAATTTAATTTACTTTGGGATTTGTGATGAAACAATGACAACAAGAATGGTGATCCCAGGAATGAACAAACTCAGGTTGTTTTAAGAAGGTTTACTCCCTTCATGAAAGTTTTCTCGGGACATTTTGCTGGTGTGCGCAATCTTTGTGTGTTTCTCAGATAGTTAAAGGCGATACCAGTGGGTGTGAGGTACATTATTGGGTTTGTGATCCCATTATCCCCAGCCAGGTCTTGGTTCGCTTTTGATTTTGGGTTTGCATGGCCAGAAGCCTCTGTCCCAGATTCCCCAGCGAAATTTTCCCTCATATGATGAAAGGTTTTATTCCCTTGGTGTTCTAAGATATCGCTCTTTTTGCAGTATTGGCATTAGTGTTGACTTCTTGATTTCTCGGGAAGGCTATCCCGGGGCATCTTTTATCAGATTGAGTGTTCATGATGAAAAGTTTTAATCCGCATCTTTTCCCAGGGGGGTAGGCTTGAATTCCCCAGTGAGGTTTGATTGTCTCGGCATCAGTCTGCTTTATTTGAGGCTGGTCTTGCAATCTCCAGTAGGCATGTTGCTTTTGTAAAACTGGTTTCTCCGATGAAATTGGAAGAAATATGTTCTATCCCAGTATCTGTTTGATTTAGCTACATCCGGATTATGTTTCTCCTCAGTGAAGTTAGGACAAGCAATAGGTTTGGTTTCCGCAGTTGCTTTTACCTTTCTTGGATTGATCTTTCTGGTTGAATTTTAGCCCAATGTTGTTAGTACCTGAGGCAGTTTTGTTTGTTTGTACTGATTATGTATCCTTTTACCAGCATATGCACGATATCACTCACACATTCATACATACATCATGCATTGCTACAAATCATTGTTCATTGACATTGTGTTCTAACCTTCCTGCAGCGCTCCTTGCTTAGGTGGATTTGGTTTTCCCTCTTGAGTTTATTTCTCAAAGGATGTATCTTCATCGGCTGTCTTGCTCCAGTTTATTTCTGAATTGGATTCGTGGTTGCATGACAATATTATTTTACTTTGGATTTCTGAAAACTTCAAGTTTTGGTTGGTGCATTTATTTTGCACGAGAAGACTTTATCTCCTCAGCAGGAATATCGTGGAATTTCCCCAGGAAGTCATATCTCTTTCCCCAGGAAGTCATATCTCTTTCCCCAGGAAGCCATATTTCTATCCCCAGAAAGTCCTTTCTTTTTGCAATCATCCATGATAACAAGCAACAAGTCTCTTTATTTGAGCAACTCGTGCTTCCCTGTACAAGGTGACGTAACTTTTTTTGCTATTTCCTCTATGAGCGGTTAGTTTGCAGTCCGTCGTCAGTTTACGCCAGTGGATGGAAAGACTTTCAAATTCACAGAAACTGCTCGTTGTGAAACCTTTGCAAGTGGAAGTCTCTTTATTTGAGACAGCTTACATATTACCCTTTCTAGGAAGAATGCCTTGGTTAAAGAAGAAGTTGAGACCCGTTCTAGGTAAAACGCCATAATTTTTGGATGACTTGATATATTCTTTCTCTCTACCTTCAGTGAATGTTGGTAGTACATCGGCAGTGAACGTCGACGTTTCTTATCTTTTTGCTATCTTCAGTGAATGTTGATAGTTCATCGTCAGTGAACGGTGGTGGTATGATATATTCTCCTTTTACCTTCAGTGAACGTTGGTAGTACATCAGCAGTGAACGTCGGTGTTTCTTATCTTTTTGCTATCTTCAGTGAACGTTGATAGTTCATCGTCATTGAACGGCGATGATATGATATTTTCTCTTTCTACCTTTAGTGAACGTTGGTAGTACATCGGCAGTGAACATCGGTGTTTGTTATCTTTTTGCTATCTTTAGTGAACGTTGATAGTTCATCGTCAGTGAACAGCGGTGATATGATATATTCTCTTTCTACCTTCATTGAATGTTGGTAGTACATCGGCAGTGAACGTTAGTGTTTGTTATCTTTTTTCTATCATCAGTGAACGTTGATAGTTCATCGTCAGTGAACGGCGGTGATATGATATTTTCTCCTTCTACCTTCAGTGAATGTTGGTAGTACATCGGCAGTGAACGTCAGTGTTTCTTATCTTTTTGCTATCTTTAGTGAATGTTGATAGTTCATCGTCAGTGAACGGCGGTGATATGATATTTTATCCTTCTACCTTCAGTGAATGTTGGTAGTACATCGACAGTGAACGTCAGTGTTTCTTATCTTTTTGCTATCATCAGTGAACGTTGATAGTTCATCGTCAGTGAACGACATTGATATGATATTTTCTCTTTCTACCTTCAGTGAACGTTGGTAGTACATCAGCAGTGAACATTGGTGTTTGTTATCTTTTTGCTATCTTCAGTGAGCGTTGATAGTTCATCGTCAATGAACGACGGTGATATGATATTTTCTCCTTCTACATTCAGTGAATGTTGGTAGTACATCGGTAGTGAACATCGGTGTTTATTATCTTTTTGCTATCATCAGTGAACGTTGATAGTTCATCGTTAGTGAACGATGGTGATATGATATTTTATCTTTCTACCTTCAGTGAATGTTGGTAGTACATCGACAGTGAACGTCGGTGTTTATTATCTATTTGCTATCATCAGTGAACATTGATAGTTCATCGTTAGTGAACGGCGGTGGTATGATATATTTTCTCCTTCTACCTTCAGTGAATGTTGGTAGTACATCGGCAGTGAACGTTGGTGTTTATTATCTTTTTGCTATCTTTAGTGAATGTTTATAGTTCATCGTCAGTGAACGGCGATGATATGATATTTTCTCTTTCTACCTTCAGTGAACATTGGTAAACCATCGGCAGTGAACGTCGATGCTTGTTATCTTCCTCTCTGATTCAATTCTTTAGGTCCACCAGTGATTTATTTTCCTGGTGTGGTTGCTCCTTTGTTTCTTCATTTTTGTGGCATCCCCAGTGATACTTTACGTCTTTTTGGTACTGTTCATATGCATTCATAATCATAAGCATTGCATGGCATCTTAGAGACAAAAATAGGGCTTGTTTTATATTAAAGTATCTTCAATCGCGTCGACACAAATATTTTTAACCTTCATATCTCCGGATAGAAGACACTTAAATAAGGGCAGCTGTTGTACCCCAATTTTTGCCCCTAAGATTTCTCTATCATATCATATCAACTCGATCATAACAAGATCACATTAGGGTTGGCTCTTCCTCTTTTTCTATCTCCTATCTTTAAGTTTGCTCTTGAGGAATCTCCAAGCACCTTGGTTTTGTATTTTGTGTATGTGTTGTTGACTAACTTCTAATCAAAATACAAAAAATATTTGTCTTTGCATATTTGTGTTTTGTAGGTACCAAGTCGAAGCATCTGACAAATAAGGATTTCTGGTATTATTCTCCTAAAATCTCTATTGTGCAAAAGAAAATTAACAAAAATTCATTTTTTTCACTGATGCAATCAATTACTCTTAGAGTGAAATCGATTGTACATAATGCATTTTGCGCCATTTTTTAAAAAAAAGACACTGTGCAAATCGATTTGCACTGTAGTGCAATCGATTGCACATCGTGAAAATTTGAAAACAATCAGCAATTTTAAAATTGTCAAATTTTGGCTCCAATTTTTCTTCATTTTTGAAAGCTGTATCATTAATTCAAATTTTAGTGCCAATCTTTCATTTTTAAGAAGAATTATCATTAATTCAAATTTTGGCTCTAATATTTGAAAGAATTATCATTAATTCAAATTTTGGCTCCAAGAATCAATTACCAAATTACCACTAATCCCAATCATAAAACTCTATAAATAGAGCCCTCATTTCATCAAATTTCAAGCTTTTGATAGCCAAATCCACCTTGCTAAAAAATCTCTCAATTCTCTCCATCTACCAAATTCACTAAAAACTCCATTTTCAAAAAGTTAGTAAGCTTTGCATTGAAGCTTACTAATCTTTGAGCTAATCCTTCATCCAAACACTTTTTCTCCACCAATTCTCTACATCCAAGCTCGAGCAATTGATTCTTGTGGTTGAATTGAAGTAAATTCTTGAAGTTGTTTTGATAATTCTCTAGATCTACCTTTGGTAAGTTGGATAATTCATCTTTCACAATGTGATCTCTTGTTGATCTTTGGGTTTGATTCTTTGAGCATTATTTTGTGATTCTAATGGTGTTATTTTCTCATAATTTGATGGAATTTCCGTGCTCAATTAAATCCATGATCATAAGGTATTTGATGGAAAGTTTGAACAAGAATTTGGCCTTTTAAAATGCTGTTTTGCTGCCTATAACAGCGTGCAATCGATTGCATAAAAGCAATTTCGCGCAGAGTTTTGAAAACTGTACTGTGTAAATCGATTTACACAGTAGTGTAATTGATTTACACAGGGACAAAATGCACTTTTTTGCCTTGTTTTGGGGCAGCTTTGATCCAAAATGCTTTTTCTACTCACTCCTTTTGATTGTTGGTTTGGATTGCAATTTTAAATGTCCAATTTCTCTTTAAACTCAATGGACTTTGTGATGTAGATGAAGTTGGATAAATGTTCATCAATTCAAATCTACCTAAGAGTGAATTATTTAATTCATTTTTGGTGCTTTGGATTAATGATATGTTTAGTGCTTTAATCCATCTAGAGGAGTGGTTGAATTTAAAGATGAAAGAATTTTGAAATGGTGATCCAAATTAGCTTATCATTCCCCTCCCTCTTCATCTTATCCCTTTATTTTTTAATTGTGCTACATGTTAAGGGATGGTGATCTCTATATCATTTATCCAAACATGAAGCACATATATTGCTATTGACCGGCCTCAAAATAGGTGCGATATCTACATAAGTCCACTTACGATTGCTTAACATAGCGCTAAGTTTTGTCCCGATTCGAATAAATGATCATTCGTGGCCCAAACTTATGATTGCAAGCCCAAGTATGTTAATTTGATCTCTTTGATCCAATAACCTTTAGATTCATTGTGTGGAGGCTTTGGTTCTACCAATCCTCTAATGGATCTACAACACTTTTGGTCAACGCGGATCACTTAAACATCATTGATCATTACATGTTACTTTTTGAGGATTCCAAAATGGATGATATACTTGACAAAAAGCAAATGCAACATGTTGTGTGGAGGCTTTGGTTCTACCAATCCTCTAATGAGTTCCAAATGCAAGTTTCAAGATGGTCATCTAACTAACCACTAATTTCTAACAATTGACTTTGCTTTATGATTTTATTTTTATGCTTTATGTACCATTTAATTTAAGCATTTACATTTCATGCCATTTTTATTTTGCTCACTTGAGCATTTCTTTGTGACTTTATCTGATTATTTTTGTCTGGAGTTCTTGAGGTTTACCTCAAGATATTGGGTTGTTTGTTTGTTTTGTGTGCAGGTTATTGTGATTACACCCTTTGTTTGTAATCTGGAATTCACCCGTATACAACCGTTACTCTGCCCAATTTTTGCGAAGAATTAATACACTTGAAGTTTGGTTCTCTCAAGAGATCTAGTATCTTTGCTTGCTTGGTTTCAATCCTAAGAATGAGAATTCTATATTGACTCATAATGTCAAGTATTGGCTTGTTGTTGGTTAGATGGTTCTTATCCTTAGCTTTTACCTTATGCTTTAGGATAGTCTCTTCATCTCCTCCCATCTTCTTTAATTTCAAAAATCTTCTCCCTCCTTTTAAAAAAAACTCTTCTTGTTTTGAAACTTGAAACATTTTCATAATAAACTTGGACTTATGTCCATGCATTTCTAAAACATTTTCATAAGTAAACTTCAATCAATTTAATAATACCTTGACATTTTTGTGAGAAGACTAAAAGTCAATCAATCTCATTTCAAACCATTTTGCCACTTTGGCTTTTTATTTTAAAATCTTTTCTTAAAAAGATTAGACTCTTGTCAATACTTGTAGTGATGCAAACAACTATACTTCTACAATATGTAGTGAAGAGAGATATTTTCCACTTGGGTGTTGAGTGAGGCATTGTTAATTTTAAAATCCAAGCCATATCCTCCACTTTGAGATGGTGCAAATTCTCCTTTCTCATGATTGTGGGTAGTAAGTATGTTTTCCACACGGACAATGACAATGATGACTTATCTCATAAAATTAACCAACACACTTGTGTTTTAAATTTTTAAAAGAGGAACTACGTGTACCCTGATCCCCTATTGCACGAAAGGTGCTACGTAGGCACTAAAGGTTTGCAACCGTGGCGGGTGCAAAAATCATAAAAATATTTCTTTTCTCACCTCCGCCATCCATTTTATATAAAACACATTTTTATAGCCAAAATATACAGATTTTACAAAGAGGTTCCTGCGGAGTACCGTAGATGTTTAGGATGCTAATACCTTCCCTTTGCATAACCAACCCCCTTACCTTGAATCTTTCCCCCTCTTTTTGGGTTATTCGCTCTTTTCCCATTCCTTTGGAAATAATAAAGCGCGGTGGCAATTTTCATTTTGATTTGTATAAAGTCTAGTCAATCCAATGGCTTAGTCTTGAACATTTCTACCACTACAGGGGAGTTGCAGAGGTCTTGGATTCAGCTGAAGGATGAGCGGGATACCTAGCGAGAAAAGTACCATGAGGAAGAAAGGAAGATTTTGAAGCTCACCAGGCAGCTCGAGGAAGAAAGAGTGATCAATGACTACATCGACACAAAGAGGAAGCGTCCATGGGACTTTTGATTTTGCTTTTCTAGTTTTAGATTTGTTTTCCATTTACTTCTTTGTAACGCCTTAAAGGCATTGTTGAACCTTTTACAAGTTAATCTAATAAAGTTTGTTTGTTGTTGGTTTGCAAATTTAAATTTCCCAAAGTCTTTGAAGTCATTACATGCATCCCATTATCATGCACACCATTACAGGTACCATTACAGGTTTCTCATCTTCTTCGCTGTTTATTTCAGCAGAAATGTCTTCTGATCAAGCCATCAAATATATTCAGGCACAAAACGCCCAATTCCAACATATGTTCTTAAGTTATGCTAAAGGGCAAGAGGATTTGAAGACCCTGATTCTGAAAGAGAAGAAGAAGAAGAAGGTTGGTATTCTGAACATGGGTAGAAGATTCAGAGAAAGGATAAGAGAATCAGCTGATCTGACCTCCTCATCCAAGGACGGGGAGAACCAATAAAGGGTAAAGGACCCTAGTCCTGCAGTTTCTGATAACGATACAGATTACGATGATGAGCAATATCCACCTGCTGAGGATAGGTACAAACAGCTAGAAGACCGTCTGAGTGCTATGGAGATCCAGAAGATCCCTGGTTTAGATTTCGGAGAGCTGGGACTGGTATCGGGAGTGGTGATCCCTCATAAGTTCAAAGCTCTAGTTTTTTCCAAGTATGATGGAGTATCCTGTCCAAAACTCCATCTCTGCTCGTACGTCAGAAAAATCCAACCTCACACTGCTGAAAGAAATTTGTGGGTGCATTTCTTTCAAGATAGTCTGTCATGGACTCAGCTTGAATGGTTTTATCAATTGGAAGGAGCCAGTGTCCAAAACTGGGAAGACCTTGCTGCTGCTTTTTACAGGCAGTATTAGTATAACTCCAACCTTGCTCCCACTCGTACTCAGCTCTAGGGTATGTCTATGGGTACAGGTGAAGGCTTTAAGGATTATCCTCAGAAGTGGAGAGCCTTGGCTGGAAGAGTCCAACCACCTTTTTTTGATAGGGAGTTGGTCGATAATTTTCTAGGGATGCTATCTGGTTCATTTTTCAATCATCTGATCGCCAGTTCGTCATCTGGGTTCACTGAGTTGATTTTGACTGGAGAGAGAGTAGAAACTGGCATTCGAAATGGTAAGATATAGAAGGATGCTTCATCAAGTGCAGTAAAGAAGCCTTTCACTGGTAAGAAGGAAGCTAGCGCAGTCTACGGCCCGAGGGGGCCAAAGCAGACCTGAACACCGTCAAGCAGTAAATGCTGTCGTGATATCAAGACCAACAGTTGCTCCACAATGCAACAACCAACAAAGGGTAGAAATACCACAACGGCAGTTTACCCGCATCAACATGACTTTGGCTGAAGTTCTGCCTCATCTATTAAAATCCAACTTGGCAACCTTGAAAGAGGCTCCCAAGAATCCCAACACTGCTTCTCCCAGATATAATCCCAACGCGCAGTGCGCCTACCATTCAGAGAGTCCTGGCCATGATACAAATGACTGCTGGGCTCTTAGGAGTAAAGTGCAAGATTTACTGGAAGATAAAGAGATTGATTTTTATGCTCCCGAAAAGCCCAACGTTATAACTGCTCCTATGCCCAAGCATGGTCGTAGAGTCAATGTTGTGGACACCGATTCATTTGTAACCTCTGTGGAAGAGATCTCTACTCCTTTGATGACGGTTAAGAATAATTTATTATTGGCCAGTTTATTTCTGGGTTGTGGTGAAGGTTGCCACATGTGTTCAATTCTGCCTTCAGGTTGCTGTTTATTGAAGTCAGGTGTTCAGCGCTTGATGGATAATAAGGAAATTTTTTTTGAGAAGACTATGATTCCGTTTGAAGATGTTGCCATTATCACCATTTCCGCCAACCCTTCCAAGGTTTCCTCGAGAAAACCTGTTAGGGTTACACCCATTCCAAGAATTGCTCCGTTAATAATCACCGGTATGGGTCCCATCCCATATACCTTGGATAAGGCTATCCCATGGCATTACGGTGCTGATGTATATTACCATAGTGTTAAACAAGATTTAAGGGCTGAAGAAGCCGATATAGATATCAGTAATATTGTTGGGACAAGCAAGGTCACCAGAAGTGGAAGACTCTTTTCTCCCGAGATTTCCCCTCCGACTGTTCACAAACCTATTGTCATTCCGTCTGCTATTACATCAACTACTGTCCCAGTTCCTATTTCAGTTATCACCCCTGTCGCCAAGCCATCTAGGACTCGGGGCAAAGAAATCACAGGTGAGCCTGCCCAGACAGAGGCACCTAAGAAGATCATTGTAGAAACCTCGAAGCAAGAGATAGAAGAAATTTTGAAGATTATCAAGAAGAGAGACTACAACGTAGTCGAGCAGCTGGGGCAGACCTCATCAAAAATCTCCATGTTATCCTTGTTGTTATGTTCTGAAGCCCATGCAAAGGCTTTAATTGCATTCCTCAAAACTGCACATGTACCACATGAAACTTCAGCCGATCAATTCAAAGATTGCGTAGCTAGCCTGACTGCTGACAATGCGTTAGGTTTCTCAGATGCAGATCTGACTGCTAAGGGGAGAAATCATAATGATGCTCTACATGTCTCGATCGAGTGCAGGGGCACCGCTATGGCCCATGTACTGGTAGATATCGGGTCCTCGTTGAATGTCCTGCCAAAGAAAGCATTAGACCGTCTGGACTGTGAAGGTTTGATTATAAAGCCAAGCAATATTATGGCCAGGGCTTTTGATGGGTCAAAGAGAATGGTGCGCGGGGAGGTGGACATCCCTGTTAAAGTTGGCTCTCAGACTTTTGCATCCACCTTCTATGTGAGATGGATATCAGACCATCATATTCTTGTTTGTTGGGTCGCCCTTGGATTCATAAGGTTGGGGCACTGACTTCCATGCTCCATCAAATGCTGAAATATCCGGTGAAGGGGAAGATCGTCACGGTGCAAGGTGAGGAGGAGTATATGGTGAGTCATCTCAATTCCTTCCGCTACATGGAGATGGACGGGGAATTCATCGAAACCCCTTGTCAGAACTTTGAAGAGGTCCCTCAAACTTTGGCGTCAACTGAAGTTGCTACCAACAAACCTCCGCTAAAGATGGTTTCTCTCAAGGATGTCAGGGCTGTAATTGAAGAAGGTGGGTGTACCAATTGGGGTCAGCTCCCTGATTTCACGCACAAAACTAACAAATTTGGTTTGGGCTTTACTACAGGGGCTCAAAGGGCTGTTAGGCACGCACGGATTGGAAGACCTCCTCTGCACATCAGCAATCAGGGAGTTAATGCAATTGAAGATGGTGAAGAAGACTCAGATATCGACAACTGGATCTACCCAACAACCAATCGTGGATTAAACAATTGGAGGACAAAGTACTTCATACGTGTTTCTTTTATTCCACAGTAATTGACTTTTGTTTTAAGAGTTGTAATAGACAGTTTGAAACTTTATAGCCCGGTGCCTTTCCCGAGGCACCTTGGCTTTGCTTGTGAGGGCTTATTATTTGTCATTTTTCATATATCATTAATAAAACATTGGACGTTTTCTTGCATTACAAATTTTGCGCTCCTTGATTTTCTTTTATGTCTCGCACTTTATCAAAATAGTTATTCGCTTACACACACTCATGTATCATACTGCAGATCCATATCCACTATGGATCCCGTTGATAACAACTCTGCTACTGCCAGTTATGACTTTGAAAATCCGATCAACAAAGATGAGGACGAAGGTGAAGATGATTGTGAGGTGCCTGGAGAGCTTGCTAAACTGTTACTGCAGGAAGAAAGGGCCATACAGCCTCATGAAGAGCCAGTTGAGTCAGTAAATTTGGGTACAGAGGAAGACAGGAACGAGGTTAAGATAGGTGCGAATCTGGAGCCTAGTGTCAAACAACGGTTGATATAGATGCTACGCGACTATGTCGAGATCTTCGCTTAGTCCTATGAAGATATGTCTGGTTTAGACACTGATATTGTGGTACACCGCCTACCAACCAAAGAAGACTGTCCTCCGGTAAAGCAAAAGGTTCTCCGTATGCGCCCTGAGATGTTTGAGAAAATCAAAGTCGAGATCATGAAATAGTTCGACGCGGGATTTTTAGTTGTCACTTCTTATCCGCAGTGGGTGGCCAACGTTCTTCCGGTGCCTAAGAAGGATGGTAAGGTACAAATGTGTGTGGACTATAGAGATCTGAACAGGGCAAGCCCCAAGGATGACTTCCCACTTCCTCACATCGATGTTCTGGTCGACAACACTGCGCAACATAAGATCTTCTCCTTCATGGATGGTTTTTCTGGCTGCAACCAAATCAAGATGGCTCCTGAGGACATGGAGAAGATAACCTTTGTTACATAGTGGGGCACCTTCTGTTACAAGGTAATGCCTTTTGGGTTGAAGAATGCTGGGGAAACTTATCAGCGCGCCATGGTCGCTTTGTTCCATGACATGATTCACCATGAGATTGAGGTTTATGTTGATGACATGATAACCAGGTCTCAGACTGAGGGAGAGCACCTTGATCATCTCCAGAAACTGTTTGACAGGTTGAAGACGTACAAGCTGAGATTGAATCCGAACAAGTGTACCTTCGGGGTAAGGTCTGGTAAGCTTCTGGGTTTCGTCGTCAGTGATTAAGGTATTCAGGTGGACCCTGCAAAGGTAAAAGCCATACAAGAGATGCCGGCTCGCCACATAGAAAAAGAGGTTAGAGGCTTCTTAGGACATCTAAATTACATCGCCAGGTTCATTTCACACCTGACTGCTACTTGTGAGCCAATCTTCAAGCTGCTGAAGAAAGATCAAGTGGTAAAATGGAATGATGAATGACAGACCGCTTTTGAAATAATCAAGAAATACCTCCAAGAGCCACCAATTCGGATGCCTCCAGTTGAAGGAAGACCGTTGATCTTATACTTGACAGTGCTGGATAATTCAATGGGGTGCGTGCTGGGGCAGCATGAAGAGTCTGGCCGAAAAGAGCACTCTATTTACTATATTAGCAAAAAGTTTACCGACTGTGAGACCCGATACTCATTGCTCGAGAAAACTTGTTACGCTTTGGCATGGGTTGCTCGCTGGCTGAGGCAATATATGCTGACTCACACTACCTTGTTGATATCAAAAATGGATTCAATCAAGTATATATTCGAAAAGCCTGCCTTGTCCGGAAGAATAGCGAGATGGAAGATGATCCTAACCGAGTATGACATCCAATACACCACCCAAAAAGCAATCAAGGGGAGTGTATTGGCGGATCATTTGGCGCATCAGGCCGTGGATGACTATCAGTCCATGAATTTCGAGTTCCCGGATGAGAATATCATGTTGGTAACCGACTGTGAAGAACCTGGACCAGATGAAGGAGCTGAGGAAGGGTCCCGATGGTCTATGTATTTTGATGGAGCATCAAACACATTGGGTAATGGCATTGGTGCTGTAATTATATCTCCTGAGGGCTGTCATACTCCGTTCACCGCCCGATTATGCTTTAATTGCACCAACAATATGGCGGAGTATGAAGCATGTATCCTGGGTCTTCGAGCTGCTATTGACTTGAGGATTAAGTTCTTGAGTGTATTCAGAGATTCTGCCCTAGTGATCAGTCAGATCAAAGGCGAGTGGGATACGAAGAACCCAAATCTTATTCCTTACAAAGAATATGTACTGACATTGCTCCCACATTTTGAGGAGATAACCTTTGAACACTTCCCGAGAGAGGAGAACCAGTTAGCGGACGCGCTAGCTACCATGTCTTCTATGTTCAAAGTCAGGTGGGACAATGAAGCTCCCCAGATTACCATCGAGAGGTTGGACGAACCCGCACATTGCTATGATATTGAGACTGAAGAGGTAGCAGATAAACCCTGGTTTCACGAGGTAAAGAGGTATCTTGAGGCTCAAGAATACCCCGAGGGGGCATCTGTTAATGATAAGAAGTTTCTGAGAAGATTCGCTGCGAAATTCTTCATCGGTAATGGTATCCTTTATAAGCGTAACCATGATTCAACCTTATTGCGATGTGTGGACAAGAGCGAGGCCGAATGGATCATGGCAGAGCTACATGAAGGTACCTTTAGAACTCATTCCAGTGGATATACCATGGCGAAGAAAATTCTATGGGCAGGATATTACTGGTCTACTATGGAGGCCGATTGTTATCAGCATTCTCGAACCTGTCATAAGTGCCAAGTCTATGCTGATAAGGTACATGTACCTCTGGTTCCCCTGAATGTCTTGACAGCTCCGTGGCCCTTTGTGATGTGGGGCATCGATATGATTGGCGAGATCAGACCTACTGCGTCTAACAGGAATCATTTTATCCTAGTAGCAATTGATTATTTTATGAAGTGGGTTGAGGCAGCTTCTATTGCTACAGTAACCAAGAACGTCGTGGCGCGGTTTATCTGACACAATTTGATCTGTCGATACGATGTACCAGAAAGGATCATTACGGACAATGGTACAAATCTCAACAATACAATGATCAATGAGCTCTGCAAACAGTTTAAGATACAACATCATAACTCTTCTCCCTACCGGCCGAAGAAGAATGGGGCTATTGAAGCAGCTAACAAAAACATCAAGAAGATTGTGCAGAAGATGATGGTGACATACAAAGACTGGTACGAGATGTTACCATTCACTCTTCATGGGTACCGTACCTCAGCACAAACGTCGACAGGGGCAACACCCTACTCTCTGGTGTATGGCATGGAGGCAGTCCTACCCATCAAAGTCCAAATACCCCCTCTCAGGATTATGAAGGATGCGGGTTTGAACAAAGACGACTGGATCCAAACCCGACTTGATCAACTAAATTTAATCGATGAAAAGAGACTTACTGCTATCTGTCACGGTCAGATGTGCCAAAAGCGTGTGATTAAAGCTTTTAACAAGAAAGTCAGACGTCAAGAATATCAAGTCGGGGATCTTGTGATGAAGCGCATCATACTGCCGCAAGGTGATCCCAGGGGCAAATGGACCCCCACATACGAAGGGCCATTTGTGGTTAAGAACATTTTCTCAAGAGGAGCTAGGATTTTAACCACCATGGATGGTGAGGACCTTCCTCACCCAGTCAACGCAAACATAGTGAAAAAATACTACGCGTAATCAAAGACCCGCTAGGTCGACTGGCCTAGGAAAAAATAAGGGCTTCCCAGCGAACCAAAAGGGTTCGGGCAAAAGTAAGGGATGAAAATGAAAAAACTGTACACCCGGCAAGTCGAAAACCTGAAAAGGAGGCTTGGGCAAAAAAGGGTATCCCGGTGGATTGAAAACCCGAAAGGGCGGTCCAGGCAAAAATTAGGGATTGAAGCGTAATACTATGTCTCGTTGGATCATCTTGTAACCAGACTTTAGTATCGACTATCGAGCTCGGACGGTGCCAATCAATCTGATCTACCCTCGACCAAGCGGCAAAGGGATGAGGCACTCGAAGATATAAGGGCAATAGCAGAGTCGGAACCTAACGGGATTGTTTCACATAGGTGTTTTTCTTTATTTTTCACAAATTGTTTAATTTCCACCTTTCGGCGGCGTTCTCTTACTAGGACGTCAGCCTCTTGTACAAAACGCCTATTATAGGCCAACTTCAAAGATCAATACAATTCATTTTCACAAGAAATTTCAAACTTGCTTTTTCTGTTTTGTTTTGCAAGAACGTCCAATGATTCATTTTTGATATATGCATTTGAAAATGATTGAGGCTCATAAATATTTACACAAGAAACAAAAGACGATTACTCGTAATTCCAGAAACAGGGACAAACAAGAAGTGTTCGAGCCTTACAGTTACTCTTCCCATCAGGTACAGGGATAGAGCCAGCGGAAGAACATGAGAAGTGATACATACACTCCCCACAGGGTAAGAAGTATCCAAAGACAGTGGTGTTAACTTTCCCAATGGGGCATAACTCTCCCCAGCTAAGGTTCACATTTGCTAGTGAGTCAGTAAATTTTTTCCCCAAGCAGAGTTTATTTCTCTTACAAGCAGAAATTCAATCTCCAATAGAATTCATTATCACCAGCAATGGAA
The DNA here is from genome assembly GCA_948472305.1 of Vicia faba. Lineage (NCBI taxonomy): Eukaryota > Viridiplantae > Streptophyta > Magnoliopsida > Fabales > Fabaceae > Vicia > Vicia faba. The sequence goes on from OX451740.1 coordinate 66,464,012, forward strand.
ATTCATTCCCAGTTGAGTTTATTTCTCCAAAACAGCATGATCCATCAGCGGAGTATCTCATCTTCGACAGAGTTATTCCCCGTAGAGTTATCCTCAGGCAGGGACTCTTCCGGCAAAATATTTTCCATCCAAGGGGCAAATCCCCAGCACAGTCATCTTTGTTCACCATCCCCAATAGGGGGGGGAGGAACTATGTTCCATGACAGTCAGGGATTTATTTTCCCTGATTCCGATTATCACGTCAGCATTTCATGTTCATACATCATGACATATGCATACACCACATATAACATGGTCTCATTTATTTTGAGAACGTCAACACACAATTCATCTCATGCATCACATATGACTAACCCTGTATTTATTTTAGGAAAGACATTATTATCAACAATTTCCAACAAGTCCATGATCAACACTCGAAGCTAAACAGAGTAATCATCGGCGCAACAACAGAAGCCCTACTACCCAGGATCTCATATCGAAGAAACCCTACTATCCAGGTTCCTTCTCACATCCCTACTACCCGAGCTCTCATATCGAAGAAACCCTACTATCCAGGTTCCTTCTCACGCCCTACTATCCAGGATTTTTTATCGAAGTAACCCTACTATCCAGGTTCCTTCTCATAGCCCTACTATCCAGGCTTTCATATGGCTTTTTTTATCAAAGTAACCCTATTATCCAGGTTCCTTCTCACAGCCCTACTATCCAAGCTTTCATATTGAAGTAACCCTACTATCCAGGTTCCTTCTCATAACCTTACTATATGGGTTCTTCCTCTTTTATCCCCGGATAGCAGTCCACAATACTGTAAGACCGGGACCCGATCAAACACCATTGATTTCACATTTCCCCAAAAAGTCGCGATGCAACATATACCCTGACCAAACACACAATTCACTTCCGCTTCCCAGACCGGAATTATTCCCCAGTAGAGTAACGGACAACTGAAGCTCCTAAAACTCTATTTCTCTCAAGACAGAGACCATCATTCCCCAACAAAGTCCTCTTCAACAACAGGTATACGGGTTCTCGCAAAGGAATCTCTTTTGCGATCGATACTTCTTCGGATGGAATCTTTAAGACCATCACCGACAATTATCTAGAAACTACCAAATGGCATCTATAAGCCCATTCCCGATATCACAAGTCAAGTATCACTTCATGCGAGTGCAAATTTATGGGCACTCTAGTGTTCAATCATCTTCCACCTTCAGATCACGAAAGGCAGACAAGCCAATCTACATCCTTAGGTTTAAGAAGATTGAACAGGGGCAGCTGTTGTACCATAAAATTTTCCCTCCCATATTTCTCAATACATGTCAAGTGAGGTCCTCAAATTTCTCAAAGAAGCCCAAGAGTTGACCAGACAAACTCTCTCCTAAGGCAGTCTATCTCAAATTAGGTTTTCATTTTACATCAATATGCTTGAGTCTAAAGGATCCCAAATGCTCATCATTGTCCTAATATGGTCTCAAGATCGTCCATATCAAGTTTCAAACCTTGTAGAGGAAGTTTGCTCAGTCAATTGTTCAAGTGCCTAGAAATCGACTATGCTAGGGCAAAAGTCAACTGTGGCCCATATATAGTCAAACTTTAAGATTTTTGGTCAACATACTCATTTTGAAGTATTATTCATCATTTGATCAAGGTTTGACCATGATTCCTCAAGGATTGCTCACAATTCATCAAAACCCCAAAGTTGCTAAATTAGGGTTTTGTAGGAAAAGTCAACTCAACTTTGACCAAGCATAACTTTCTCATACTTTATCAAAAATGACCTATCCAAAGCTCATTTTGAAGAGGATGTAATTCTCGACAATTCGTCATCAACTCCCAAGTTCAAAATATACAATCACAAGAAGATATGAATTTGGACATTATAGGTCATTTTGAAAAGTCAACAAAAACACCTTTTGGGTCAAAGCTTCATACATAAATATGGAAGACTCAATTGCGATGAGACCAAAAGGGTTGCTTAGAGAACATAATAAGCTTTCTAAAAAGTCCAAGAACACATCTCTAGGGTCAAAATTGAAAGATTTATGCATTGTCCAAGTTGACCCTTTTTGCAAATTTGCTAAAAGTCAAATGTGTCCAAAATGGCATTTTTTGCTAAATGGGCCCAACTTTTTATGCTTGCACTGGGTTTGTAATGTGATCCACGACCCATGAGCCCTTCCACTTGTCATTTATTTTATTTTTGTTATTTATTTTGATTTTATTTCATTTAAATCAAATAAAATCAATATAAAATAATGAAAATATAAAAAATCAATAAAACCTTGAGATTTTGTGCATGATTAGATTCATTATACAGCTGGAGACAAAATCAAATCGTGCAAGGCTTCATATGGACAAAAAAAGATTGAAAATGCTTGTTTTGGAAAGATTTGGTGCAAGGATTAAATCAAGGATCAATCTTCATAAATGGCAAAGATTGGATGCAAATATCAACCCTAATGCACTCTATTATACATAAGAAACAAAGGCAGACCAAAGGGAGAGGGAGAGAAATCGTGAAAGAAGCAGAACCTGTTAGAACAAAGTTTGAATCTACTACCCTATGTTTAAGTTTTGATGATAACAAAGTGAAAAGATATATTATTTATATGATTCATGTAAGAACTATCTGCTGCCTCAATTATTACGTTCTGATTTGCAGATACTCTGATTGATATAAGCAAGATCACACCTAATCAGCATCAGAAATTTGGTTCCTGACATCAGCATCAGAAGTTGCCATATCAGAATGTCAGAATCAGAAGATTAATTCACGTGAATGCTGAAGCCTGATGAACAGAACTGCGCTCAACACTCTGATAAAGAAACACAACAGTTCATCAGCAGCCAAGCAGAGTCAGAATGAGCCAAGCCAAAACTTGCATTAAGTAAGCAACGGTATTGTGCATTGAAAGCAAATTAATACCAACGGCCTCATTCCAGACAAGATCTGCTCGATAAGGAAAGTTTGTTATTAGCATTGAATCAAGAATATTGCTCTAACGTTCAACATCTCAGTGCTATATAAACAAGACTTTGAAGATTGAATTGGCTAATGCTCTCCAAATCTTTACACGCCAAAAAGCTGATCATAATCTTCCTTCTCTCAGTTTGCTAAACACTACACATTCTCTTATTCAATCATTCTTTAGCAATCTAGTTTCTAAGCTTTAAGTTGTGTATACATCACAGTTGTGATACAGTTTTGTAGAAAACATTCACACACTTAGATTTATCTTCTTTGTAAGAAAGTGTTTCCTTGACAAACCGGGTTGTGGTTTGCATCAAGAAGGCTTTAGCAGTTGTTAAAGCAGTCTGTAATATTCAGTTGAATATAGTGGATTAAGACCTCGTTGGAGAGAGGCGAAATCACCTTGACGGGTGGACTGGAGTAGTTTGAGATCAAACGAACCAGGATAAAAATATCTTGTTCATTGCATTGATTTTCAGTTTTACAATTCAACCCCCCCTTCTTGTGTTTTTCACTACTTCAATTGGCATCAGAGCGCCTGGTTCTGAGCTAAAACACTTAACCGTGTCAGTACAAGATCCAGCGTCAGAAAAACACAATGGCAGGAAACCATTCTCACACCAGCAATGACAACAATCAGGACAGAGACAGATTCAGCGGCAAACCTCCAGTCTTTGATGGAGAAAACTTTGATTACTGGAAAGACAGAATTGAAAGCTTCTTTCTGGCACATGATGTTGATCTGTGGGATATGGTGACATATGGATACACGCACCCTGTGAATGCAAGCGGTCAGAAGATTGATAGAAAAACAATGTCTGACCAACAAAAGCGTGACTTCAAGAATCACCACAAGGCCAGAACCATCCTCCTCAGCGCCATCTCCTATACTGAATATGAAAAGATCTCCAACAGAGACACAACAAAGAACATTTTTGACTCACTCAGAATGACGCATGAGGGCAACTTTCAGGTCAAAGAAACTAAAGCTCTAGCGCTCATTCAGAAGTATGAGGCGTTCAAAATGGAAGAACCTGAATCCATTGAAACAATGTTCTCAAGATTCCAGATTCTGGTAGCTGGTCTCAAGGTTCTGGACAAAGGATACTCTACTGCTGACCATGTCAAGAAAATCATCAGAAGTTTACCCAAGCAGTGGAGACCAATGGTTACAACTCTGAAGCTAGCTAAAGATCTCAACAAAATCACTCTGGAGGAACTTATCAGCTCCCTCAGAAGTCATGAGATAGAGCTAGAAGCTGACGAGCCTCAGAAGCAAGGTAAGCCTTTAGCATTAAAATCTAACAAAAAATTTGAGTCTAAAGTTTTGCAGGTAGTTGAAGAAACATCTGATGGATCCTCATCAGAAGAAGACGAACTCTCCCTCCTCTCCAGAAGAGTAAATCAACTGTGGAAGCAAAGACAAAGGAAGTTCAGGAATCCCAGAAGATCTGATCAGAACGAGTCTTCTTCCAGATACAGAAGGACAAATTCTTCCTCTGGATACAGAAGATCTGAAGGCTCCTCTAGTAGCAAAAAGCCAAACACCAAGGACATCATCTGCTATGAGTGCAATGAGCAAGGACACTATAAGAGTGACTGCCCAAAGCTTCAGAGGGAAAAACCCAAAAAGAAGTTTGGAAGAGAGAAGAAGAAAAGTCTCATGGCTACATGGGATGACTCTGACTCGTCTGAAGCTGACTCAGAATCAGATGATGAGAGGGCAAACATAGCTCTCATGGCTAACATCTCAGAAGATAGTGAAGCTTCTGAATCAGACTCAGAATCAGATACTGAAGAGGTATTTCCTAACTTTGCTGTTAACTTTACCAAGGCTGAACTTGCTGAAAGCCTTAATGAGATTCTGGAACGGTATCAGCAAATTAGAGTTAAATTTAGAGACCTGAAAAGGAATCTTGAATCTGACTCTAATAAGACTGAGAGTCTCAAATTGGAGAATTCTGAGCTGAGAAATAAGAATTCAAAATTAGAAAACACTTTACAAAACTCTCAGAAGGAACCAATTTCTGAAACTCCCAGCAACGCTGATGAGATCATCAAGGAGTATGATCACAGTTTCCAGAAGTTCCTCGCTAAAAGCATAGATAGAAGCAAAATGGCTTCAATGATCTATGGAGTTAGCATAAACGGCAGGAAAGGAATAGGATACCAAGGTAAGGTTCCTACACCAAAGAATGTCATGGACTTAACCATTAAACACATTCCTCTGAATTCACATTTTGTGTATGGTCACACACATGATATTAAATACACTAGCAGTAAGCACTCTGTGAAACCAAAATTCAACCAGAGTTTTGGTAAAACTAACAAATCAGGACCCAAGAAAATCTGGGTAACTAAGGATAAAATAATACATGTTGCAGATATCTTTAGCAGCAAGTCAGAAACACCAGTCATGGTACCTGGACTCTGGCTGCTCGCGACACATGACGGGAAGAAGGCATATGTTCCAAAGCCTGGAACTTAAGCCTGGAGGCCACGTTGGCTTTGGAGGCAATCAGAGGGGAAAGATAATTGGCTCTGGAACTGTAGGTAATGGAAATCTTCCCTCTATTAATAATGTTCTGCTAGTAGATGGATTGATGCATAATCTGTTATCCATAAGTCAATTAAGTGATAACGGTTATGATATAATCTTTAATCAAAAATCATGTAAAGCTGTTAGTCAGAAAGATGGGACTATCCTGTTTAATGGTAAGAGGAAAAACAACATTTACAAAATCAAACTTTCTGAACTAAAGAGTCAGAATGTAAAATGTCTTCTGTCTGTTAACAACGAGCAGTGGATCTGGCACAGAAGATTGGGGCATGTTAGTATGAGAAGAATATCTCAGATTAACAAACTCAATCTGGTCAGAGGACTTCCTAATTTGAAGTTCAATTCAGATGCTCTGTGTGAAGCATGTCAGAAAGGCAAGTTTGCAAAACCTTCTTTTAAATCCAAAAATGTTGTTCCTACCTCTAAGCCATTAGAACTTCTGCACATTGACTTATTTGGACCAGTTAAAACTGCTTCAGTCAGTGGCAAGAAGTATGGGTTAGTAATCGTAGATGACTATAGCAGATGGACATGGGTAAAGTTCTTAAGACACAAGGACGAGTCACACTCTGTGTTTGTTACCTTCTGTAACCAAGTTCAGAATGAAAAGGATCTTAGAATCGTTAAAGTCAGAAGTGATCATGGTGGAGAATTTGAAAACAAAGATTTTGAGTCATTCTTTAATGACAGAGGCATTCTGCATGATTTCTCTTGTCCTAGAACTCCCCAACAAAATGGAGTTGTAGAACGAAAGAACAGAACATTGCAAGAAATGGCCAGAACCATGATCAATGAGACAAACGTTGCTAAGACCTTCTGGGCAGAGGCAATAAACACAGCGTGCTACATTCAGAATAGAATCTCAATAAGACTTATTCTGGAAAAGACTCCATATGAATTGTGGAAGAACAAAAAGCCCAACATTTCATATTTTCATCCATTTGGATGTACTTGCTTTATATTAAATACAAAGAATTATTTGAACAAGTTTGACTCTAAAGCACAGAAGCGTATTATGTTAGGATACTCTGAACGCTCAAGAGGGTACAGAGTATACAATACAGAAACACAGATTGTGGAAGAATCAATCAGTGTTCGTTTTGATGACAAGCTTGACTCTGAAAAGTCAAAGCAGAATGAAATCTTTGCAGGTATGGAAATTGAATTTACAGGTTCTGAAGACAAGTCATCAGAAGCTCTCAACACAGACACTCCTTCAACGTCTGAAAGGAGCACTGCTAGCAATCCTACAACAGCTGCTGATCAACCTCAGAAGAGATTACCCAGAAGCAGCTTGGATCACCCAGAAGAGACTATCTTAGGAAGAAAGGAAGATCCAATCAGAACAAGAGCAAGCTTCAGAAACTCTGAAGAAACTCTCATGGGACTTGTGTCTCTGATTGAACCGTCTTCTATGGATAAAGCACTTCTGGATAATGACTGGATTCTGGCAATGCAAGAAGAGCTGAATCAATTCACCAAAAACGACGTATGGGATCTCGTTCCCAGACCAAAAGGATTCAACGTCATTGGAACAAGATGGGTGTTCAGAAACAAGCTAAATGAACAAGGTGAAGTCATCAGAAACAAGGCACGACTGGTTGCACAAGGTTATAGTCAGCAAGAGGGGATAGACTATACAGAAACCTTTGCCCCAGTCGCCAGGTTAGAATCTATCAGACTTTTAATTTCATTTGCTGTTAATAGAGGCATCACTCTGTATCAGATGGATGTCAAAAGTGCATTCTTAAATGGTTATATAGAAGAAGAAGTCTATGTACACCAACCCCCTAGTTTTGAAAATACAAAATATCCAGAACATGTTTTCAAACTAAAGAAGTCACTATATGGTCTGAAACAAGCTCCCAGAGCTTGGTATGAAAGGCTAAGTAACTTTCTATTAGAAAATGAATTCACCAGAGGGAAAGTGGACACTACTCTATTCTGTAAATCAGTTAAGAATGACATCTTAGTCTGTCAAATTTATGTTGATGATATTATTTTTGGTTCTACTAATCCTTCTCTTGGAAGAAAATTTGCTAAGTGTATGCAGGCAGAATTTGAGATGAGCCTCATGGGGGAACTGAAATTCTTTCTAGGAATTCAGATCAATCAAACTCCAGAGGGAACTTACATTCATCAGAGCAAATACATCAGAGATCTTCTGAAGAAATTTGACCTCTCAGAATGTAAGCCATCAAAGATTCCAATGCATCCCACGTGCATTCTGGAAAGAGAAGAGGTAAGCAAAAATGTAGAACAGAAAGTCTACAGAGGTATGATTGGTTCTCTCCTCTATCTGACTGCTTCAAGACCTGACATATTATTCAGTGTTTGTATTTGTGCTAGATTCCAATCAGATCCTAGAGAATCTCACTTAACAGCTGTTAAGCGAATTTTCAAGTATCTGAAAGGTACTACTAATTTGGGTTTGTTTTATAGAAAATCTAGTGATTACAGCTTAGTAGGCTACTGCGATGCTGATTTTGCTGGAGACAGAGTGGAACGTAAAAGTACTTCTGGAAGCTACCAGTTTCTGGGAGAAAATCTGATCTCTTGGTCCAGCAAAAGGCAATCAACAATTGCGCTATCAACAGCAGAAGCTGAGTACATAGCAGCAGCAGGATGTAGCACACAAATGCTCTGGATGAAAAGTCAGCTTGAAGACTTCCAGATTTTTGAGAGTAACATTCCTATACTCTGTGATAATGCTTCTGCTATTTGCTTAAGTAAGAATCCCATTTTACATTCTAGAGCTAAGCATATAGAAATAAAACATCACTTCATTAGGGACTATATTCAGAAAGGAATTTTGACCTTAAAATTTATAGATACAGACCATCAATGGGCTGATATCTTTACTAAACCCCTTTCAAAAGATAGGTTTAATTTCATTCTGAAACATCTCAGCATGAAAGTCTGTCCAGAGTGAAAATGTTTTAATTCCATATATTTACCTTCAGAATGTAATTGTTTTATTGTGAACTTCTGATCAATCTTCTTTCAGAAAGATAGAACATGCAGATTGTATCAGATGCAAGTCTAAAGATCTGAGAGTCTAAGCTCAAAGACAGACGTGCTGATCACTACATCAAACAAGTGTCATCCAATCATCAGCAAATCTCTGAAGCAGAACGCGTGCACGCTTCTGAGAAGGCAAAACGCTGATTGGGTGCATTGAGACACATGTCTAGTAACCGTTTTTAAGTATCTTTCTAAAATCCCCCAAAATCAGCAAGCATTTAATAAAAGTAATCATGCTTTTAAAACGCAATCATGATTTTTCTCTTTCTTAAAAAACGTTTATTTTTTTCAAAATATTCTGAAACTCTATTTAAACACATTAACCTCTCATTCTAATTCTTTACAGTTTCTCACTAATACTCAAGCATTCTCTGCATTTTTCTGTGTTCATCTCTTGCAAAACCTCTTTTTCTCAGTTTCTTCTCAAAATCTTTTAGTGTGAACATGGCAACCTCCAGCAATGCTTCTGCAGGTCCTCAGAAGAAAGCATCATCTGAACAGTATCAAGTGCCATTCAGAACACTCCTCACTCCTGTGAAGAATCTTGAAGTGTTATCTGAATTGATCATTGATTTTAGAAGCTTGAAGGAGAACGGTTTTGACCTAACAGAAGAAGTTAGGGCACAGAAATGGGAAAGGTATTTTGACAGGTTGGTTGGACCAACATTCCCTATGTTAGTCAAGGAGTTCTGGATTCATGCGAAGGCTTCAACGCATCTAGTCACCTCCTTCGTTATGGGGAAGAAGATTGTGATCACTGAGGATCACATAGCAAGGTTAATCGGTTACAGTGGCGGTGGCGTCCGCTGTGTTGATATGGCTGAGAGATGTGCTGACGTGGGCGTGATAGCTGCAAGGATTTTCACCCATGGGTTGCCCAGCAGCAAGATCAAAGATCTGAAGGATCATCACAGAGTTTGGGCTAAGATAATTCTGGGGTGCTCCAACCATAGGAAGCCAACTAGTTCACCTGATTACATAAATGTGGATCAGCAGTTTCTGATCTACTTTATTGATCAGAAGGTAAAAATCAACTTGGCTCATCTTCTGTTCAACCACCTCAGAACAAGCTGCTGAAGGAAGTTGAAAGTCAGCTGCCTCAGGAAGCTGTGCTCCCTCTGGATAGAGAACCTTGGTCTGAGAAACAGCTAGCTTTAAAGGTGCAACCAGAAGAAGACAAGACCATTCAAGCTGAAGCAAGTCAAGCAGAAGATGTTGCAGAAAGCTCTCAGAAGCTTCCTGCTTCTGATGCTTCTCAAGCTGCCTTGGACAGGCAGACTCTGGAAGAACTGAAGTTGAATGACATGCGTCTACAGCAGAGGATGGATGAAAACGACCAGAAGATGAAAGAAAGAATGGATGTGAAGGATAGCAAGATTGACACTGTTGTCAGCATGGTGCACAAGCAGAATGAGACTGCTGATCAGATCAAAGCCATGCTGGAGAACCTGTTCACACGCTTTCCTCCCCAACCTTAGTTTTTTCATTCATGTCATTTTCATGTTTTCTTTAATTTTATGATGTACTGTTTGAATATGTTTTGTTTGATTCTGAACCCTTTTAATATGACAAGTTTTTCTGATCTTAATTTGTTTTAGCACATCACCTACACTTTTTGATTGCTGACAAAAAGGGGGAGAACAAGAATGATATTTTAAACAATAACGGTTTACTAAGACAGAAATTCTCGAACATTCTAACTCTATTATACTTGAAAATGTTTTCTGTGTTGCTTAAAGTCTACAGGTACAAGGAAGCTCCTGGACACTCTGAAGACTAAAAGCTCTGAACCTCTGATCCGCTCTAATACTCTGATCCAAAGCAAAGCTCTGACAAGAAAAGCTTCTGATACGCTGATCTGAAGATCTGCTCTGATATGCTGATCTAAAGCTTCTGATAGTCAAATACTCTGATACTCTGATGTTCAAAGAAAGGCAAAAAGATCTGATCCTGAAGAACACTTGTAATCAAAAAGGGAAGTAATAAACTCAGGGGGAGTATCTCTCAACTCTGATATCTTCTTATCCCTTATCTTTGATAACCTCTTACTCTGATGCATCTCTCTGATACCTTTTCACGTTATTTTCATTTAAAAAATATCTAGTTTTTGTCATCATCAAAAAGGGGGAGATTGTTAGAACAAAGTTTGAATCTACTACCCTATGTTTAAGTTTTGATGATAACAAAGTGAAAAGATATATTATTTATATGATTCATGTAAGAACTATCTGCTGCCTCAATTATTACGTTCTGATTTGCAGATACTCTGATTGATATAAGCAAGATCACACCTAATCAGCATCAGAAATTTGGTTCCTGACATCAGCATCAGAAGTTGCCATATCAGAATGTCAGAATCAGAAGATTAATTCACGTGAATGTTGAAGCCTGATGAACAGAACTGCGCTCAACACTCTGATAAAGAAACACAACAGTTCATCAGCAGCCAAGCAGAGTCAGAATGAGCCAAGCCAGAACTTGCATTAAGTAAGCAACGGTACTGTGCATTGAAAGCAAATTAATACCAACGGCCTCATTCCAGACAAGATCTGCTCGATAAGGAAAGTTTGTTATTAGCATTGAATCAAGAATATTGCTCCAAAGTTCAACATCTCAGTGCTATATAAACAAGACTTTGAAGATTGAATTGGATAATGCTCTCCAAATATTTACACGCCAAAAAGCTGATCATAATCTTCCTTCTCTCAGTTTGCTAAACACTACACATTCTCTTATTCAATCATTGTTTAGCAATCTAGTTTCTAAGCTTTAAGTTGTGTATACATCACAATTGTGATACAGTTTTATAGAAAACATTCACACACTTAGATTTATCTTCTTTGTAAGAAAGTGTTTCCTTGACAAACCGGGTTGTGGTTTGCATCAAGAAGGCTTTAGCAGTTGTTAAAGCAGTCTACAATATTCAGTTGAATATAGTGGATTAAGACCTCGTTGGAGAGAGGCAAAATCACCTTGACGGGTGGACTGGAGTAGTTTGAGATCAAACGAACCAGGATAAAAATATCTTGTTCATTGCATTGATTTTCAGTTTTACAATTCAACCCCCCCTTCTTGTGTTTTTCACTACTTCAGAACCAATTGCAAAAATTCAAAGAAAAAGTGCAGACCAAATTCCAAGTTGCAGGCCATCTCGAGCCATTCTAACCCTACCAATCATTTGTTGGACGTCTTAGGATCGTGTTTCAATCGTTAGCAAGCCTCCCCACGCTCTGGAACACGTTGTAGCAACCACACAGTTTGTCTATTTTCTTGAATTCGAATATATTGATTCTGGCATATTTAGCATGATTGATTGGCATATTTATGATCTTTGAGATGTTTGCAAGCTAATGACTATATCCAATTGCATTTTTATTGACTGTACATAAAACTGCCATGGCTAGGGTTTGTTCTTCGTTTTTAGGGATTTCTCATACAGGGAAAATTGGGCATTGATAAAGGTACCATGATGCTCGTGAGGTTGAAACGAGTTGATTGGTACCATTGGTTTTCATTTATCATGCGCGTACAGGATTGTTGAAATACACAAGGGATATACCTACGCTTAATGTCCGTAGGTAAAAGTTACAAAACTTACAGCGACGGTGGGGGTAAGAAGATGGATACGTGGCGCTCCCTGACTTGCCAGTTTGAATATCACGCGTTTCAAAGTTTAGCATTTTGTTTTTATTATATAATATTTGTTTGTTATTGTATGTACAATTAAAACAACCAGCTCAGTTGGCAAGCGTGCAAAGGAGGAATGTATAAAGACCTGGGTTCGATCCCCAGGTTCCTTATTTGCTTCATATTATTTTTCAATGAAGAATCAAGTACACCTCACGCTCCAGGATCCACCATGTGCTATCCAGATCTGACCGTTTAACCCATCAAGGCTTCAGATCTAACGTCTTCTCCCTGGAGGACCACCATGCGCCCCAGTCAAACGTGCAAGTGGGATTGAGCAAATTCAAAAGGCCTGGACTTGTTGGGCTCAGAATTTCAAGCAACGCCCCCCGCATTTGCTAATGCAGGCCCATCTCTTCACTTTTTTTATTTCTTTATTTTTTAATTCTTTTAATTATTTTGCTTAATTATTTTTTAACAAAATTAATCTTTTTTCCACAAAATCATAAAATCAAGAGTTTTACAAAAATTAGAATTAGGTTTTTTTTATCAAATTTAATATTGGTTTAATTTAATTTAGGGAAATTCTAACTTTTTTATATAATTAAAATCAATTAGAAAAATTAGGGTTAGACTCTTGATTCAATATTTACTTCTTTCTCAAAATAAAAAAAATAAAAAAATAGGTGAATTTAATTATTTTTCTTAAATTAAAATTAATTAGTAATTAGGTTCCTTTTTATTCAATTGAGCTTTATTTTCTCAAAATAACAGAAAATGACAAAAAAATGATTTTTCCTTTAAATTACAATTAGGTATAGTTGGGGTCAAAACCCAAATTATTTTGCATTCGATTTATCGCGCGTGTTTATTATTTTGGCAATATTGATGTAACTGTCCACGATATGTAATAGTTTAATCTAGGACTTTCTTTTATTTATCATCTTTTACGGGTTTTTTTTTTGCTATGTAATTAATCCCTATCCCGAAGCCTTGTAATAGCGTAGGTTTATTTTCTCGCATTTTAATTCTCGCAAATATTAACTGTTTAGATGTATGATTAATAGGATTGTATGACAAGATTGCATGATAATTTAAAACGGCTAGAAAATCCTAATGTGCAAAGATAATAACTGAAATCAAATCACTCGCACATATGCACTCCTTGGGTATACTCTCACTTTGGTTGCCTTTGGTAAACGATCATTAAGTATAGGGTGTCTTAGTGGTTGCCCTCCTGTCTAACAAAGATCAAAAGTCCTGTCCGGAAATGTTGCCTCAGAAACGTTGCCTCGGAAATGTTGCCTCGAATATGATCTTAAGACTCTAGGGTTATTACTAAGGTGTCCTAACATTGTTTTAATGATCGTACGTCCCTTATGAATTGACCCTTATAAATCCAACGACGGTGCTACCTATTTCTCAATGGTGGGATAGCGCTATCTAAAGGAAACAAGAATAGAAACGATATTTTTTCGAGTAGGTAGATGCTAGTAGGTACTTGCTCAAAATCAAACTTTTCACACTTACACTCTTCAAAACAATTTTCAAAACAACTTCGTCACACCTTTGAGGACTGATACAACGGTTATCACGAAGTCAAAACTTTTCAAAACAAAGCACATACACAAGCAATTTTAAAAGATGAGCAAGTACCTAAGGGTCCATGGAAAACCATGGATAGGAAGGGTACTAACACGTTCCCTTTCTATAATCTACCCCCCGTACTCAGACTATCTCGAAAAAGGATTTTTTTCTGTACTTTTTCCTTTCCGGTTGGATGAAATAAAAGTCGGTGGCGACTCTTGCTTACCGCGACATTTTGCGAATAAAAAACACAAAACACAAACCAGCATTTTCAAAACAGTCGGTTCTGCCACCGTATCACACCTTGAATCACTCAACCAGAGCTCTTGATACCAGATGTTGGTAATCCACCAAAACTTATGATGAATTTATATCAATCTCGATGAACAAGATTGTTGCCACCACACAGTGACAATGAAAAAGAAAATAAAAATAAAGAAGAAAAGAGATTAGGGTTTTTCAGAGTAACTCTCTGTCCACAAACTCTGAGAAATCTTTATTCACCTTGCAACTGCAAAATTCTGTGAATACAAATTGTTATGAGTTGATTACAAATATAGGAGTTACTCCCACTATTTATAGCTTTAGGTTAGCTTTCTCCATAAACCAAAAAGTCCAACTCGACCGACTTATTTTGACAGGCCTTATGTCAAACAACAACTTACTTCAACACAAGAAGTTATACTTTTAACATTAACAAACTAACAAAAAGTGAAGTGTGTTGTTATCTAACCCTGTAATTAATTATCATTTTAATATTGAAATGTGACTTATAATTAGTGTCTAATTTAAATTATACACAGTTTAAAAAAAATGATCAAATACGTTGTTGAAATATCTTTAGTGGAAAGTACAGATTGAAAGTTTACAAATAAAGGTATAAAGGTATAACAGTGAAAAAAATATAATAGATATTATATTAGTATTATAAAAATATTCATTTAAAAAGAAAATACAAATCAGATATTCTTTATGAGATAGAGGAAACCTCGATACAACCCTTTAAATTAAAGTTTAGAATGTTCAAAAAAATTTAAACAGCGTTATATTATAAATGAGTAAAAATGAGTGGTGTTATTCGTATTAAATTGTAATTCAGTGTGTCGAAACTATGTGTCGAAAAGATTTGATTTGTTTTAGATTTAAATAGATTTGGTTTAAGTCTAGAATATATTAGATTTGATTTAGTAACAAAATAGATATTTTAGGCTTTGGGCTTAGGGTGTAAGCTCAGTTATGAATAGAGGGAGTAACCCCTATTTTTTGTAAGCAAGTTAATTAAGTTGTATTCACAGAATTTGCAGTTGCAAGTGAATAACAAAGTTTTCACAGTTTATAAGCAGAGAGAAACTCTGTAGAAATTATTTGTCTTATCTTCTTTATTTGTTTGTCTCATGATTAAATTGTCATTGTGGTAGAAATTCATCATAGAATTTGGTGGATTTCCAACATCTGGTATCAAGAGCTTTGTTTCGATTCGAGGGAAGTGTCAATCAAGAACGATTGAAGAATTCACGATGACAAGTTATGGGAATGCAAACTATCCAGCAACGCTACCAATTCTAAAAGTTGACAACTATGAGAATTAGTGCAAACAGATGAAAGTCTTATTCAGGTGTCAAGGTCTTTGGGACCTTGTAAAAGATGGATTCGAAGCGCTTGGAGAAAACTCTTCAGAAGAAGAAAAGAAGAAATACATAGAATCTGAGAAGCTGAGTTATAAAGAATTATTTATAATTCATCAATGTGTCAGCCCAGACAATTTCGAAATGGTTAGTGATTCAAAATCTACAAAAGAAGCTTGGGAAATCCTTGAGAAGTCTTTTGGAGGCACTGAGAAAGTGAGGTTACAAACTCACAAAAGGACGTATGAACTGCTTCAGATGGAAGACAATGAAAGCATATCTGATTTCTTCACTAGAGTTACAAAACTAGTAAATAAAATCAAGATATGTGGAGAAGCGTTAACAAGAAGAGCTGTTGTTTCGAAGAACTTGAGATCTTTAGCTCCTAAGTTCGACCATATAGTGGTGACGATAGAAGAGGGGAAAGACTTGTCTAAATTGACCAAGGAAGAGCTTCAAGGGACGCTTGAATCCCTTGAACAAAGAATGAATGAAAGAGCTACAGGAAAATCGAAGAGTGATGTGGCCTTGCAAACACATTTAGCAAAAGAAACCAAAGGCAAAGGAAAGTGTTTCGACAGAGGTAGAGGTGGCTATAAAAAATCGAATGGTAGAGGAAACCAGATCGAAGGAAACATGTCGAATCAAAGAAGACCATACCAAGGCAACCAAATAGGTGGTGTTGCAAATAGAGGAAGAGGTGATGGTCGAAAACCTGATAAGAGTCACATTCAATGTTATAATTGTCAGAATTATGGTCACTATTCGAGTGATTGTCCAAAAAAATGAAAGAATCAAGAAAG
This sequence comes from Vicia faba, assembly GCA_948472305.1. NCBI lineage: Eukaryota > Viridiplantae > Streptophyta > Magnoliopsida > Fabales > Fabaceae > Vicia > Vicia faba. The sequence continues at coordinate 66,480,212 of OX451740.1, forward strand.
TGATACAAAGCTTTCAAAACATGAAGAAGAAGAAAAAGAGATGATGCTGATGGTCACAACAAGAGATGAAGATAGATTCAAGGACCAATGGTACTTGGACTCAGGATGCTCATCACATATGTCTGGAAGGAAAGACTGGTTTGTCAATATAAAGCCCTCAATGAAAAATATGGTAAAATTTGAAAATGACAATACCCTAGCAGCTGAAGGTATTGGTGATGTTATGATTATGAGTAAAGATGGAAAAATGTCAGTAATCTCCAATGTGTTGTACATACCAGGCATGAAGAGAAATTTGCTCAGTATAGGGCAGTTGGTCGAAAAGAATTATAAAGTGTCAATCGAAGATAAGATAATGAGAGCCATTGATGCAAATGGGAGATTAATCTTGAAAGCTCCTATGTCTCAGAATCGAACCTTCAAGATTGAACTAAATATGATGGAGCACAAGTGCCTTTCGATTGTAGCTAGCAGTGATGAATGGATATGGCATTATAGACTAGGCCATCTCAACTTCAGAGACATCAGAGATTTGAAGAGAAAAAATATGTGTGATACGGTGGGAGAACTGACTATGGTTTTGCGTTTGTTTTCGCAAATGTTTCGGTTGAGCAAGAGTCGCCACCGACTTTTTATTTTATCCTAAGGAAAGGTTTAAAAAGCACAGCAAAAACCTTTGAGATGTTTTCTTGGGTTCGGGAAGTAGATTATAGAAAGGGAAGGTATTAGCACCCTTTCTATCCATGGTTATCCATGGGCTCTTAGTTACTTGCTTAGATCAACTTGCCTTAATTTTCAATTGTTTGAAATGGTGCTTTGTGTGTGTGGGTTTGAAAATGTTTTTTTGAAAAGAGGCCAATGTGGTGGCAACCTTTGTAATGATCCATGTTGGGATGTATACAAAGGTGTATGTCTTTTGAAAAGATTTTCATTTGTTTTTGAAAGTGTAGTGATGTGTGGTTTAGAAAATAGGCAAGTGTTTTGTTTTGCAAGTTTGATTCAAGTAACTAAGAGTTTGTCTACTCCTAAATTTCTCAAAGATTTCTCCTATGTTTTTAACCCTTTTAACAATTTTGCTCCACCATTGTATTTGGTGGATAATCTTGTGTTAGGATGTGAAAGGGACGGGTGCGGGTCATCGTTTAGACCATGATTGCAATGGTGCCAAGTATCTTTGGGCAATGTTTTCTTTTAAGGGACTTGATCATTTTTAGGCAACTTTTGAAAGCGTCAACAAGGGACTATGATCATTTGATTGTTTTTGTTTTGCCCAAAGAGCCCTAACATGCAATATGGCCCATTATTGAAGGCAACAAGTGGAATACCCTAGGGGTGTAAGTGTGATTTGTGTTGTCCATTTTCATGCTTGTTTATCTTGAAATTAGGTCAAACTATTTTTGTTATTTTTGATTCGCATACAAACCCTAATTCTAGCATGGTATAAATAGAAAGCATTAAAGTGCAAAAAATAAAGTTCCTAAGTTATTACAACACAATATATGGGAAGGGGGTACAAATATTCAAATGGGGGTATTTTGACAAGGAATTTAAACCTAGACTATTACATCAATTTGGAATTATACAAGGTAATTAATGTACAATAATTAAATAAAATGGAATAAATATGCAAGATGCAAAAAATGTTTTTTTTGTGTGTATGAAAAAAAGGTATTTTTTATGTGTCAAATAAACAAAATAAAAAGTATTAATTTTTGGATTTTTTATGTATTTAGGGCAAAACCCTAATTTTTTTTATAAAATGTATTAATTATTTAATATGTACAATATTTATTTATTATATACAAAAATAAAATAAAAATGAAGTATATTTGTCAAAAAGGTATTTTTAATATTAAATATTAATAAAAATAAAAATGTGTATATTTTGTATTTTTTTTCTAAATATGCTAATAAATATGTATGTATTTGTATTATTTACTAAATATATATTATATATACAAAATAATAATATTTAATATTTATGAAAAAAAGTATATTTTATATAAAATGTTTTTAGAAGATAAAATGAAATAAAAATGGAAAATAAAATGTGTTTGCACTATTTTAGTATTTTTTAAATAAAAGTATGTAAGTATTTATTTATGTACAAACATTATTTTAAACAAATAAATGCTTAATAAATATAAAAATGGTGTAAAAATATTTTTTTACATTTTTAATATTGTGAGGAAAAATAAATAAGTCAGAACAAAAAAGAAAAGGTCAAAAAATCATGAAAATAAGCATAATGGGCCAAGGGGGTTTAAAAGTAACAAAAGGGTGCAAAAAGAAAGTCAACTCAGGCCCAGCCCAAGAAGACTTCATCTTCAACCTCAGAACATGTTTGAACAACCATCCACGTGCGTTTTCTATCTCCCAATTCCTGGACTTTCAAGCAAAACTCTCAACATGAAAAATGTAGAGCATTAAAAGACGAATCCAGACATATAAAGAACTTGACTTAACTCTCTAAGATGAGAGAGAATTTCTTCTCCCCCAATTCCTGACCTAGTTTTTGTTCCATGTTCAGACATTAAATTCTCACAGCATACATAATATAAATGAAAACTAATTACATGGGCATGTTCAGGGCTATGAATGTGACATATTTTCTTCACAAACCTAAAGCTAACAATGCCTGGATAGAGAGATACGAGTTCATGAACTTACCTGTTCAGTTGGAGTTATATCTGGTGATGGAGGTACTTTCAGTGCAAGGTGATGATTGGTACAGCTTCCTTGATGTCTAGGGATGCTATTCCAAGTTTTACTTTGCTTTGAAACTAGCTGAATCGAGTTATAGAACTCCAACTGCAAAACAGAAAAATGAAAATGGTGATGTTGCTTGGGAGTGTTACAGGTCGTGTTTGAGGTTTGGAATAGCTTCAAGGGATGTTGTGGGATGTGTTTGAAGTGTTTTTAGCAAGGATGCACGAATGGAATGAGTTATGGAACTCAATCTGCAGCAGGTCCCCTGTTTTGGCAGTTTGAGGGTGATTCTGTGAATGAGAGGGTGTTGGAGATGGTTGGCTCGTGTTCTAGCTCAGGATGGATGTTTAGAATATGTTTGACAAGTTTTCTTAAGGTTGTGTTAGCTGAGATGAGAGTTGTTAGATGTTATGCTATGTTTCTTCACACTTAAGCAAAAAATGGCAAGTTGGTCTTTCTAGCTTGTACAGGCCCTCAATCTATGTTGCATCCCTTGGCCTTGACCAGTGTAATTTGCTCATAAACTTGTGCCAAAGAGATTTGCATTGTACTTGCTTGGATTGTTAATTGACATAAAGTGCAACTTTTCTAAAATGGATATTATGCTTTATCTAAAAATGGCTTAATCTTGCATATAATGTCCAAACTCATAGAACAACACCTTGGCACAAAGTATTGGCATTAAATTATGGAGTGTAGATGAGATAAAAGACCTGTAATCTAGCTTAAGGCATGCTGAGTTCAAAAATGCAAGGTTATGGACATGTAACTTGGTCATGAACAAAGTGAGTTTTTCCCAACTTGCCAAATTCGATTCTCCCTAACCATGAGGTTGTTTGATGAGTTCTTGGACATTTTGGAAAGCTTGGAATGTGTACTACAATCCATCTTTGAAATGCAAATTGAAATTCCAAGTGGAAGTATGTGAAAAATGGTCTGGAAGTTAGGTAAAAACCTTGCCTAAAATAGGTCAAATTTTCTCTAAGTTAAGAATGGTTTGGTACCCTTGTTTCAAAAATTGTAACTTGAGCTACAAGCTTCTTTTGGGAAAACTTTGTGAATCAAAGTTGTGGATTTTGCAATAGACTACAACTTTCATGTTTTGACTTTTGCTTGAATCCAAATGAATCTTGGTGAGAAAGTGGGACAAAGTTAGGAAAAAATTAGGGTTTTTCATAACTTAGAAAAATTCTAAGTTATGAAAAATCTTCATTTCAAACCCTAATTTGCAATTCTTGATTTCTTGATGAACAAGTTTCATGATTTGGCATGTTTTGATGAAAAATGAATCTTGACACTTGATTTTGACCAAAAAGTCAAAGTTTGACTTTTCAGTTATACAGTCAAAATTGATCAATTGACTGGGAAATTCAACTGTCAATCTTGTGTATTTGGGATCTTTTGAAATTGTTGAGCATGTCAAGATAATTCCATGGGGTCCTTGAGTCCATATGTGAGCTTGATTTGCCATTGGCTAGGTCAAACAGTCAAGAATTGCGAATTTTTTTTAATAATAACCATGTATTAAAAAAATATTTCGCAAATAACCGGGTTTCGGAAAAAATTACGCAAATAACCATGTTTCAGATGGCTCCACAAAGGAGGAGCCATCTCATTTGGCGCATGCACCTAGGGTTTTGCCCTAGGCGCCATCTCACTTGGCGCCTCCCTTGGCATTTAGCCAAGTGAGATGGCGCATGCTCCTTAAAAAGAAGAGGAGGCGCCATCTCACTTGGCGCCTAGGGCAAAACTAGGGTTTTTTGCTGTTTTATAAATAATTCGTCCGTTTCTTTGAAATTTCTCACACTTTCTCGCACTGTATTTTTATTTTGTACTCCCTTATTTACGTAATGACGTCGCCTATGATTTTTAGCAGAGATGGTTACGTTATATTCTCCGCCACGAAACCTGCGATGAAAATGAAATTCTGGCACATTCACTCTATGGAGCGTCTGAAGCGGGAGTTGATGCGGTGGCTAGATGGAGACATCGCCGAGGGGGAAAAAATTCGAAGGATCCAGCGAAAACGAACAACAACCTCGCATGCGACAGGAAGACCTAATGTGTGGTTGGAGGAAGTCAAAACAGACAGTGATGTAATGCTGATGATGCATGGGTCAGATGAAATTGTGTTAACAGTTGTAATTTCCTAGATTGAATATCGTTAATCATTGTTGTACGCGAAAACCCTAATGTAATTTCCTATATTGAATTTATTAAATTGTGTGAACAGTTTTATTAACGGGAAACCCATAATGTTTACAACACAAATATTGAAAAGATTTAATGTATTACAAAATTTATGTGGTCGAGCCAGACGCCCGATTCGGACAGTTTTTGCGATTGTGTCCAACCTGACGGCATAAACCACACTTTCTTTCCAACCTGTCAAGATCGTCCATTTCTGTTGTTATGCGCCTGCTTTTGGGACGACCCTTCTTGTTCCTTCGCATTTGGTCATTGTGCCAAACTATATCACTGTTGTATTCAGGCCAATAGTCCGGTTTTGCCACCAATGGCCTTGCATGCAACAAAGAAAGGAATCCCAAAGGCTGTCACGTAGCCTGAGCCAATGCTGTAAAACATCACACCTCTTATTCGCCAAATGGGGTGGCGATACCATTCATTTTTGTACTATTTCGCCAAGTGAGATGGCGCCTCCCTTACTGTCCAATCGTGATACATGCATGGGCTTATGCTGCCACCTAGCCTGGCCCTATTCTGCACACATAAATGTTTTGTGTAAGACTCCACCCATCAACTCCAATGGCCTTGCATGCAACAAAGAAAGGAATCCCAAAGGTTGTCACGTAGCCTGAGCCAATGCTGTAAAACGTCACACCTCTTATTCGCCAAATGGGGTGGCGACACCATTCATTTTTGTACTATTTCGCCAAGTGAGATGGCGCCTCCCTTACTGTCCAATCGTGATACATGCATGGGCTGCCACCTAGCCTGCAAGAGTGACACCTTACATGTTTTGTAAATGCATGCATGCATATGTGTAACACCCTAAGCATGCAAATGTGACACATCGCAGGCATGCAACCACTACATCAAACTTATTTGACTATAAATACATACCTTATGAAACATCTCTCACACCCACACAACTCTCACTCTCTGCTACGAAATATTTCTTAAGTCTATCATACTCTCTATTTCTTCCTAAGTCTTTCATTCTCTCAAGCGTTCTGAACAATGGCCCTTCTAACAATGGGAGATACTCACAGAGGCACAAGGGAAAACATTGCTGCATTTGTAAGTCTCTTCTTTGGTTATACATTTTTCATACTTCAAATAACGTGTTGTTCATCTTAATTAATCTTACTCTTGTTTAATTATGATCTCAGGATACACAAAGATTCAGAATCCGTTCGCACAAATACCTTGCTCCCGACCCATTTATCGTCCCTTATCTGGAATATGCAGGTTTTGGACACGTGATAAAGATCTCCAACTGCACCATTGACTCCAAATTCATTCTTACAATGTTGGAGAGGTGGAGACCGGAGACCCATACATTTCACCTACCAATAGGTGAATGTACCATCACTCTCGAAGATGTGTACATGCTACTGGGCCTCCCTATTGACGGTAAGGAGGTGAACGGGTCGATTCAACAACCGAACTCACAGTGTGAAGAACTGTTGGATAGGGACATGGTAGAAGGTGGTGGAGCAAGAGGGCAGGGAATACTACTCACTGACCTGAAACGGCATTATGCAAGTATGGAATTAAATGAAAATTCCTCAGAGAATGACCGAGTAGTAAAAGCCCGAACGTATATTATGATACTTTTTGGTACATTTTTATTTCCCGAAAGTACGGGAAATAGTGTAAATTTCATGTACTTACATTTACTAACAAATTTTGATAAAACTAGAAAATTTAGTTGGGGTTCTGCAGTATTAGCCCACCTGTACAGTTCCTTGTGCAAAAACGCAGTCAAGGAAAAATGTACATTTTATGGGTGCGCATTTTTACTACAAGCCTGGGGTTGGTGGAGGATGGAGTCCTTAAACCCCATCAACAACAACACTTTTGGTTTCCCTTACGCAACAAAGTAAGTCATTAAGTTATAGCATTTATAACTATTCTTCTCTTTCCAAAATATATGCTAAAAATAACATGTTTCTCATTTCCTTTAGGTACTGCGTGAGGGGTATGGATTACGGCAAGAATCCCAGATTCAATGTCGCACTCTACCGGAATCTGTTGGATCACTTAGGCCCAGATGACGTACGTCGTAGCTTTTAACTTTTGTTCATTTTAATTATTTATACATTACTTTTGCGCTTACCTGATTTAAATTTTATCGCAGTTCGTCTGGAGACCATATTTGGGTTTGGACCATTCTCCAAATCCAGAGGATGCAGCAACTTGGACTGCAAAGACTGCACTCATTCGGTTCAACATTGTGGAGATGCACCACAGCGACCGTGTAAAGATGCAGTTCAGAATGATCCAGGAGATACCAAGTGATCCTACAGATTTGTCCCCCTGGCATCTAAAAAGGGTCGACGCCCAGTGGAATCTTACCAACTGGAAAGACTTTGCTCCAGAATGGTGTAAAATGTGGCAAAGGCGTCACCGCTACATCTTGCAATCCCCGGTTTTCCTTACTCAAGGTAACATGCGACACACCGATCAATATATGTCGTGGTACAGGTCGGTTAGTAACCCAGATATGCACGTGTCTCATCCGAGGTACTTGGTTGACCCACGCACACAATGGGCACAACCCTCGATTCCCCACCAACAAACCCAAAATCCATCAACCTCAAACCAGCCCCCCAGAAGAAACAGACCAACAAACACACAACCACATTCCCCACCACAACACAACTACAACCAAATGCCGTACTACCAACCACAATCACCGCCAAACTACCAATACCCGGAAATGCCTCAAACCCAACCACAATACCAACCCCAATACCAGCAAACCCACATACCCCATACACAATTTCAGTCTTCCACATATCCCAATATGGCGCCCTCAACATCCAGCCTTAGCCCTGATATGGGAATGTCAGAAGATTATGACCAACCCGACCAAACCTACCATCAACCACCATATCACCAAACAACCCAACATCCACAATACCAAACACCCCAAGATCCATTTCCTTTCTACCCCCCATACTCAGACGACCAATGCTACCGACCAACCATGGAACCCCACCCACCGCCAACACGACCAAACTTCGAGGGTATGGGTAACCGACTGTACCAGAGCGGATCTTCGAGATATGGAGATCTTAGTGATTTTATGGATTCGGATCGCATTGACTTCGCTGGGCCATCGACCTTGCCGCAGCAGGAAACGAGACGGCACCCAGCAAGAGAAAGGCGGGGACGGGGATGCGGAACTGGGGGTCATTACCGGGTTCCTGGGGATCACTGATGTATCTTTTTTTTTCCCAGTATTTTTTTGTATCTATTTTTTTACTGTTCTTTAAATGTAAAACAGTTGAATGTAATTATTTTTTTTTAAATAAAAAATCCATTTTGTTTATCTCTGTCTAATACGCAACGCGCAGGAAAGAAAAAAAAAATTTTTTTTTGACCTAATTTTGTACATAGGCGCCATCTCACTTGGCTTAGGGCTTGCCCTTTGCCCTTAGGCGCCAAGTGAGATGGCGCCTCCCTTAAAAAAAGAGGAGGATGCGCCAAATGAGATGGCTCCTCCTTTGTGGAGCCATCTCAAACATGGTTATTTGCGTAATTTTTTCCGAAACCCGGTTATTTGCGAAATATTTTTTTAATACATGGTTATTAATAAAAAAAATTCCAAGAATTGCCTTTGTGCAGTCAAAACCCTAAAAATGACCATTTTGCCCTTTTGGTGATCTGATCAAATTTCTTGTGGAATTGTGATCCAAACTTGACCAAATGGTTCACAGAGTTCATAATGTTGATGTGGGTCAATTTTCATGTGATTTGACTGTCAATTGGCCACAGTTGACTTTTTCCCCAATACAGTTGATTTCTTGGTCAACTGTCCAATTGACTGGGCAAAATTTGGAATCAAGACTTAAAACTTGGTATGGATAAACTTGGGAGTCCAACATGAAGCATGAAAGTCATCTTAGGCATTTTAGGTCAAAACATCTTTGTTCAAACACAAACCCTAATTTGGGTCTACAGTGCAAGGAGAAGTCTTGAGCAGAGGAAACCCTAACTGGATCTTGAGCTCCAAGGGTTTTGTGATGAGAAAATGTTGAGGAAATGGGAGGGCAAATTTTGGGGTACAACAGTTTCCCCTGTTCAATCTTCTTGAACCTGAAGAGTTAGATTGGCAAGTTTGTCTTTCGTGACTCGAGGGTAAAAGGAGATTGGACACTAGAGTGCCCGGAAATTTGCACTCGCATGTTGGAGTATCAGCAAAGGTGATGTCGGGAATGGGCTTATAGATGTCATTTGGGGAGATGGTGGATAGGGAGATAGGCTTATAGATGCCATCTGGAGACGCGACAGAACCTTGTCGGGAATGGGCTTATAGATGCCATTTGGAAGTGTTGATCACATAAGAGATTCCTTAGCGAGAACTTGTGTATTTTGAGAAAGATAGATGTTTTCCTGGCTTGTTACAGGTGTTTGATCTTCAATCTTTTCATGCAGATATGCCCTGGATAGATACAAGTGTCGAATCTACAATCGGTTGCTCACAGATATGCCCTGGCCGGATACAGGAATCGAATCTGGAAATAGTCGTCAACAGATATGCCCTGGATGGATACAGGAATCGAATCTGGAAATAGTTGTCAATAGATATGCCCTGGCTTGATACAGGAATCGAATCTTCGAACTCTTCAGATGTGCCCTGGCTAGATACAGGAATCGAATCTGGAATTGTTGTCAACAGACATGCCCTGGCTGGATACAGGAATCGAATCTGGAATTGTTGTCAACAGACATGCCCTGGCTGGATACAGGAATCGAATCTGGAATTGTTGTCAACAGACATGCCCTGGCTGGATACAGGAATCGAATCTGGAATTGTGATAGTTGATAGATATGCCCTGGCTGGATACAGGAATCGAATCTGGAATTGTTGTCAACAGACATGCCCTGGCTGGATACAGGAATCGAATCTGGAATTGTTGTCAACAGACATACCCTGGCTAGATACAGGAATCGAATATGGAATTGTTGTCAACAGACATGCCCTGGCTGGATACAGGAATCGAATCTGGAATTGTGATAGTTGATAGAAATGCCCTGGCTGGATACATGAATCGAGTCTTCAAACTCTTCAGACGTGCCCTGGCTAGATACAGGAATCGAGTCTGGAGACTGATCACTCACAGATGTGCCCTGGCTAGATACAGGAATCGAATCTGGAAACTGTGACAGTTGTAGGTAGTTGTCTTTTGGGTTGTCTTTTTCCTGAAAAAGGCAAAACAACGGTTGTATGCAATGTTATGATGTATGAAATGCATGATGTCATGATGTTCAACATGAGATAGTGTTGTATGCACTTTATCATGTATGTAAGCAAGATGTATGAAATATGAAGTGTTTATGAACGTATTTTCGTCTTAGGAAAATAAATCCTTGACGACCGGGCGGGGAATTAAATCCCGGGCTGATGTTGAAGAGTAGAGTTCTTTGCTTCCGCTGGGGACGATGGTTGCAAGAATACACTGGTAGGAGAAGATGACTCCGTTGGGGAATAAGCTTGTTGGAGAGATTACTCTGAGGGGAATTACTCTGTAGGAAGAGATACTTCGCTGAAGTTTTGACGAGAGCTTTACTGAGGATTTCGATGATGGACTCCGCTGGGGATGACAATGATAAACTCCACTAGGGATTGTGTTGATAAGTTATGTTGGGGAACTTTAATGAACTCCGCTGGGGATAGGAAGAACTTTGCCGAGGGCGATCTTCCGTGGTAATTAGCTGAGGATAACCCAGTTATAAGCCCTTGTGAGGAATAACTTTGAATAAAGCTCGGGAGGGACGTCCGTACTCTGCAGGGGATAAGCTTCCTGAATCTACTGGGGATAAGCTTCAAGTCCTGCTGGGGATGTGAATTCCACTTTCCTGGGGAAACCTTCAGACTGTACTGGAAAATGATTCCACTGGAGTGTCCGTATTCCACCGGGGAACAATCTTAGACCAAGACTGTCGGGGATGCTTGCTGATGAATGCCTATACTCCGCTGGGGAATGTTGATATCTTCTGGGGATACCCAACTTCCTGGTGTTGACCGTAGACTAACTCTGTTGGAGGAGAGTATTGCTGACTTGCTAGGGGAATATTGTGCCTTTTCAGGATTGATAGGGAACCAACTCTACTTGGGGAAAGTATTGCTGAATCTTGTCTTACTCTGCGGGGAGTTAAGATAATTTGGTCACATTCTTCAGTTGAACCTACCTTGGTACTTCGGTGGACAAAGCAACCAGACTGCATCAGACAACTTTACATTGCCCCTACTTCTGATGTCACCTGTAATTAGTCTTTTGTTTCATATGAAAATATTTATGAATCAACAATTTAATGTCAAATGCATATATCAAAAATGAACATTGGACGTTCTTCGCAAGACAAAGCAGAAAAAAGGAAAAACAATGGGCAATTTGTTTGGAAAAGTGAACTTGTATTAATTTTGAAATTTGCCTGTAAATAGGCGTTTTTTGTACAAGAGGCCGACGTCCTAGTAAGAGATCGCCGCCGAATAACATAAAGTTTGTACAATTTTGAAAAGGAAATAAAACAGCTATGTGCACAATATTCCCACTGGGTTCCAACTCTGTTATCGCCTTTATGTCTTCAAGCGTCTCATCACTTTGCTGCTTAATTGAAGATGAAGCTGATTGATCGATGCCGAAGTCTGAGCCAGATAGTTGATGTTGAATTCTGGATGCAAGGTGATCCAACGAGACATAGTGTTACGCTTTATCCCTAACTTTTGCCTGGACCTCCCTTTCGGATTTTCAGTCCACCGGGATACCCATTTTTGCCCAAGCCGCCTTTTCAGGTTTTCGACTTGCCGGGTGTACATATTTTTTTTCATTTCATCCCTTATTTTTGCCCGAACCCTTTTGGTTCGCCGGGAAGCCCTTATTTTTGCCTAGGTATGTCAACCTAGCGGGTCCTTTATTCATGCGTAGTATCTTTTCACTATGTCTGCATTGGCGGGGTGAGGAAGGTCGTCACCATCCATGGTGGTCAGAATCATGGCTCCTCCTGAGAACACATGTTTAACCACAAATGGCCCTTCGTACGTAGGGGTCCATTTGCCCCGGGGATCACTTTGAGGAAGGATGATGCGTTTGATTACCAGGTCCCCAACTTGATACTCTTGTGGTCTGAATTTCTTGTTAAATGCCCTGATCATCCGTTTTTGGTACGTCTGACCATGACAGATAGCGGTGAGTCTCTTTTTGTCAATCAGGTTTAATTGATCAAGTCGAGTCTGGATCCAGTCATCTTCGTTCAAGTCTGCATCCTTCATTATCCGGTGAGAGGGTATCTGGACTTCAATTGGCAAGACTGCCTCCATGCCATAGACCAAGGAAAAAGGAGTTGCCCCGGTTGACGTCCTTGCTGAGGTACGGTACCCATGAAGAGCAAATGGTAACATTTCGTGCCAATCTTTGTAGGTCACTGTCATCTTTTGCACAATTTTCTTGATGTTTTCATTAGCTGCTTCTACAGCCCCATTCATCTTCGGCCGGTAAGGAGAAGAGTTGTGGTGCTGTATCTTGAATTGTTCGCAGAGCTCAGTGATCATCTTATTGTTAAGATTTGGTACCATTGTCCGTAATGATCCTTTCCGGGACGCTGTACCGACAGATCAGGTTATGCCGAATGAAACGTGCCACGACGCTCTTGGTTACGGTGGCGTAGGAGGCTGCCTCAACCCACTTCGTGAAGTAATCAATTGCTACTAGGATGAAACGATGCCCGTTGGATGCCGTTGGTCAGATCTCACCGATCATATCAATGCCCCACATTGCAAAAGGCCAAGGTGCCGTCAGGACGTTCAGAGGAACCGGAGGGATATGCACCTTATCAGCATAGATCTGGCATTTGTGACAAGTTCGAGAATGTTGGTAACAGTCGGCTTCCATTGTGGACCAGAAATATCCTGCCTGAAGGATTTTCTTTGCCATGGTATGTCCACTGGAATGTGTTCCGAATGTACCTTCATGCAGTTCTATCATGATCTTCTCTGCTTCAGCCTTATCCACGCAATGCAGTAGAGTTGAATCATGATTCCGTTTGTAGAGAATGTCGTTGCTGAGGAAGAATTTTTCCGCAAACCTTCTCATGAACTTCTTGTCGTTGACAGACGCACCTTCAGGGTATTCCTGAGTTTCCAAGTATCTCTTCACCTCATGATACCAGGGTTTTTCAGTCACCTTTTCGGCCTCAAGATCGCAGCAGTATGCAGGTTCGTCCAACTTCCAGATAATGATCCGGGGAGCCTCATTGTCCCATTTGACTTTGAACATTGAAGACATCGTAGCTAGTGCGTCCGCTAACTGATTCTCCTCTCTTGGGAAGTGTTCAAAAGTTATCTCTTCAAAGTGGGGAAGCAAAATCAGCACATACTCCTTGTAAGGAATAAGATTTGGGTGTTTCGTATCCCACTCGCCTTTGATCTGATTGATCACGAGAGCGGAATCTCCGAAGACACTCAGAAACTTGAACCTTAAGTCGATTGCAGCTTGAAGACCCATGATACATGCCTCATATTCTGCCATGTTGTTGGTGCAGTTGAAACACAGCCGGACAGTGAGTGGAGTATGAGTTCCTTTGGGGGATATGATTACAGCGCCGATACCGTTACCCAAAGCGTTTGAGGCTCCGTCGAAATGCATAGACCATCGGGATCCTTCCTCAGGTCCTTCATCCAGTCCAGGCACTTCACAATCAGTTACCACCATGATATCTTCGTCCGGAAATTCAAAGTTCAATGATTGGTAATCGTCCACAGGTTGGTGTGCCAAATGGTCTGCCAATACACTTCCCTTGATTGCTTTTTGCATGGTGTACTGGATATCATATTCTGTCAAGATCATTTGCCATCTTGCTATTCTTCCAGACAGAGCAGGCTTTTCGAATATATACTTGATGTGATCCATCTTTGAAATCAACAGAGTAGTGTGAGTCAACATATACTATCTCAGCTGGCGAGCAGCCCATACCAGAGCGCAGCAAGTTTTCTCGAGCAGTGAGTACCGAGACTCACAGTCGGTAAACTTTTTGCTCAGGTAATAAATAGCATGCTCTTTTCGGCCAGACTCGTCATGTTGCCCCAGCACACACCCCATTGAGTTGTCAAGTACTGTCAAGTATAGTATCAGAGGTCTCCCTTCTACTGGTGGCATAAGAATGGGTGGTTCTTGGAGATATTCCTTTATCTTTTCAAAAGCGGCTTGACATTCATCGTTCCAACGCACTACTTGATCTTTCTTCAGCAATTTGAAGATTGGCTCACAGGTAGCAGTTAGATGTGAGATGAAACGGGCAATGTAATTCAGTCGTCCCAAAAAGCCTCTGACTTCTTTCTCTGTCTTGGGAGTCGGCATCTCTTGTATGGCTTTCACGTTGGCATGGTCCACCTGAATACCTTTATCACTTACAATGAAACCTAGCAATTTTCCAGACCTCACCCGAAAAGTGCATTTGTTTGGATTCAACCTCAGCTTGTATAACTTCAGTCGGTCAAACAGCTTCCGCAGATGGTCAAGGTGTTCCTCCTCAGTTTGGGACCTTGCAATCATGTCATCAACATATACCTCAATCTCATGATGGATGATATCATGAAACAAAGCAACCATGGCACGTTGATAGGCTGCCCCAGCATTTTTCAACCCGAATGGCATGACCTTGTAGCAGAAGGTGCCCCACTGAGTCACAAAGGTAGTCTTTTCCCTATCTTCAGGAGCCATCTTGATCTGATTATACCCTGAAAAACCATCCATGAAGGAGAACACCTTGTGTTGAGTAGTATTGTCAACAAGAACGTCGATGTGAGGTAGAGGGAAATCATCTTTGGGGCTGGCCCTGTTCAAATCCCTGTAGTCAACACACATTCTGACCTTACCGTCCTTCTTCGGCACTGGCACTACGTTGGCAACCCACTGAGGGTAATAAGTTACTGCTAGAAACCCGACATCGAATTGCTTCATAACCTCAGCTTTGATCTTTTCGGACATCTCTGGACGCATACGGCAGACCTTTTGCTTTACCGGAGGGCAGTCTTCCTTGGTAGGCAGGTGATGAACCACAATGTCGGCATTCAAACCAGGCATGTCTTCGTAAGACCAAGAAAAGATTTCCATGTAGTTATGCAGTATCTGGATCAATCGTTGCTTCACGCTGAGCTCTAGATTGACACCAATCTTGACTTCTTTTCTATCTGTTTCAGTACCCAGGTTCAATGTTTCCACGGGCTCTTCATGCGGCTGAATGGCCCTCTCTTCCTGGAGTAACAGTCTTGCGAGTTCACCAGGCACTTCGCAATCATCTTCACCTTCGTCTTCGGCCAAGTTGATCGGATTTTCGAAGTCATAACTGGCAGTAGCAGAGCTGTTACCAGTGAGATCCAGAGTGGATTGAAACCTGTATAAGTGAGTGTGTGTAAATATAGTTGTTTTACAATATATAACACAGAAAGAAAAAGAGCACAAGATTCGAAATGCAACAAACGTCCAATGTTTTGATTAATGATATATGGAAATGTCATACAAAAAGCCCTCACAAATGGAGCCACGGTGCCCCGGGTAGGACACCGAGCCAATAAAAGTTTCAACATATTGTTTGTTACAAATTGAAAATAAAAGAGTTAATTACTGCGTGACAAATGTAATAGGTGTAAAATCCTTTGCCGTCCAGTTGCTTGGTCCGTTGTGGGTTGTTGGATAGATCCAACTGTCAAACTCTGCTTCCTCTACGTCCTCCTCGATAGCATTCACCCTTGGGTTGGTGATGAACATCGGAGCCTTTCTGATCTTTTCCTTGCGAACAGCACTCTGAGCCTCTGCAGTGAAGCCCAGCCCAAACTTGTCGGTCTTTTGAGTGAAGTCAGGAAGTTGTCCCCAGTTTTCACAATTGCCTTTCTCGATTACAGCCCGGGCATCCTTCAGGGAAGCCATCTTCAAGGGGAAGTCTTCTTCAACCACTGTTTCAGCTGATGCCAACGTTGGAGGTACCTCCTCAAAATGCTGAAAGGGGGTTTCAATAAACTCCCCATCCATCTCGATATACCGGAATGAATTCAAGTGACTAACCATGTATTCCTCCTCACCCTGCACAGTAACAATCTTCCCCTTGACAGGGTATTTGAGCTTTTGGTGTAGAGTGGATGTTACTGCCCCAGCCTTGTGAATCCAGGGTCGACCCAACAAGCAGGAATAAGATGGACGAATATCCATTACATAGAACGTTGAGTCGAAGACTTGGGAACCCACACGAATAGGAATGTCTACCTCACCGTGCACCATCCTCTTAGAACCGTCGAAGGCTCTAACAATGATGTTACTAGGTTTCAATTCCAGGCCCTCACAGTCCAACCGATCTAAGGCCTTCTTGGGCAAAACATTCAGGGAAGAACCGGTATCCACCAACACGTGTGCAAGAGTAGTGCCCCTGCATTCTATGGAAACATGCAGGGCATCATTGTGATTTTTCCCTTTGGCGGTAAGGTCAGCATCTGAGAACCCCAAGCCATTGTCAGCTGTCAAATTAGCCACACAGTTAGTGAACTGATCTGCAGAGGTCTCTTGCGGCACATGGGCCGTTTTCAGAAATGAAATCAGGGCCTTGGTGTGGGCCTCTGAGCACAGCAGCAATGATAGCATAGAGATTTTGGAGGGGGTATGCCCAGCTGTTCAACAACATTGAAGTCACTCGTTTTAATGATTTTAAGGATTTCCTCCATCTCTTGTTGGGAGGCTTCAACAGCAGTCTTTTTTGGTGCCTCCGTCTGGGCAGGCAAATCGGTAGCAACTTCTTTGCCCCGAGCTTCAGAGGACTCGGCGGCAGTAGTAGACACAGGAACTTGATTTGGAACATGCACACTTGCGGGTGTGATGATAAGAGGTTTTCGGATAACTGGCGGTGCAATGTCAGGCGAGAAGAGCCTGCCACTGCGAGTAATCTTGGCGGGACCAGTGATGTTACTGATACTGGTACCGGTGTTGAACTCCTGCTTCACTCCAAGCACATACACGTCTGCCCCATAGTGCCATGGGACAGCCTTGTTAGATTCATAGGGGAGAGGCCCCGGAACAGTAATAGTAATGGGTGCAACAGACATAATTTGGACTGGCTTCCTCTGGGGAGCCTTGGTAGGATTGTTGAAAATTGTGACGACATATACTTCTTCAGCGGAAACAAACGGAACAGCAGTTTTCTTGAACAGAATTTCTTTGCTATCCATCAGGCTTTGGATGCCTGATTTCAGCAGCGGACAACTGGTAGGGATAACAGCACACAGGAGGCAACCCTTGCTACAACCCGGAAATAAACCGGCTAGTAGTAAGTTCCTCTTAACAGTCAAAAGAGGGGTAGCAACATCATTCACCGAAACAGCATACAAATTTTCCTCGACGGCATTTACTCTATGCTGGGGCATAGGAGCAGTTACAACATTTGGCCTCTCAGGCGCCTCAAACTGAATTTCCTTCGCGTCGATAAGGTCTTGAACCTTATTTCTCAGGGCCCAGCAATCATCAGTAGTATGCCCGAGGCTATCAGAATGATAAGCACAACGGGCATTTGGGTTATACTTAGGAGATGCAGTATTCACGACCTTCGGAGCCTCTTTGATGGTCACCAAGTTGGTTGATAACAGTTGTGGTAAGATTTGTGACAAGGTCATACTCAACCGAGTATACTGCCTCTTGGGCCTTTCACCTCTTTGTTGATTGTACTGCTGAGGAGCAGCAACAGGTTTTGAAATGACCAAGGCATTGACGGCTTGGCGGCTTTCTGGCTTGACTTGTCTTCTAGGACCATAGACGGCACTTGCTTCTTTCTTGAAAGGCCTCTTCTTAGTACTTGCGGAGGCAGCTTTTTGTATCTTTCTTGACCTGATGCCAGCTTCTATCCTTTCACCCGTCAGGATCAAATCCGTAAACCCAGCTGAGGAATTGCCAACCAGATGATTGAAAAATGGACCAGACAAGGTCCCTAGAAACATATCAACCAGCTCACGATCAGTCAATGGAGGCTGCACCCTGCCAGCCAAATCTCTCCATTTTTGTGCATATCCTTTGAACCCTTCGCCCGTTCCTAGAGACATACCCTGAAGTTAGGTACGCGTAGGAGCGAGGTCAGAATTGTATTGATATTGTCTATAAAATGCGGTCGCCAAATCTTCCCAATGTCGGATACTGGTTCCATCTAGCTGATAGAACCACTCAAGCTGTGACCCCGAAAGGCTATCTTGGAAGAAGTGGATCCAAAGATTTTTATCTGCCGTGTAAGGTTGGATCTTCCTTACGTACGACCTGAGATGCAGCTTTGGACAGGAGGCCCCGTCATATTTGGCAAAGGTAGGCGCCTTAAACTTGTGTGGAATTACTACCCCAGAAGATAAGCCCAAATCTCTGAAATCCAGCCCCGACACATTTTGAATCTCCATGGCACTCAAGCGGTCTTCTAATTGCTTGTATCTGTCAGCAGTGGGTGGGTATTGTTCGTCATTGTAATCCGTCTCGTTGTCAGAGACTGCAGGACTAGGAGCTCCTCCCCCTTGGGGACTGTCTTTCTCTGCAGAGGAAGTAGTTGGATCAGCCTCGTTATGGAGTGTGTTCCCAAACCTGCGTCCAGTGTTGAATAACGCAATCCTCTTCTTCTTCTTCTTCTTCTTTAGGAGCAGAGCCTTCAACTCTTGTTGCCCTTGGGCCAGGTTCATCACCATCTCTTGAAACTGGGCACTCTGGGCCTGGAGGGCCTTGATTGCTTGCTCACTGGATGGTTCTGGATTCATGATGACTGTTCAAATAAACAGCGAAGAAGATTAAGCAACCTGTGAAAAAAAGGGTACCTGTTATGCATATGGTGCGATGAGATGCGTATGTTTTATGTTTTCAAAGACAAACGAGATTCAACTTTGTAGACAAAAAAGAAACACACTTCATTAGATTCAAATTTTAAATTGTTCAACAACTTGCCCTTAGGCATTACAGGAATGAAAAATACTGAAAAGGAAATAAAAGCTGTAAAAGGAAATATTCAAAGCCCATCAGTGCTCCCATGGCCTCCTCTTCTCAGTATGGATATAGTCATTCAGGACCCGCTCCTCTTCCAATTGCTTAGTTAGCCTCTGGATCTTCTGTTCCTGTTCGTTGAACTTTTCCCGATAAAAATCCTGTTCTTCCTTTAGCTGCGCCCAAGATCTCTTCAGTGTGTCAAAATCAGTGGATATCTGAGGAGGGAGGACAGTTGGAGGAACCCCATCTTCATCAGGAGATTCAAGAATGATAGGTCTGACAGCTTCGTACGGCATACCTAACTTCTGAGCACGGATGCGGACCCATCTGCAATAGGGTTCCATTGGTAGAGAAGTCTTTGGTCCCAACTCATGTGGGTCAGCTTTGTGAATTCTATCCCAAGCCTTAATGAACCCATGGCGTAGTTTGTCACTGTCTACCTGAAATTCCAAATGGAAGTGAGGAACCAACATTTCATGAGGCCCTACTCTTCTGGCTCTTCCAAACTGGCGGAGAGCTAAGCATTGATAATAAGAGATTCCTCCTTGGATACCAATCAATGGGACATTAGGGTATTCTCCGCAACGATCAATAACAGCTACCTCATCCAAACCTCTGAGAGTCCAAGTGATGTCATTATCAGCGAGAGACATTAACCTATGAGCCAAACCCTTTCCTTCTTCATTCTTCAGCACGAACTTAGAAAGGTGCGAAATAAACCACCTCACTAGTAAAGGAGCACAACACCACGGAGTTCCCCGTTTTCGGGCAGTACGAGCATAGAGTTGTTGCAGGATATCACCCAAAAGAGTGGGTACAGGATTCCGAGACATGAAGATCCTTATGGCATAGATACTGATAAAGGTGTCAGGATTGGGAAACAAAACCAGACCATAGATT
The DNA here is from genome assembly GCA_948472305.1 of Vicia faba. NCBI lineage: Eukaryota > Viridiplantae > Streptophyta > Magnoliopsida > Fabales > Fabaceae > Vicia > Vicia faba. Next base: position 66,500,002 of record OX451740.1, read on the forward strand.
AAAAGAGCCAGTATGTCTTCGTACGCCTTGAAGTCTAAGTCATTCCAGAAATCATTAGCTTTGCGAACCAGAAACTTAACCAAAAAGCCCTTAACTCCACTTCTAGTTTCCCAGTTAGCCAATACCTCTTCTTTGGTCAAGGGGAGAACTGCAGCAACCTCTTCAGGCCTAGGAGTCTTTTCCCAACCATTGAATGGAGTTTTCTCCAAAACAGGGATACCAAGCAAATCAGAGAATTCTTCCAGGGTAGGGACCAGCTGGAAGTCTTGAAAGGTAAAGCAATGATACAGGGGGTCATAAAACTGGGTCAGGACACTTATTAGTTGTTGGTCCCACTTTGCAGTGATCAAGCCAAGGAGAGAACCATGCCTTTTGATGAAGGAAGTAGTGTTTGGAATCCTACCAACCAAATCCTTGAGCAAAGTTGGTGGTTGAACAAAGTTGAGCCGGATAGTATTCCTACGCACGGGCATCATGATGTCCTACAAAACAGAGCAAAGATGAAACCTTTTTGTCTTTGAAATGGGTTAGTCCTTATACAGGATGCATGAAATGGTATGATGGCATGATGCTATGATGAAGCACACCACAAGTATTCACACAGGCAAGCATGATAAGGCACACAAGTCACACAAGACAACCCTTAGGTTTCAGGCCAGCATGAAGTTTAGGTATTACCCTCTTTTAGTTTCGTTGGTTAAAACCTGTCCTATCAAAAGTAACCGGGTTCTAGAGGATCTCAAATCATTGACTACCCTCAATCGGTCATAACTCCAGCATCGCAATCTTTTCTTGCGGCCAGAACCATCGCGAGAGTTTAGCCTCAATGAGTGTAGCATACTGCTACTGTTCTATGGCCAAGTTTGGTCAATTTAGGGTTCTAAGGTCGGTTGGTGTTTAATGACCCCTTAGAAGACCCATATTCTCCTCGTTACAACACAAGGGATAACGGTACAGACCAAGGTGCCACACCAACGTAGCCACTGCTTCACCCATGTCGGTCTACGTCGGACAGGTCCCTCACAGATTATGCTACCTAAAAAGGTATTCCCCAGATCCGGGTTAGGATCTATGAAACTCCGATGCAAAGCCCACAAATATAAAAGCAAACAAAGCAAACAATTGAAAACAAAGGTGATCTAAGCCCTAAGGTTACTCCACTTTTAAATTTATTCCCTAGCAGAGTCGCCAGTTCTGTGATACGGTGGGAGAACTGACTATGGTTTTGCGTTTGTTTTTGCAAATGTTTCGGTTGAGCAAGAGTCGCCACCGACTTTTTATTTTATCCTAAGGAAAGGTTTAAAAAGCACAGCAAAAACCTTTGAGATGTTTTCTTGGGTTCGGGGAGTAGATTATAGAAAGGGAAGGTATTAGCACCCTTTCTATCCATGGTTATCCATGGGCTCTTAGTTACTTGCTTAGATCAACTTGCCTTAATTTTCAATTGTTTGAAATGGTGCTTTGTGTGTGTGGGTTTGAAAATGTTTTTTTGAAAAGAGGCCAATGTGGTGGCAACCTTTGTAATGATCCATGTTGGGATGTATACAAAGGTGTATGTCTTTTGAAAAGATTTTCATTTGTTTTTGAAAGTTGTTTTTGAAAGTGTAGTGATGTGTGGTTTAGAAAATAGGCAAGTGTTTTGTTTTGCACGTTTTATTCAAGTAACTAAGAGTTTGTCTACTCCTAAATTTCTCAAAGATTTCTCCTATGTTTTTAACCCTTTTAACAATTTTGCTCTACCATTGTATTTGGTGGACAATCTTGTGTTAGGATGTGAAAGGGACGGGTGCGGATCATCGTTTAGACCATGATTGCAATGGTGCCAAGTATCTTTGGGCAATGTTTTCTTTTAAGGGACTTGATCATTTTTAGGCAACTTTTGAAAGCGTCAACAAGGGACTATGATCATTTGATTGTTTTTGTTTTGCCCAAAGAGCCCTAACATGCAATATGGCCCATTATTGAAGGCAACAAGTGGAATACCCTAGGGGTGCAAGTGTGATTTGTGTTGTCCATTTTCATGCTTGTTTATCTTGAAATTAGGTCAAACTATTTTTGTTATTTTTGATTCGCATACAAACCCTAATTCTAGCATGGTATAATTAGAAAGCATTAAAGTGCGAAAAATAAAGTTCCTAAATTATTACAACACAATATATGGGAAGGGGGGTACAAATATTCAAATGGGGGTATTTTGACAAGGAATTTAAACCTAGACTATTACATCAATTTGGAATTATACAAGGTAATTAATGTACAATAATTAAATAAAATGGAATAAATATGCAAGATGCAAAAAATGTTTTTTTTTGTGTGTATGAAAAAAAGGTATTTTTATGTGTCAAATAAACAAAATAAAAAGTATTAATTTTTGGATTTTTTATGTATTTAGGGCAAAACCCTAATTTTTTTTATAAAATGTATTAATTATTTAATATGTACAATATTTATTTATTATATACAAAAATAAAATAAAAATGAAGTATATTTGTCAAAAAGGTATTTTTAATATTAAATATTAATAAAAATAAAAATGTGTATATTTTGTATTTTTTTTCTAAATATGCTAATAAATATGTATGTATTTATATTATTTACTAAATATATATTATATATACAAAATAATAATATTTAATATTTATGAAAAAAAAGTATATTTTATATAAAATGTTTTTAGAAGATAAAATGAAATAAAAATGGAAAATAAAATGTGTTTGCACTATTTTAGTATTTTTTAAATAAAAGTATGTAAGTATTTATTTATGTACAAACATTATTTTAAACAAATAAATGCTTAATAAATATAAAAATGGTGTAAAAATATTTTTTTACATTTTTAATATTGTGAGGAAAAATAAATAAGTCAGAACAAAAAAGAAAAGGTCAAAAAATCATGAAAATAAGCATAATGGGCCAAGGGGGTTTAAAAGTAACAAAAGGGTGCAAAAAGAAAGTCAACTCAGGCCCAGCCCAAGAAGACTTCATCTTCAACCTCAGAACATGTTTGAACAACCATCCACGCGCGTTTTCTATCTCCCAATTCCTGGACTTTCAAGCAAAACTCTCAACATGAAAAATGTAGAGCATTAAAAGACGAATCCAGACATATAAAGAACTTGACTTAACTCTCTAAGATGAGAGAGAATTTCTTCTCCCCCAATTCTTGACCTAGTTTTTGTTCCATGTTCAGACATTAAATTCTCACAGCATACATAATATAAATGAAAACTAATTACATGGGCATGTTCAGGGCTATGAATGTGACATATTTTCTTCACAAACCTAAAGCTAACAATGCCTGGATAGAGAGATACGAGTTCATGAACTTACCTGTTCAGTTGGAGTTGTATCTGGTGATGGAGGTACTTTCAGTGCAAGGTGATGATTGGTACAACTTCCTTGATGTCCAGGGATGCTATTCCAAGTTTTACTTTGCTTTGAAACTAGCTGAATTGAGTTATAGAACTCCACCTGCAAAACAGAAAAATGAAAATGGTGATGTTGCTTAGGAGTGTTACAGGTCGTGTTTGAGGTTTGGAATAGCTTCAAGGGATGTTGTGGGATGTATTTGAAGTGTTTTTAGCAAGGATGCACGAATGGAATGACTTATGGAACTCAATCTGCAGCAGGTCCCCTGTTTTGGCAGTTTGAGGGTGATTCTGTGAATGAGAGGGTATTGGAGATGGTTGGCTCGTGTTCTAGCTCAGGATGGATGTTTAGAATATGTTTGACAAGTTTTCTTAAGGTTGTGTTAGCTGAGATGAGAGTTGTTAGATGTTATGCTATGTTTCTTCACACTTAAGCAAAAAATGGCAAGTTGGTCTTTCTAGCTTGTACAGGCCCCCAATCTATGCTGCATCCCTTGGCCTTGACCAGTGTAATTTGCTCATAAACTTGTGCCAAAGAGATTTGCACTGTACTTGCTTGGATTGTTAATTGACATAAAGTGCAACTTTTCTAAAATGGATATTATGCTTTATCTAAAAATGGCTTAATCTTGCATATAATGTCCAAACTCATAGAACAACACCTTGGCACAAAGGATTGGCATTAAATTATGGAGTGTAGATGAGATAAAAGACCTGTAATCTATCTTAAGGCATGCTGAGTTCAAAAATGCAAGGTTATGGACATGTAACTTGGTCATGAACAAAGTGAGTTTTTCCCAACTTGCCAAATTCGATTCTCCCTAACCATGAGGTTGTTTGATGAGTTCTTGGACATTTTGGAAAGCTTGGAATGTGTACTACAATCAATCTTTGAAATGCAAATTGAAATTCCAAGTGGAAGTATGTGAAAAATGGTCTTGAAGTTAGGTAAAAACCTTGCCTAAAATAGGTCAAATTTTCTCTAAGTTAAGAATGGTTTGGTACCCTTGTTTCAAAAATTGTAACTTGAGCTACAAGCTTCTTTTGGGAAAACTTTGTGAATCAAAGTTATGGATTTTGCAATAGACTACAACTTTCATGTTTTGACTTTTGCTTGAATCCAAATGAATCTTGGTGAGAAAGTGGGACAAAGTTAGGAAAAAATTAGGGTTTTTCATAACTTAGAAAAATTCTAAGTTATGAAAAATCTTCATTTCAAACCCTAATTTGCAATTCTTGATTTCTTGATGAACAAGTTTCATGATTTGGCATGTTTTGATGAAAAATGAATCTTGACACTTGATTTTGACCAAAAAGTCAAAGTTTGACTTTTCAGTTATACAGTCAAAATTGATCAATTGACTGGGAAATTCAACTGTCAATCTTGTGTATTTGGGATCTTTTGAACTTGTTGAGCATGTCAAGATAATTCCATGGGGTCCTTGAGTCCATATGTGAGCTTGATTTGCCATTGGCTAGGTCAAACAGTCAAGAATTGCCTTTGTGCAGTCAAAACCCTAAAAATGACCATTTTGCCCTTTTGGTGATCTGATCAAATTTCTTGTGGAATTGTGATCCAAACTTGACCAAATGGTTCACATGAGTTCATAATGTTGATGTGGGTCAATTTTCATGTGATTTGACTGTCAATTGGCCACAGTTGACTTTTTCCCCAATACAGTTGATTTCTAGGTCAACTGTCCAATTGACTGGGCAAAATTTGGAATCAAGACTTAAAACTTGGTATGGATAAACTTGGGAGTCCAACATGAAGCATGAAAGTCATCTTAGGCATTTTAGGTCAAAACATCTTTGTTCAAACACAAACCCTAATTTGGGTCTACAGTGCAAGGAGAAGTCTTGAGCAGAGGAAACCCTAACTGGATCTTGAGCTCCAAGGGTTTTGTGATGAGAAAATGTTAAGGAAATGGGAGGGCAAATTTTGGGGTACAACAATATGGTTTCAGGATTTCCAGAAATCGACATTCCAAATGAAGTATGTGAGGAATGTGTGCAGGCGAAGCAACAAAAGAATAACTTCAGCAAGGATGCAGGAAGGAGATCGAAGACTATTCTTTAAGTCATATACTCTGATGTATGTGGACCAATCCAGGTGGATTCGATGGGATGTAACAAATACTTTGTTACATTTATAGATGATTTCAGTCGAAAGCTATGGACTTACCTGATCAAGAAGAAAAGTGAAGTGATCGAAGTATTTTCCAAGTTTAAGTCTATGGTCGAAAGACAAATTGGTCGAAAGCTCAAAGTTTTGAGAACTGATGGTGGTGGAGAATATGTGTCGAAATATTTCGATAGGCTATGTGAAAAGGAAGGGATTGTGCATGAGGTGGTGCCACCCTATACTCCACAACAAAATGGAATTGTAGAAAGGAGGAATCGAACCATCTTGAATATGGTGAGAAGTATGTTGAAAGGCAAGAATTTACCTAAAGAGTTTTGGGGTGAAGCTGTTTCGACTGCAACATAGATTTTGAACAGATGTCCTACAAAGAATCTAGAAGGAATTACTCCAGAAGAATGTTGGTCTGGTGTGAAGCCTAGTTTGAGTCATCTGAAGGTATTTGGATGTATTGCACATAGACACGTGCCAGATCAGTTGAGAAGAAAACTTGATGACAAGTCAAGTCAAATGATTCTAGTTGGATATCATTCGACAGGAGGCTACAAGTTATTCGATCTAGTGAAAAAGCAGATTGTGATCAGCAGGGACGTGATCATGGATGAGTTTAAAAAACGGGATTGGACTGAAACTGTTAAGAAAGATTCAGTGGGAATCCTACTTGAAGAGCCAAAAACTCAAGTCGAAAGAGAAGTTCGACAAGAGGAACCAACAGATATACCAAGTACAAGCAGACCTCAAAGAACAAGATGCATGCCTGCAAGATTGCAAGATTGTGTGATTACATCAGATGATGTGATAGATGATGAAGGTGAGCTGGTACATTATGCTTTCTATACAGATGTCGAACCTGTTAATACAACTGAAGTATTGAAGGATTCGAAGTGGGTGAAAGCAATAAACGAAGAAGTGAAGTCTATCTAAGACAACAACACTTGGTCACTTGTCGAATTTCCTCAAGGCAAGAAGGCAATTGATATCAAGTGGGTATACAAAGTGAAAACGAATTCGAAAGGTGGAGTAACTCGACACAAAGCAAGGCTTGTGACGAAAGGATTTATACAAAAAGAAGGAATGGAATTCGATGAAGTTTTTGCACCAGTTGCTAGGATCAAAACAATCAGGTTGGTTATTGGTCTAGCAGAAATAAACAGTTGGCACATATGTCAGATGGACGTGAAGTGTGCATTCTTAAATGGAACCTTAGAAGAAGAAGTTTATGTGAAACAACCAGTTGGGTTTGTGAAACATGACGAAGAAAGAAAGGTGTACAGGCTGCATAAAGCCCTGTATGGATTGAAACAAGCTCCAAGGGCTTGGAATAAGAAAATTTATACTTTCCTAAGGGAGAAGGAATTTTTAAAGTGCACAACTGAACATGGAGTATATGTAAGAAGAAGCAAGAGTAAATTTCTTATACTATGTCTCTATGTAGATGATTTTTTTATAACAGGTAGCTGCAAGAGTGAGATCGAAGACTTCTAAGGTGATCTCAGCAAGGAATTTGAAATATTTGATTTGGGTGAGATTTCATATTTCCTTGGTATCAAATTCTACAAGAGCAATAGAGGTTTGATGATGCATCAAAGAAGATATGTAGGAGAAATTCTCAATAGGTTTGAGATGGAAGAATGAAACTCAACTTTGACAGCTGCAGAACCAAGACTGCAACTGTCGAAATATGCAGATGAAGATGATGTTGATCCAACCCAATATAGAGATTTATTGGATCATTAAGATATCTTTGTCATACAAGGCCTGACTTAGCATACAGTGTAGGTATGGTAAGTAGATTCATGCAGAAGCCAAAGGTATCACATCTAGAAGCAGTGAAGAGGATACTAAGGTATCTCAAAGGAACTTTCGATTATGGTATTTTGTTTCCTGCAGCTGATAAAGGAAAAGAATACAAGTTAGTGGGATACACTGATTCGAGTTGGTGTAGTGATGCTGAAGATCGAAAGTCAACAGCAGGATATGTGTTTATGCTAGGTGGTGCACCAGTTGCTTGGAATTCAAGAAAGGAACCAGTAGTGGCATTATCATCATGCGAAGCGGAATACATAGCTGCTTCTCTTTGTGTATGTCAAGCAACTTGGATGGTGAACTTGGTCGAAGAGATAACAGGGAAAGATCATGGAGCAATTACCATGAAAATCGACATTATGTCAGCTATCAATCAATCAAAGAACCCAATAGCACATGGTCGAAGCAAGCACATCGAAATGAGGTTCCATTATCTTCGAGAGCAGGTAGCAGATAGGAAGATGAATTTGGAACACTGCAGAACTGAGAATCTGATTGTAGACATCATGACAAAGGGAGTGAAAGTCGAAGTATTCAGAAGACTAAGAGCCATGATGAATATAGATAGTTTAGACACAATGAATTAGGTGGTGTGTTAAATTGTAATTCAGTGTGTCGAAACTATGTGTCGAAAAGATTTGATTTGTTTTAGATTTAAATAGATTTGATTTAAGTCTAGAATATATTAGATTTGATTTAGTAACAAGATAGATATTTTGGGCTTTAGGTTTAGGGTGTAAGCTCAGTTATAAATAGAGGGAGTAACACCTATTTTTTGTAATCAAGTCAATTAAGTTGTATTAACAGAATTTGCAGTTGCAAGTGAATAACAAAGTTTTCACAGTTTGTGAGCAGAGAGAAACTCTGCAGAAATTATTTGTCTTGTCTTCTTTCTTTGTTTGTCTCATAATTAAATTGTCATTGTGATAGAAATTTATCATAGAATTTGGTGGATTTTCAACAATTTAAACATTTAAAATTAACCTAATATAAAAATATTTCATTTATAACTATTAATTTGAAATTTAGAAAGATAAAAAATTCATTAAAAATGAAATTGTATTTACACATATACAAATGCGATATTGGATTTCTAAAAATAGTGTCAAATAATCATTTCTGGTTGAAAATTGGATGAATGCACAATTTTGTAAGAATATATAGTTTGATCATAGCTTGAGATAAGGAGCAACTTCTTTAAGTCACTTTACAATTTTTGCTTTACAATATGACAATCAATATATAGTGTTTTATTATCTCATAAAACACACGATTTGATGCTATATGATCATTATTTTATTTATCAAAATACTAATTAATGCTATATGAAAAGCAAAATGTCTATCAAAATATAATTATGGAAGCTTGGACATTTCACATGCAAGTTTCTAAGTAAATAAGTCAGTTATTGTAGCTAATAGGTGGTTGCGGTTATAGCTTTATATTTAACTTTTGAAAAGAATTTAGAGATAATATGTTGTTTCTTAGATTTTTAACATGTACATCGATCAATCATATTGTATGAGATTATGGTGAGAGACAATTGTGATTAGAGACAATTGTAAGTTTTTTTCATGTCTGGTATCTTGATGATGGAACTATTATAGCAAATTTATAGGAGGTGGTTAAAGCCCTTGACATCATTTGTGAGATGGACCTAAGATTAGATCTCGAATTTAATATGGGTAAGACTGAGATCTTTTGGACATTATGTGATGGTAGTAAACTTTGTGAGAATTTGTTCTCGTCGAACATTGGGAAGACGGTGTAAGTGATCGAGTTGCTTGGATGAGCTGTTAGTCGAGATGACAACTTTATCAAAGACTTGTCCATGAAAAGTGATTCCAGGGCTATTGAGTTAATGCATCTTCTACCACAACTAAGAGATCTTCAAAGTGAGCTTTTTCTACTTCGATCCCGCATGGGTGTTGTCAAATTATTTTTTGGTCTTAGAATGTGTCAACCTAATCATATGGAGGAAGCAGTTATTTGGTTTGATAAAGAGTTGTGAAAAGAGTTTGAAGACATCATGGTTGATGAAGGTCCTTTCTTCAGGGACCTTTAATGGATGGTGGCTTCCTTACCTATTAGAGTTGGGGGATTGGTTTGTACATGGAAGTAAAGGTTGCCTTTTTTGATTTTGTGGCTACTAGGGCCCGATTGTCATACCCCAAATTTGTCCTACCCTTACCAAATCATCTGACTTATGCATTTCATTCTCCTTATATGCATTACATCCATTAGGTCACCTAACACATCATGCATCATTAATCAATAAGAGCTTAACGCATGTGGACAATGGTTATGATTGGAATTAGGGTTTCACTTTGGTTTGAGGTATACATATCAAATAAACTCGAATCATCTGGTTCTCCTTGATCATTAATTAAAACTAGGGTTTTGTTTCTTTCCCCCACATAGACAAGGTTATATCTTATCCATCAATTTTCACAAAGGTAAAAAAATTAGGGTTTCTCATCCTTATGCTTGAGCTTGACAATGTTCATCAACTGAGGTTCATTGAATTATGGTTTGGCTCCATGGCTATCTTAAGCATCAGTTTCTTAGCTTTTCAAGCTTGATCTTCATAGGGTTTCTTATAACTACATGTTAAATAATCAAGTGGTTTTCTCAAGGGGTGTGAACTTGCATACAATGAATTCTTTGTGGCTTGTGGATCAGGTTATCTTTTCTTATGTTGTGTTCGTCAATTGAGGAAAAGTTATGGTCAAGGTATAGCACCTGGTGCATCATTCATTGAGATCTCATCTTCCATCAATTCAAGAGGCTCAATTGTTGCTTGGACCATAAGGCATGTGGCTATAGTTTCATACAAGAAAAGGCATGTAGATATACATTGAAAATTAGAGATTGTGTACCTTTGTATACAAAACACTCTATCTAGTTACTAAGTTCACTTGTGACACAAGCTACTTTCTTTTGGATTTCATTTCAAATACCTTAATCTTAAAACCTAAAGTTTCTTATGGAAGATTAGGGTTTTTAATTAAAGGTTAAGAGGGAATGAAGCTCCATTTATGAGAATACCTCTAAGCATGATGGCTCATTCAAATTGGTAAGGTGTAAGGCATTACAAAGTTTATCCATTCATGTGAAGACATCTAAGCATGATGATTCATTCAAAGAGGTCAAGTAAAAGGAGAAGTCGTGGTTCATTCAAGTTGCAAACATTGAGGAAAAGTATTATGTGCTATGAGTTTTGAAATTCGGGAACATACACAATATCAGAAGTCAAGACTGATGTCTCAATAACACACAATGTCACAACAGATGTTATGACATCTACTGACAGATATTAATAACAATGCATAATTATAACATGCAGGAAGTAAAGAAACACACAAAGTTGTTAACCTAGTTCGGTGCAAACTCACCTACTCTGGGGGGATACCAAGCCAGGAAGGAAATCCACTATCAGTAGTACTAGTTCAAAACTAAACTCCTCAGTTTACAACTTCTCGCCTAGTCCCTACTCAGTGCAACTTCTACCTAGGCACCTCCTAGATATGAGAAATTGTCATCTCACTTCCAATCATTACGGTAATAAAAACCAGTCCCAGTCCCACTGACAGTCTCACGAAACCAAAAAGGAATAACACACTTCCAAACTAAAAATACTTAGTTTGCTTAAAAGCTTCAATAAGAACAATATTTAACTCGTGCCTACGGGCTTTGAGTGAGAATAATAACTTGACAAGCAAGGAACAATCAGTTAAATCAAATGTATCAAAGATACATGAGGACGTACAAAGAAAATAAACGGAGAATCTAAGGAACTATCAAACCCTAAACCCTTATTTTTCACAAGGTTTTACAATAAAAACTATGCTTAAAAACTAGGTCTTTGACGAATCCTTATATAGACTTTTTCAGTGGGCTTGGACTCTTTAATCAAATCCAATTAGCAGCTTCCGAAATCTGCATAATCTTCTCCCCAAAAATAGAAACAAATCTCATAAGTGTTTCCTAAAAAGTCTCAATGATCATCTTTAGAAACTAATCAAATTTGCTCTTGTTTCTAATAAAATCCTTGATTGCTTGCGCCAATTATGAGTACAGAATATTCTAGATACTCAAATTTTCAAATCAAATATTCAAGGATAAATATCCATAGTACTGTCAATATGTTATGGTTTAACATGTTACAACATCTGCTGGAACATCTGTCAAATAAGGTATCTGCTGACTTTGTTGTACCAGTTGGACAAGTTGTTATGACATATTGTTTTAACATTAGACTGCAATATATGTTTTCCAAATAAAACATGTTTTGATCAAATTGTTGTCAACTACTTGTTAAACCGAGCAAACACTTCACCAAGCTATTGCCCTCCTTGCTAAGCCTTCAGTTTGATGTTTGAAAAACACAAATAAACCTATAGGAAAACAATTTTGAACATCAAAGTCAATCCAAAGTCCATGGATTTTCAATCCACACAGTTTAAAATCCAAACAACCACATGCTTCAAACTATATCTCATTCATAACCAAAATTACACTATGCCTAAATCGTGTCATCCATTCATAACAGAAAGTAAACACTTCATATAACCTCATATGCAAACTTAAAAATGAGAATTGAGAGTTATACAAAAAAAATATTTAACATCTATATCACCCTGCACCATTTTAACCAAAATAGAAAAGAAGATTATTACAAAATTTCATGAAACTAACAGAACTCAAAACTTCAATTTCAATTACATCTCATCAAAATAACTAACCTTAAATCTTTAATCAAGAATTGATCTTCACCTTTAAATATTTAATAGATTCTCCTTGATCTAATGTTTTGTACCCCAAAATTTTCCCTCTCATTTTTCTTCAAGACATCCTCCTAGGGTTCCCAAATGCTCAAGGTTGCTCAAGAATTGATCAGACAAATTCTCCTCCTAAGCAATGGATCCACAACTAGGGTTTCACTTTTCACAAGGAATTTTGGGTTTCAAAGGTATTAAATGGAATTCATGATCTCTTATATATCTCCAAGAATTCTCATACCAAGTTTCAAGCCTTGCATCACAAGTTTGCTCAGTCAATGGTTCAGATGACTGAAAATCAACTGTATTGGGCAAAAAGACAATTGTGGTCAACATACAGTAAAACTTCAAGATTGTTTGCCAACATCAACATTTTGAAATCATATTCATCATTTTATCAAGGGCTGATCCTGATTGCTCAAGAAAATCCCTCAAATCATCAAAAGTTGCCAAATTAGGGTTTTCTTAGGCGAAGTCAACTAAACTTTGACCAAGCATAACTTTCACATGCTTCATCAGTTTTCCAAAACCAAAGATCATTTTGAAGGAAATTCAATTATCTACAACTTTGTAACTCTAATCTGAAGTCCAAAAAATGCTTCATTTGAGAGATATGAGCCAATACAATACACGTCATTTCAAAAGTCAACAAAATGACACTTTTTGTCAAGGCAACTTACATCAAGATAAGGTCTCCAAATGAAAAAATGGTAAAAAGAGAGATTGTAGAGGACATCTTTAGATTTCAAAAAAGTCACAGATCACCTTCAAAGGATGAAAATTGAGAGAGTTATGACTAATTCAAGTTGGGAAATTTTGAGCAAATGCATGAAGTACAAATTGAGCAAACATGATATTTTGGACTATTGGGCCATTATTTTAAAGTCCAAGCGTGTATTATACTCCTCATACACCTCATAACTCATTAATTCACCCCTTGGGTTATTTATTTTATTTATTTTTAATTTTTATTAATTTAAAGTCAAAATAAAATAAGATAAAATCATATCTTCTTACACAAGATCCAAGCCCATATCTTTGCCCTAATTTCAACCTATATAATCTCATCAATTCAAACATGAGAAAGAACACGAAAAAACCTTTCCTCAAAACTTGTAAAAAATCTTCAAACCTTTCAAGAACCCTAAAAACATAAAACCCTTATCATAAGCCCCTTCATCATAAACTAGCCATCCCAATCAACCCCAGGAAGATTATAGGGTAAGATTGGATCATTTACAACGATCCAAATGGCCAGAAAGCACTTGTGCATGCATCACGATTCCATCCTTACTCTAATTTCATATTTTTTGTTTTTACCGCATTCTAACATTTACTGATACTTGTTATGTGTTTATGAGATCCAACTATGCAGGAATGACCCATCGTGGAGGTCCCGTGCAATAAGAATCTTGAATCACCATCTTTGCACCGATTTACATCATTTTCACCATAGCTCATAAACCAGGCCATTTTAGCTCAAAATAACTATCCTATTGAACTTGCAACCCTCGATTTAGGGTGGTAGGATGCTTTTGATGTGCTAACGTCCTTTATTTTTGCAGGTTTGGAAGAAAAGGGCAACCAGAGAAGACTACCGGAGCTAGGGCTCTGGCGCCTCTCTGGTTCAAGCAGTTTATTTATATTATATATTTATTGTTTGATATAAGTTAATGGATGTATCACCACTCCAGCGGTTGAAGCGCATGTGTTAAGGCATTGGTATCAAAGGGAATGGGTTCGATCCAACCTTTTGCCATTATTTTCTTCATATTTTCATATTTTTGCAAATTTACTACATAACGCGCTGAAGCCATATCCTAAAACCAAGGCGCGCTTGGCCTGCTGGTGAATGTGTTGCTTGAAGGTTCTGGGGGCGTGGGTTCAACACCCACTTCTACCAATTGGTTTATTTTTTGCTCTTCCTCTTAAAACCTTCTTTTTACAAAACCTTTTCAAAACCTTTAATTTTTTTAAAACCTAATTAATTTTTAGGTTTTCACTTAATTAACCTTAATTAATTTTTAGGTTTTCATTTAATCAATTAACTTAGTTTTTAGGTTTTCACTAATTAACTATTTTATTTTAATTAATATCAACTTAGGTTTTTTTCTAGGTTTTTAATCAATTTCCTTTTTTCTTAATTAAAACTAATTAGAGTTTTTAGATTAATCATCAAACTCTTTCATCAAGCAAAATCACAAAACAAATTCCTTTTTACTTTTACTTTTTTGCTGCTTCGCGTATTTTTTTACTTTCGCGTCTTTTATCATCATGTAATTTCTTACGATTTATAATAGTTTAATTAGGGTTTTACTGTTTTCCCCGTTTTTACTATTTGTACCACATTCCCGAAGCCTTGTAATAGTGTAGGACTCTTTACTTTCTGCCTTTACTTCCTGCGTTTATCGTTTTCCTTATAACTGTTTAGCTTAATAGGATTGCATCGCAAGACATAAAAGCAAATGATAGCTAACCTAATGTAAAAATAAATAATTTAAATCAAAACACTATTCACACTTGCACCTCTAGGGTAACCTCACTTGTTGCCTCGGAAAACAGTCAACACCCACCCCTACCAATTAGTTTATTTTTTACTTTTCCTCTTAAAACCTTCTTTTTACAAAACCTTTTCAAAACCTTTAATTTTTTTAAAACTTAATTAATTTTTAGGTTTTCACTTAATTAACCTTGATAAATTTTTAGGTTTTAATTTAATCAATTAACTTAGTTTTTAGGTTTTCACTAATTAACTAGTTTCTTTTAATTAAAACCAACTTAGGTTTTTTCTTAAGGTTTTTAATCAATTTCGTTTTTTTTTCTTAATTAAAACTAGTTAGAGTTTTTAGATTAATCATTAAACTTTTTCATCAAGAAAAATCACAACAATTTCCTTTTTTTCTTTTACTTTTTTACCGCTTCGCTTATTTTTTTACTTTCACGTCTTTTATCATCATGTAATTTCTCACGGTTTGTAATAGTTTAATTAGGGTTTTACTATTTTCCCTGTTTTTACTATTTGTACCACATTCCCGAAGCCTTGTAATAGTGTATGACTCTTTACTTTTTGCCTTTACTTCCTGCATTTATCGCTTTCCTTATAACTATTTAGCTTAATAGGATTGTATGGCAAGACATAAAAGCAAACGATAGATAACCTAATGCAAAGATAAATAATTGAAATCAAAATACTATTCACACTTGCACCTCTAGGATAACCTCACTTGTTGCCTCGGAAAACAATCATATCTCTTGAACGTAGGGATGCTTTAGCACTATCCCTCGATTAAAAAGATCATAGTCCCTCGATGACCCTTTCGAATGCTGCCTTCAGTAAACGATCTAGTCCCTTACGAATTGCTAAAGCGCCCCTACGAGTTACCTTAGATGACTATACGATGACCCGTGCTCGTCCCTTCATATCCAATGGATAGGGCTTCCTACTAACTAATGGTAGGATATCACTATATAAAGGAGGAGTAAATTACAACAAAGACTTTGAGTAGGTAGACCGCTGTTAATCGCTTGCTCATAAACATTTCAAAACAAAAACATTTCTTACAATTACACTTTCAAAATATTTTCAAATGAACCATTTGTACGCATTCTTAACCAATACAAGAATCATTACAAAGTTTCCTAACTATTGGAAAATTTCAAAATATTTTCAAACACATTCACAAAGTATTTTTCAAAACAAAGTGAGCTAGCGATTAAGAGCCCGTAGATAACTACAGATGAATAGCTAACATCTTCCCTTTTCATAATCTACCCCGTACTCAAAAATCTCAAGGTCTTTCCTGTTCTTTTCAACATTTCCTTATTGGATAAAAGAAAAGTCGATGGCGACTCTAGCTATCCACAATATTTGCGATAAAACACAAAACCAAGTCAGTTCTCCCACTGTATTACAAAACTTGGCGACTCTGTTCGGGAGAACTAAAAGTGTGGTTACCTTTAGAGTTAGATCATTTTTAAATGCTTTCCTTGTTTGTCCTGTATGCTTTACATTTGAGGGTTGCTCGAGTTTATTTTCTTGCAAAGATCCTACACTCAGATCTAGGGGCATTTTAGGTAAGTAGCAATAGATTATGGAAACTATACGGCGTATACCGATATGGTTAAAGTGATGGCTACGTTAGTGCGACACATTGGTTGGTACTGGTGTCCCTCGAGTTAGTCAGGGAGAATACTAGGCTGCCATGTGGTGTCATAAGCACTAACTGACCTTTAAAACCTTAATTGACCCAACTTAGCCATTAGAAGGTAGTGAGATAGCCGACTTTGGTGCAATCCGAAGTTGGTTGATACTCGATGCTACGCTCATTAATATTCGACTCTTGGGTTTTGTTTGGTGGCAAGTCAGTTGACGGGCTATAAAAAACATGTGGGAAAAATCAGTGATATTGAGATCCCTAGAACCCGGTTACTTCTTTAGGAGAGGTTGAGTTGACTAAACTTCAAGAGGGTACTTACCTACGAACCCCATGCAAGCCTTCAACCTAAGGCCTTGTGTGCTTTTCTTGTTTTTTATTATCTATTTAAACATGACATCATAACATCATAACATCATATCATGACTGACCATTTCAAGGATCTAGGGGATTTATCTTTGTTCTGTGTTGCAAGGTCCTGGCTTTCATTCATAGGAATACTATCCGAATCAACTTCGTAAGGATACCTTCCAAGCTTGAGGAATTAGTCTTAAAGGTTCCTGACGATTCTCAATTCACCAAGAGACATGGTCATCTACTTAGTTTGGTTACTACTGGTTTCCAGGAAGACATGATGAGTGTTCTGTTCTAGTTCTTCCACCCTAAGCATCACTGTTTTACCTTTCCGGATTATTAGTTGGTGTTAGAACATAGTTTGATTCTACAACCCTGTAAGAGTTTCGATGATAACAAACACAAAGAACAATTATGCACTATAAAATTATATTTTGTTTTGTAGAGAAGTTCTAATGGAATAAGATCAGAAGTTAAGCTACAAGTCTGTTCGTGCTGTGAAAGTAGACAATCCTAAAAAAGCTCTAATGAAAGAAGATCAGAAGTTGCGCTGAAAGATAGATGTTTTAGCTCTGACTACACAACTCTGAGAAAGTAAGTCTAATGCTGTAAATAGGATCTTCTGGCTCTGATCTCCAAAAGTTCTGAAGCAAGCAGCAACAGTTACTTTAATGCTCTGAAGCATTACAAATAAAATATTTCCATTTCAAGAAATAACGGCTGGAAGGGAACGATGATCTTTATTTTTGGAAAGCACTTTAACTATCATTAATCAGTTTCTAAATGATCATCTATGTTGTGCCTATTTAAAAAACACGTGAGGACAAATCGTTTATGATTTCACGACACTCAACAACGCTGCAATCTGTTCTAATCCTCATATTTACAATTCTCTCAACTGTGTAAAACATCACATACTATGATACTGTTTTGTAAGAAAACATTATTGTACACCTTCTTATAATTATATTATTTAGTGAAATTCCTTGAGAAAAATTGGGTTGTGGTTATACTCAAGAAGACTTTGGAAGTTTTCAAAGTAGACTTGTAATCAAGATTGATTAGTGGATTAAGACCTCGTTGGAGAGAGGTGAAATCACCTTGAAGGGTGGACTAGAGTAGTTTGAGTTCAAACGAACCATGATAAAAATTAACGTGTTCTTTCCATTATTATTTAAGATTCCAATTCAACCCCCCTTCGTATGTTTTTCAATTCTTCAATTGGCATCAGAGCACCTGGTTCTGAGTTCATACACTTAACGGTGCCAGTAAAAGATTCAAGCTTAGAAAAACACTATGGTAGGACCAAGTTAGAACATCAACAATGACTACCATGATGTGAAATACAGAATCAGTGGAAAACCTCCAATCTTTGATGGAGAGAACTTTGATTACTGGAAAGACAGAATTGAAAGCTTTTTTCTGGATCCTGATACTGATCCCTGGGATATGGTCATTGATGGGTACATACACCCTGTTGATGAAAGTGGTAAGAAGATTGATAAAAAAAGAATGTCAGAACATCAAAAGCGAGACTTCAGAAATCATCACAAGGCCAAAACTATTCTCCTGAGTGCCATCTCATATATAGAATATGAGAAGATCACAAATAGAGAGATAAAAAAGCACATGTTTGATTCTCTGAGAATGACGCATGAAGGCAACACAACAGTAAAAGAAACCAAAGCCCTTGCATCCATTCAGAAGTATGAAGCCTTCAAGATGGAAGAAAGTGAAACCATTGAAGCTATGTTCTCAAGATTTCAAATTCTGGTTGCTGGGCTGGAAGTTCTGGACAAAGGGTACTCAACTGCTGATCATGTAAAGAAGATCATTAGAAGTTTACCAAAGTAATGGGGACCCATGGTCACTGCTCTCAAACTGGCAAAAGATCTGAACAAAATATCTCTAGAAGAACTTGTCGGCTCTCAGAAAGTCATGAGATAGAGTTAGAAGATGATGAGCCCCATAAGCAAGGTAAGCCTTTAGCCCTTAAATCTAACAAAAAATATGACTCTAAAGTTTTGAAGGCTATAGAATAAATCTCTGGTGGATCCTCATCAGAAGAAGACGAATTGTCTCTTCTCTCCAGAAGAGTCAATCAGTTGTGGAAGCAAAGGCAAAGGAAGTTCAGAAATTCCAGAAGAACATGGAATTTGTCTGAATCATCGTCTGGATACAGAAAGTCTCAATCATCTTCTGGACACAGAAAGTCAAGCAACAGGGACATTGTCGGCTATGAGTGCAATGAACAAGGGCACTACAAAAGCGACTGTCCAAGGCTTTAGAAGGAGAAACCCAAAAAGAAGTTCTTTAAGGAAAAGAATAAAAGTCTCATGGCAACATGGGATGACTCAGATTCTTCTGAAGCAGACATAGAATCAGAAGATGAAAGAGCTAACATTGCTCTCATGGCCAACGTGTCAAAAGATACTGAATTATCTGGATCAGACTCAGAGTCAGACACTAAAGAGGTATTTCCTGACTTTACTGTAAATTTTACTAAAGCTGAATTAGGAGAATGCCTAAGTGAAATTCTTGAAAGATATCAGCAACTCAGAGTCAAATTCAAGAACCTGAAAAAGGATCTAGTTTCTGACTCTGAAAAAACTAAGAATTTGAGATTGGAAATTTATGAGTTGAAAGAAAAAATTTCAAAACTTGAAAACAATGTACAAAACACTCAGAAGGAAACCATCTCAGAAGTTCCTAGTAGTTCTGATAAGATCATAAAGGAATATGATCATATCTTTCAGAAATTCCTTGCTAAAAACTTAGATAGAAGCAAGATGGCTTCAATGGTCTATGGAATTAGCAGAAATGGCAGAAAAGGTGTAGGATATAAAGGTAAAGTATCCCAACCTAAGAAAGTCATGGATCTAGTTATTAAATGCACTCCTCCGAAATCTCACTTTATCTATGGGCAAACATATGATTTAAAATATACCAGTAATGATTTCTCTGCTAAACCAAAATTCAAACAGAATTTTGGTAACACTACCAAACAAGGACCTAAAAAGATATGGGTACCTAAGGATAAAATTATATATGTAGCAGATATCTTTGTCAGCAAGACTGAAACACCAATCCTGGTACCTGGACTCTGGATGCTCTCGACACATGACGAGAAGAAGGCATATGTTCCAAAGCCTGGAACTTAAATCTGGAGGCTATGTAGGATTTGGAGGCAATCAGAAAGGGAAGATCATTGGCTCTGGAATAGTTGGTAACGATAATCTTCCTTCTATTACTAATGTTCTGTTAGTAGATGGATTAATGTATAACTTGTTATCCATAAGTCAATTAAGTGATAACGATTATGATATAATCTTTAATAAAAAATACTGTAAAGCTGTTAGTCAGGAAGATGGATCTATCCTCTTTAATGGAAAGAGAAAGAACAATGTCTATTGTCTGTTAACGATGAGCAATCGGTATGGAACAAAAGATTGGGGCATGTTAGTATGAGAAGAATATCTCAGATTAACAAACTCAATCTGGTCATAGGACTTCCTAACCCTAAGTTTAGCTCAGATGCTCTGTGTGAAGCATGTCAAAAAGGAAAGTTTCCAAAAACCCCTTTTAAAGCAAAAAAAATGTTGTTTCTACCTCTAGACCATTAGAACTTCTGCATATAGATCTATTTGGGCCAGTGAAAACTGCATCCATTAGTGGCAAGAAGTATGGATTAGTGATCGTAGATGACTATAGTAGATGGACATGGGTAAAGTTCTTAAGACACAAGGACGAGTCACAATGTGTTCTTTGCTTTCTATAACCAAGTCCAAAATGAGAAAGATCTTAGAATTTTTAAAGTCATAAGTGATCATGGTGGAGAATTTGAAAATAAAAAATTTGAAATGTTTTTTAATGAGAATGGCATCTCTCATGGTTTCCCTTGTCCTAGAACTCCCCAACAAAATGGAGTTGTAGAATGAAAGAACATAACTTTACAAGAAATGACCAGAACCATGATCAACGAGACTAACATTGCTAAGAACTTCTGGGCAGAAGCAATTAACACAGCATGTTACATTCAAAATAGAATCTCAATAAGACATATTATGGATAAGACTCCATATGAACTATGGAAGAACAGAAAGCCCAACATTTCGTATTTCCATCCATTTGGATGTATTTGTTTTATTCTTTAATACCAAAGAACATTTGAACAAGTTTGACTCTAAAGCACAGAAGTGTATTATGTTAGGATACTCTGAACGCTCAAGAGGCTACAGAGTATACAACACAAAAACACAGATTGTAGAAGAGTCAATCAGTGTTAGATTTGATGACAAGTTTGACTCTCAAAAGTCAAAGCAAAATGAATCTCTTGCAGATATAGAAGTTCAATTTATAGGCACTGAAGGAAATACACCAGAATTTCCCCACAAAGAATCACAAACAACATCAGAAGGAGATGTCACAAACATTACGGCAACATCTGAAGAACCTCTCCAAAAAAGACTATCCAGAAGCAGCCTAGATCACCTTGAAGACAAGATTCTGGGAAAGAAGGAAGACCCAATCAGAACAAGATCCACATTCAGAAACTTTGAAGAATCTCTTATGGGATTAGTTTCTCTGATTGATCCCACTTCCATTGATGAAGCTCTCCTGGACAATGACTACATACTGGCTATGCAGGAAGAATTAAATCAATTCACCAGAAATGATGTGTGGGATCTGGTTCCCAAACCAAAAGGGTTCAACGTCATTGTAACAAAGTGGGTATTCAGAAACGAGTTGAATGAACAAGGAGAAGTCATCAAGAAACAAAGCACGACTGATTGCACAAGGTTATAGTCAACAAGAGGGGATAGACTACACATAAACCTTTGCTCTAGTTGCCAGGTTAGAATCTATCAGACTCTTAATTTCCTTCGCTGTGAATAATGACATCACTCTCTATCATATGGATGTCAAAAGTGAATTCTTAAATGGATAAATTGATGAAGAAGTTTATGTGCACCAACCCCTGGTTTTGAAAACTTCAAACATCCAGAATATGTTTTCAAACTAAAGAAATCACTATATGCTCTGAAACAAGCTCCCAGAGCTTGGTATGAAAGACTAAGTAGCTTTCTATTAGAAAATGATTTCACCAGAGGGAAAGTGGACACAACCTTATTTTGTAAGTCATTTAAGAATGACATTTTAGTTTTTCAAATATATGTAGATGATATTATTTTTGGAACTACTAAAGCCTCTCTGGGAAAAGAATTTGCTAAGTCTATGCAGATAGAGTTTGAAATGAGCTTTATGGGAGAACTCAAATTCTTTATGGGCATTCAGATCAATCAAACTCCAGAAGGAACCTACATACACCCGAGCAAATACATCAAAGAACTTCTGAAGAAATTCAACTTATCAGAGTGTAAGCCGTCTAAGACTCCAATACATCCTACATGCATTCTGGAAAAGGAAGAGGTAAGTAAAAAGATAGAACAGAAGATCTACAGAGGTATGATTGGTTCTCTCTTATATCTTACAGCTTCGAGACCTGATATTCTATACACTGTATGTTTATGTTCCAGATTCCAATCAGATCCTAGAGAATCTCACTAAACAGCTGTTAAGGGAATTTTCAAGCATCTAAAAGGTACTACTAATGTTGGTCTATTTTATAGAAAAACCGGTGAATACAAATTAGTAGGGTACTGTGATGCTGACTTCGCTGGAGACAGAGTAGAAAGAAAAAGCACTTTTGGAAGCTGTCAGTTTTTGGGAGAAATTATGATCTCATGGACCAGCAAGAGGCAATCCACAATTGTATTATCAACTTCTGAAGCTGAATATATTGCAGCAGCTGGATGCAACACACAGATGCTCTGGATGAAGAGTCAGCTTAAAGACTTCAATATATTTAAGAGTAACATTCCTATATTCTGTTATAGCACTTCTGCAATTTGTTTATCTAGGAATCCTATTTTACTTTCTAGGGATAAGAATATAGAAATAAAACATCACTTTATGAGGGACTATATTCAGAAAGGAATTATTTGCTTACAATTTATTGACACAGACCATCAATGGGCTGATGTCTTTACTAAACCACTTTCTGAAGATAGGTTTAATTTCATTATGAAACATCTCAACATGAAATTATGTCCATAATAAGATTTTTATTTACATATTCTTTACCCTCAAAATTTTATGTTTTTTTTTGTGAACATCTGATCAACAATTCTTCAAAAGTTAGAAGGACAGTTGCATCATAATCTATCTAAGAATATCTGAACGATTCATTTCAAAGATAGAAGCGTTCATTTCACATTATCAACATTTGTCATTCTCTCATAAGCATCATTCTAAGGCTGAACACAAGTTCAAATTCTGAAGGGAGTAAAAGCTTTGATTGGATGCATCGAGACACGTGTCATTGGTAACTGTTTCATATCTCCACGCCATCTCCCTATTTTAAAGATTCATAAATGCTGTGTAATCATTATTTTTTTCTCTTTCTTACTGATTATGTTTTCAACTTGCTTATAAATACACAATTCACTTTCACTCTCACTTCTTCTCACTACTGTTTTATCTCTAAGCTTTTTGTCGCAAAACCTTCTTTCAAAAATCCTCAGCAGTCAGTGTGACCAATGGCTTCATCTTCAAGCACTCAGATTCCTCAATGTGCTCCTGGTTCATCTTCATCAACTACAAAAATTTACAAAGAACCGTCAAGAACCTTATTAACCCTCATTGATTCTCTAGAGGTACTATGCGAACTCCTCATTAATTTTGAAAGCATGAAAGAAAACGGCTTTGATCTTACAGCAGATGTGGAGTTTTAAGGTTGGAACAAATACTTTGATCGTCTTCTTGGTCCAGTTTTACCAAAATTGGTTAAGGAATTCTGAATTCACGCATCCTCTTCAAATCATCGAGTAACTTCATATGTAACGTGGAAGAAGATTTCTATCACTAAAGAACTAATTGCAAAGCTAGTTGATCATAACGGGGGAGGAATCCGTTGCAGCGAGATGGTTGAGAAATGTTTTGACCTAACAACCATCTCGATAGAAATTTTCACCTCTGGGCAGCCTTCTAACAAGATAAAAGATCTGAAGGATTACTTCAGAATATGGGCAAAAATCATTCTGGGTTGTATCAACCACAAGAAGCAAACAAGCTCTCTTGACTACATAAACATTGATCAACAATTCCTATTATACTTCATTGCAACAAAGGCGAAAATAAACCTTCCTCACTTGCTATTCAACCATCTGAGAACCAATGTGAGGGAAACAAGAGAAGATGAAAGAACCAAGAGGGACTGGATACCTCTGGGCAGGCTAATTTAAGATAATATGACTGAGAATAAGTTAATAAAATATTTGACTGAAGCTCAGCAGATAAGCACGCTGGAGGTATGTGCTGGAAAACCTCTAAATGCCAAGAACCTGAAAAAGATGAAGATCATTGACATCATTAAGAAGGATCCAACCATTTCTACAAAATAAGTCATCACATCAAGGAGAACCCCTCTGAAAGATTTTCCTCTATTTTCTCAAATTGATGTTACACCAGAAATCATCATCAGATTTCTGGAAGCATGCAAGATGGATGGGACAAATCCATAGTTAAACATTCGTAATCTGCATCAACAGGATCTAGATGTTGTCCTCAAGAAGTCCATAAAAAGGAAAGCTACAGGAGAAGGATCTTTTCAGAAGACACCAAAAGCTGCTAAAAAGAAAGGTAACTCTTCTTTTATTTCTGTTGTAGAATTAGTGGTTTTTACAACATCTGAAACACCCTCCTCTCCAAAACCAATAGAAGATCCCTCACCACAAACCTTTGAAGATTTTGATATAGAATTTGACCATTCAGTCACACTGGAAACATCCTGAACGAAACACACTCTCCTAACCCACATCTTGAACAAAATCAGCCAGAACTTGCTCAAGTTCTTTCGGATATTGAGCAATTTGATCCATAATTCCAAACTTCCCACTCTGAAAATCTAAACGATGATGATTCCCAACTAGAAAATCCAAATATAGACTCTGATACCACCACACCAATTACTGGAATCACAGAACCTCTCATAGTTTGACAACCTCTCTCAATCCACGACATTCCAGAAATTCCATATCCATACCATTCCACTCCACTAAATACACCTCCATCACCAATTATCATTTTTGATTCTCCAACTCCCTCTCCTATTAATCCTCCAAAAGATCACCTCAGAACCATAATAGACTTAGAAGCACTAGATCACCTGGCCTCTAACTCTCACAAAATCGCTATCCCCAAACCTAAACCAACCATCACCAAGGCAGATGTTGGTAAAAATTTACTAATTTTTGAAACAAAGATAAATGAATGGGTTAATTATTTGAAGCTAGCATGCTTAGAAATCTGAATCATGCTGCTTCTAATTCTCACTGGAACCAGTTTAGAAAATGGTTCCATTCTGAATCCCAGAAACTCAAGGAGTTAAGCTATGAAATGACCCAACAGAACTTTTGTGATCAGCTGAATGCTTTCAAGGATCAATTTCTGAGTCACTGGGAAAAGAAACCTCTTCTTTAGCTGGATAATGTTCCCTGGAAAGAGCACCAACCTTCAAAAGTTGATGAACCATGCTCTGATAAACTTCCTTTGGTTACTGTTCAAGACAAAGGCAAAGAAACTGAAGAAGCCATTGAGTCAGAAACTGCTACAGATTGTTCTGAGGAGCCTTCATCTTCTACGGATATTCCTTCTTCATCTCTGGTTATGCAAACTCTGGAAGAGTTGAAGAAAGAAAACATTGTGATCAAGGAAATGTTAGACAAGCAAGGTGACACATGCAATGAAATCAAAGGAATGCTGGGAAAACAAGAGGAATTGAATACTCAGATTAAGCTTGCTGGAAGTTTTGTTCACACGACTTCCCCCACCTCAATCTTAGTTTTTATAACTTGTTTTATTTACTGTATTCATGTTTCTTATCTTGTTTGCTTCTGAAAATGTTATTGCAATCAATTTTAATATAACTCATCTTTTGACTCTGAATATTAATGTTTATATTTCTTTTTGATTCCTGATAAAAAGGGGGAGAACATAAGATATTTCTATTAATAGTATATCGAGACACAATCTCAAACATTATGAATATCATAACTTCTCGATTCCTTTTCTGAAAGCAAAACAGGTACAAAACTCTGATCAAGACAGAAGTAGATGCATCAAAAGCTCTGGTCAGAATAAACTTCAGGGAAGTAACTCATCTCTATCTGAGTACTCAACTCAGGGGGAGACTCTATAATGCTTTATGTTCTGCTTATTTTGATTGAAATATCCTATTTTTGGTCATCATCAAAAAGGGGGAGATTGTTAGAAAATAGTTTTATTCTACAACCCTATAAGAGTTTTGATGATAGCAAACACAAAGAACAATTATGCACTCTAAAATTATATTTTGTTTTATAGAGAAGTTCTTATGGAACAAGATCAGAAGTTAAGCTACAAGTATATTTATGCTGTGAAAGTAGACAATCCTAAAAAAGCTCTGATGAAAGAAGATCAGAAGTTGCGCTGAAAGATAGATGTTTTAGTTCTGATTACACAACTATGAGAAAGTAAGTCTAACGCTGTAAACATGATCTTATGGCTCTGACCTCCAAAAGTTCAGAAGCAAACAACAATGGTTACTTAGATGCTCTGAAGCGTTACTGTTGTACCCTAAAATTTTCCCTCTCATGTTTTTCCAAGATTTCCTCTTGCGTAGGTGATTACAAACATTTGCCCAAAGAAAAGGAAATTTTTTAAATGATGGTTAAGTATCCTTCGATTGGCATCTGCAAAAGGTCCTTCGATTGGCATCTGCAAAAGGTCCTTTGATTGGCATCTGCAAAAGGTCCTTCGATGGGCATATGCAAAAGGTCCTTCAATTGGAATCTGCAAGAGGTCCTTCGATTGGTATAGGGCCTTTCGATGGGCGTTTCTAACAAAGAAGCTTTGATGGGAATTTTAAATAAGGTTGTTTCTTGTTAGAGCGTACAAAGTGCCTTTCGACAGGCATGTTAACCTAGTGATGTTCTGATTGGCATATCAACAGGGCGATATTCTGATT
The DNA here is from genome assembly GCA_948472305.1 of Vicia faba. Lineage (NCBI taxonomy): Eukaryota > Viridiplantae > Streptophyta > Magnoliopsida > Fabales > Fabaceae > Vicia > Vicia faba. Next base: position 66,526,674 of record OX451740.1, read on the forward strand.
GTCCATGTTAGAGAAAATGAGATCAAAAAGAGCAAGAACTGAGAGGGTTCCAGAAGCTCTGATGATGGGCATTCGAATTCATGCAGATTAGAAAGGATAACTCTGAGCCTTTCTGCAGACCATGGTTCAAACATAGAAGCTCTGATGTTGAGAATATAAGCAATTCAAACCAAGATGCAGAGCCATCGAAGGGAGAAAGGCTTAAGATTTAATCGAAGGATTCGTGATAACAAAGTTGGTGCAATTCGAGTTCAGAGCCTTTGAAGGAAAACAAATGTTCTGATGAGGACTTAGAGCCATCAAGGAGTGTAGAACAACGCTTCGATTAGTCAATAAGATAACTGTTGTACCCCAAAATTTGCCCTCCCATGTTCTTCAAAGATTTGCCAAGACAAGCTACAAAATTCTCCAGGGTTTGCACAGTGTAAGGGTCTCCTAAGCAGTCAAAACTAGGGTTTGTGTTCTGATCAAGAAAATGAAGTTTCTAAAGGCTCAATCAAGTCTCACATGCCTATAAAAATGGTCAATCATCCTCATACAAAGTTTCAAGACATTCAGCACAAAATTGCACAGTCAAAAACCCTAATTGCACTACAGTCAACTATAGGGGCAAAATGGTCATTTGACAGTCAAAAGTTAAAATTTTTGGTCAACATGTCATTTTGAAGCCACAAACATCATTTGATCAATGCTTGATCATGATTCTCAAAGCTTGGCTCAAAAATCATTAAAATGCAAAAGTTTCCCTATTTGGACAGCTGAAAAAGTCAACTGAAATTGACCAGGGCATAAATTTCACATGGATTATCAGAAAAATTCCATCCAAAGCTCATTTTGAAGAGAAAGACATTTCCTACAACTCATCTTCATACTTCAAGTCCAAGAAATGCTCTCACAAAAAGTTATCAATTTCAGCATTATAGGTCATTTTCAAAAGTCAACAAAAAGGGACTTTAAGTCAAAGGCCATAACTTGAGATTGGTAAATCAAAATGACATGGGACCAAAGACATTGGTTAGAGGACTCATAGACCTTTCCAAAATGTCCACGAACATGAGGAAAGCTTAAAAATTGAGCAAGTTATGCCTTGTGGAATTTTGGAAATTTTTGGATATTTTGAAAAGTCAACATTGATTCAAATGACCTAAAATTGCTAATGGGCCCATTTTTCTTCCATAATTCATCATCCATGACATGTGCACGACCACTTGGCCCAAAGGGAAGTATTTCTTCATTTTTTATTTATTTATTTGAATTTTTATTTATAATAATTCATTTAAATCAAATTAAATATATGGAAAATATGTAATCTAGGTTTTATAATCTCTTTGTGCACAAAATCCACTCAATAATTCGTGTGAAATCAAATAGGGAAAGATTTGGAGTGAATTGATCATAATTGATACAAGAACACATGGAAAAGATTGAAAAAAGATCCTTAAAAATCAAATTTTCAAAACCATCATTGCAAGGGATTTGATTTGTTTTTCTTAACCTAATTGATTCATACATAAGCCAGGAACACAAACCTAATGGGCTAACACACGCAGCTGCTGAGAAACCTGGAAATCAAACTTGAAATTTTGTCTAAAAAATTCAATTCTGAAAACTAACTTGCAGGTTGATTCAAGCCTCCAAACCGATCTCATTAGCTTCCTCAAGCATCACTGAACATTTCCCAATCAAGAACATTCTTCAAAGCTTAAGGAATTGGTATACAGAACTTGAAATATCTCATGAAAAATTCATAATCGTGTTTTCAAATCTATGCATTTTCATAACATTTTATTCATTGATTCATATTCCTTATGCACTTCTGAAGCTAACCCATGTGTTTGATTGAGTTTTTGCAAGCTGTAGACGATTTCACCATTATCGTTTTCTAGGGTTTACAGGACCTTGGATTAGGGGTTTTTTGAATGAGGAAAAATTGGCCCTCAAGACCACCACCATTCAACTCAGCGCGTCTGGACGATCTCAAACATACCCTCGCGCCTAATTTATGGAGCCCATAGGGCTAATCGTTATTTTTCCAAAACCGGCCTAAGAAAACGCTCAGAAAACCGTTGCTTAATATGTTCTTATTTCAGGAAAATAAAACACGCGAAGAAGACGAACTCGTGGCCAGCAACCATTGGCTCTTTTAAATTTCGCGCGTTTTGAACCACTGACCATTGTTTTCTTATCATATTATTCTTCGTTTATTTTATATACAAAGCGCAACAATTGGTTCAGTGGCAAGGCACATACGCTGGCAACATCCATGACCTGGGTTCGAGTCCCAGGTCTTCATTACTTCAATATTATTTTTCAATAAATCTTCACATGCAGGTTCAACATCCAAGCGTACCATACGCCCTCCAGATCAAACCGTCCATGTACATATCAGGGTCAATCCAAAGGCTGGGAATTAGAGAACAGCGTAGACGTGAGTCAATGTGCCAGCACGCTAACTGGAAAAGTCAAACGGATCATGCCAATGGGCCATAATTGCTTGGGCTATACCTCCTATCTTGGGACTGATACCCCCAAGGTTTGCAAAATTTTGTTATTTTTTATCTTTTCATTATTTTTATCTTTTTTTTTAATTATTATTCTTTTAATCAATTTAATATTTTCATAAATATAAAAAATACCCATAAAAATCAGAAAAAAGAGAAAAAACAATAAATATTTTATTTTTTAGTATTTTCATAAATAAATGCATATAATTAAATTTAGTTTTAGATTAGGTTAATTTTAATTCTTTTAATAAAAAAAATATAAAAAAACATAGAATTAGGGTTTTAATTGATTTCATCTTTTTTCCTTTTTCTCCCATAATAATTAAATAATTTTATTTATTTTTATAATTAAATTTGCATATAAAAATTAGGATTAATTTTAGGTTAAATTCTAATGTTTTCTTAATAAATTAAAAATAATTAGGATTAGGGTTTGCATCTTATTTTAATTTTAATTAATTCTCTTTTTCATATTAAGTCTTAAAAATCATAAAATACCAAAAACAAAAACAATTTCTTTTCTTTTTTTTAATTAATTAACTCATGTAATTTTAACATTTTGCAAAAAGGGTCCAACGCCCTCGTTTCGATTTAATTATTAATTCGCATATTATTTTATTCCGTTTAAATATTCATGTATCTCTCCCGAAGCCATGTATTTAATTACTCGCACTTTTAATTCTTTATTTACTTTGTTTATTTATTTTCTGTCAAATCGGGTTCGAGAAACTTTTGGCGATGTGGACCCGCGCCTTTTGTAATAGCTTTAGATCTTTACTTTCTCGCAATATTTTAACTGTTAATAAATGCATGCAAGAATGAATGACAAAAATAAAAACAAGCGTAGAACACCCGTGACATGAACAAGATAAATGCAAATGAAAACGACACACAAATCACACACCACCCCTAGGGTACGCCTCACTGTTGCCTTGCCTCGAAAGGTGATCGTCGAGTAGAGGATGTCTTAGTAAGTCCTCATGATCCGGGAACCTGGCATGAGGGTAGCTTCTAAGGTGTCTTCCCATTGCTCTGGTGATCACCATGTCCCGAACCTTCGAATTGACCCGAACACCTCCAACGGTGGTGTTACCTACCTCTCAATGGTGGGATGGCACTACTTTAAAGGACATCTACATAGACGAATTCCTTTGGGTAGGTAGACAACTCTAGATACTTGCTCTAAATTCAAAACAAATTCAAAAATACTTTTCACACCGACACCTTTTCAAAAAGCTTTCAAAAGCAATTTTTCAAACACTCTTGAGGACCGATACAAGAGTCAAACTGAAATTTTCAAAGAAACTTTTTTTAAAACCCACAGTTGAAAAGCAAACAAACCATTTTTGAAAACACAAGTGAGCAAGTATCTAAGAGCCCATGGATAACCATGGATAGAAAGGGTGCTAACACCTTCCCTTTCTATAATCTACCTCCCGAACCGAGAGCAATCTCTTTAAGGAATTTTTCTGTGCTTTTGTCCTTTCCATTTGGAGAAAATAAAAGACGGTGGAGACTCTTGCTTCCGCGACATTTCGCGAACCAGCGTTAAACAGTCAGTTCCAGATCCACCGATCACAGAACTGGCGACTCTGCTGGGGACTAAACTTAAAGTGAGGTGTACCTTAGGGCTAGTTCATAACTGTGTTTTCAATTGTTTTCCTTGTGTGCTTTAAAATTATGGGTTGCTTGGGAGTTCTATAGATCCTAACCCGGATCTGGGGGATACCTTTCTTAGAAAGTAGCAACAAGGCTGTGAGGGAACTGTGCGGGGTATACCGACATGGTTGAAACAGTCTGCTACGTTGATGTGGCACTTTGGTGTGTACCGGTAACCCTTGAGTTCAGTCAAGGAGAGTACGGGGCCTCCGCGTGGTGTCGTGAAGCATCAACAGACCTTAGGAACCTTAATTGAACTATCTTGGCCTCTTTAGGGTAGTGAGATAACTGACTTTGGTGCAGTCCGAGGTTGGTTGATACTCGATACTACACTCAATTGAGGGTTGCTTTCCTGGAATATTTCGGTCGCCAGTTTAGTGGCTAAATCGAAACGATGAACAATGAAAGCAATCCAGTGATATTGGGACTCTTAGAACCCGGTTACTTCTAATAGGACAGGTTGAGCCCACCAACTTCAAGAGGGTAATACCCAGGCCCCATGCTGGCCTAAACTCTAAGGGTTTCTCTTGTGTGACTTGTGTGCCTTCGTACTTGACTATCTGCATGCCTGTTACCTGACACTTGTTCTTGCAGGTTTTAGTTTGTAGTCCTTAATTAGGACTCATAATAAGGTTTACCAAGTTTCTTGCAGGGTTGTTTCAGTCCTTAATTGGGACTCATAACAGGGTTACCTACATTACCCCATGCATAGCATAACATCATACCATTGCATACATCCTAATCCATTTCAAGGATCTCAAGGGCTTGTGATGCAGGTCATGATGAACCAACTGTCCAGCAAGAGGCAAAGGGGATTTATTTTCCTCTAGACAGAGTTGTCAGGGGCTATGACCCACTGGATATGGTGAGCCTTTGACCCTTGAAAAAGGACTCTCAACAAATATGAGGTTCCTTCAATCAAGCTACCGGATCCCAGCTCTAACCAATTTCTTGTTTATCCCGCGAGACCCTTGAAAACATTGCATGCATGTCATACACATCATTACATAACAGGTATCTTTGTTGCAGGTCACTTACCTTTCCCGCTGTTTATTTCAGCAATGGCTTCCCAACAAGACAACCAGGACTTTCTCGCTCGAGAGACTCAGTTCAGGGAAATCCTCCTGAACCTATCCAAGGGGCAGGAGGAGCTAAGGACACTTCTCATGGAGACTTTTGTCAGGAACAGTGCTGAGGATGAAAGGCCGAAACATCTACAAGCTGAGGTGGATGCGTTAAAGGTCCAAATGATGGGGCAGGTGACTGCCAGTCAAGGGTTAGCTCAAAGACAAGATGAGCTCTGGTTTCTCGTCAACCAGCTGCTTCAGGGTAACCAATTGGGGCACAAGTCTAAGGGCAAAAAGCCAGTCATCGTTCAACCACCTTTGAGACAAGGAGGTAAGGGGAGAGCTCCTCAAATGACTCCAATGTCACAAGTTCAACATCACAGCCAACAAAAGAGCGAGAGTAGGCAGTTCACTCGGCTCAGTATGACCTTATCCCAGATATTGCCACAGTTGCTGGAGACCAAGCTGGTAACTCTAAAAGAAGCTCCGAAGAACCAAAATACAATGTCACCGAAGTATAACCCCAACGCCCGCTGCGCTTATCACTCTGATAGCCCGGGGCATACTACAGATGATTGTTGGAGCTTGAAAAATAAGATCCAAGACATGATCGACGCTGGAGAGATTCAGTTTAAAGTGCCCAAGACTCCCCACGTGATCACTGCTCCCTTGCCAAAACATGGCTAAGATTGAGAAAGTTTTATTCATTCGAATGTTCAAGTTGCAGTTCTCTTCTGTTCAAACATTTACTCATGATTAACATTGTTATTTCATTAATGCATCGCATATGTCTGTTCTGAAACAATATATTCGTATTCACTAAATGCAAATTATTTTCATATTTTTTCTGATGATCAACTCTTAATTAATAATTCTAAGCCTCTTGAGGGAGGATGACGAAAACAATACCGCTATCTCTACAGTATGCTTTTGAACAGACCCCGCTGATGAGGTACAGGCATTGTTTCAATTCCTAAACACTGGAGTTATAAGGAAGATAATCCCTCGTCAACCCCTCTGAGCCAAAGAAGTAGGAGTTTTTCTTTTCGAAATTTAAAACCCTTAATCATAACCTGGGGCAGGGTAGTCTCTCAGTTGATCCAAGTGCATAACGAATGGCACCAAAGAGGTCCTTACAAAACGAAAGGCATTGATGGTTCCGAACAATCAATAAAGACAGGCAGTCATCATTTCTCAAAATAAAAACCCAATAAGTCAAAACCTATGAAGGAGACTTACAAAACTGGGGCATCCCGCTGACTGTAATTCCAAAAGAAACAGTTCAGGCAAAAACAGGGATAACGAAATCAAAAAGGAAAGAGGTCTTACAAACCCTCAACAAAAAAGGAATGACTGCCTATTCAAAATAAGTCATCAACATCCAAATCATCACTGGTATATCAGAGCAAAGACTCAAACAAGGTCTAGCGTATGATCAACTGAGTTTAGGTTTGGAGAACATCACGAAGAGCGGGTGGGTACAAATAATTTGAGCCTTTATCCTTTGTTTCTTAAACCGTGAACCAGGCCACGTTATAACCCTCAAAAGTCCTAGCTGAAGCATGGGTTAGTTCGAAAGCATACTGTTACGAAAGGTATCCTGACTCCTTAAGGCCTACGGTAAATACGGAGTTGACATCACGTTTTACAAACATTCATTTGTTTTATGAAAAAAGAATGCATTTTCAAAATCTTCAAGACAGACATGGGCTTTGCATTTTTAACATAACCTTTTTTGCATATAACTATTTGTTTGAACAGCAGGGAAATTCGCACGATGAACACCTTGTGAACAGAAGTACCTCCAATCAAGGGGCACAGTAGGAGCATTGCCCAGTATCTGGGGCATGACAAAATACTTCCAACAGGGGCAACTCCTTACATTCTGAGAGCGTGGACATAGTCGAAAAAATGCTACGCACAATCAAAGACCCGCTAGGTTGACACACCTAGGCAAAAATAAGGGTTTCCCGGCGAACCAAAAGGGTTCGGGCAAAATAAGGGATGAAAATGGAAAAATATGTACACCCGGCAAGTCGAAAACCTGAAAAGGCGGCTTGGGCAAAAATGGGTATCCCGGTGGACTGAAAACCCGAAAGGGCGGTCCAGGCAAAAGTTAGGGATCAAAGCGTACGGCTATGTTCCGGTATCTCATCACTTGTCTACCCAAAGATTTGTCAAACACCCTCACAGGTCTTCCTCCTCCCTCACCTCGGAAACAGGGGCAATAATGAGTTATCCAGGCGATCTAATTGCTCTGTCAACCCAAAGTACAAAGGAAAGATCAACATAAGGATGATTACCATCTACCTTTATAAATTCCAGATTGTGGGTTAACATCCGAAACCAAACAGGACAATCATCCACTTAATCAAAATCAAGCAACCTTACCCCGGTTCCTCCTAGAAATCTTACATGGATTTATCCCAAGGTGACCTAACCCCGGTTCCTCTAGAAATCTTACATGGATTCATCACAAGTAACCTTACCCCGGTTCATCAGGAGGTTTTACACGAACTTATCCACCAGTAACCTTACCCCGGTTCATCAAGAAGTTTTACACAAACTTATCCTGCCGTAACCTAACCCCGGTTCCTCCAGAATTCTTACATAGACCTATCTCAAGATGACCTAACCCCGGTTCATCAAGAAGTTTTACACAAACTTATCCTGCCGTAACCTAACCCCGGTTCCTCCAGAAGTCTTACATGGACCTATCTCAAGATGACCTAACCCCGGTTCATCAAGAAGTTTTACACAAACTTATCCTGCCGTAACCTAACCCCGGTTCCTCCAGAAGTCTTACATGGACTTATCTCAAGATGACCTTACCTCGGTTCGTCAAAGAAGTTTTACATGAACTTATCCTGCGGCAACCTAACCCCGGTTCCCCCCAGAAGTCTTACATGGATTTAGCTCAAGATGACCTTACCTCGGTTCGTCAAAGAAGTTTTACACGAACTTATCCTGCGGCAACCTAACCCCGGTTCCCCCCAGAAGTCTTACATGGATTTAGCTCAAGATGACCTTACCTCGGTTCGTCAAAGAAGTTTTACACGAACTTATCCTGCAGCAACCTAACCCCGGTTCCCCCCAGAAGTCTTACATGGATTTAGCTCAAGATAACCTCACCCCGGTTCATCAAGAAGTTTTACATGAACTTACCTCACCAGGCAACCCTACACAGGTTCTCCTTCTTCCAGACGTAGACATCAGGCAACCCTACACCGGTTCCCTCTCTTCAAGATGCAGTTTTACATGGACTCGTCACCCAGAAACCCCACACAGGTTCTCCCTTTCCAAAAACGAAGTTTTACACAAACTCATCATCAAAGTAACCCTACCCAGGTTCCTTCTCCATTTCAGATGCGGTTTTACATGAGCTCATCAGCAGGAAACCCTACATCGGTTCCCTCTTTCAACTTACAAAATTACAGTCCAAAATCTCCCCAGGAGAGTCCAATCTAATTCCCCAGGAAAATTGGAGTCCATCTCCCCAAGCAGTAAGCTTATCCCCAGTAGATTCTGGAAGCTTATCCTCGCAGAACACGAACGCGCCGTCCGGCTTTATTCAAAGAATTGTTTCCCTACCAGGATATAACTGGGTTATCCTCAGCCAAAAGCCACAGAAAGAGCATCCTCGACGAAGTTTTCTTATCCCCAGCGAAGTCTATTAACACTTCCAGCATAACAAGGGTATCCCCAGCAAGTTACTATCAACAATTCAGCAAAAGCATCCCTCTCCCCACAGATTATTGCTCCCCAGCATGGTCGCTAGAGTATTTTTCTCCCTGCAGAATCTTCCATTTGCCAAGTTTATTCCCCAACGGAGTCATCTTCTCCTACCGGGATTCTTGCAGTTATCATCCCCAGCGGAAGCGAAATCTATTCTTCAACATCAGCCCAGGAGTGACTTCCCGGCACCCGTCAAGGATCTACTTTCCTAGACGAAAACATACATACATAAACATCACATACATCGTTATAGCATGCATAGACGCATCATATCATACAAATCTCATTTATGTTGAGAGCATCATTGCCTGATCCATATCATGCATTGCATATGACTGACCTTTACCTTTCAGGAAAGATTCAGCTAAATTCTCAGTCATATTTCAAGACCTAGACCGGTTCAGTTAATCGACTCCAAAGATTTCTTATCCAGTCCAAGGCCTTCTCTAGTCCAGCTAAATCGACTCCCAACAGATTTTTCTGATGAAGACTCAGTAGAAGTTATTTAGGTTATAATCTCCTATTGGTTCTCTCTCCGACGGTGCATGAGATTTCCATTTTTAGTTTTTCTTTGAGATTATAATTTCCTATTGGTTCTCTCTCCGACGGTGCATGAGATTTCCATTTTAGGTTTTTCTTTGAGATTATAATTTCCTATTTGGTTCTCTCTCCGACGGTGCATGAGATTTCCATTTTTAGTTTTCTTTGAGATTATAATTTCCTATTGGTTCTCTCTCCGACGGTGCATGAGATTTCCATTTTAGGTTTTTCTTTGAGATTATAATTTCCTATTGGTTCTCTCTCCGACGGTGCATGAGATTTCCATTTTTAGTTTTCCTTTGAGATTATAATGTCCTATTGGTTCTCTCTCCGACAGTGCATGAGATTTCCATTTTAGGTTTTTTTCTTTGAGATTATATTTTCCTATTGGTTCTCTCCCCGACGGTGCGTGAGATGATAATTCCACTTTAGGTTTTTCTCAGACGTTCGAGATTATAATTGCCTATGGTTCTCTTCCCGATACTGCGAAGATGGTAATTCCCACCAAGATTTTCTCAACGAACGTGGTTGAAGTTAAAGTCACCCAAGGTTCTCTGACCGCTCCTGTTGAGATAGTAACCATCCCTGGTTCATTCATCACTTCTTGAAGCTCCAGACTCAGCTCCTGTAACCAGTCAAGACACATCTATACCAAGCATCTGAAAACCAGCTCCTGCAACATGTCAGGTATCATTTTTCTTTTGCAGGTATGCAGGTTCTCGCTAAGGAATCTCTTATGCAATCAACATCCAGATGGCATCTATAAGCCCATCATCCCCCATCAATCTCCAAATGGCATCTATAAGCCCATTCCATCATCACTGCTACTATGTGAGCGCAAATTTCTGGGCACTCTAGTGTTCAATCATCTTCTACCCTCGGATTACGAAAGGCACGTCAGCCAATCTGCATCCTCAGGTCTAAGAAGATTGAACAGGGGCAACTGTTGTACCCCAAAATTTTCCCTCCCATGTTCTTCAAAGATTTGCCAAGACAAGCTACAAAATTCTCCAGGGTTTGCACAGTGTAAGGGTCTCCTAAGCAGTCAAAACTAGGGTTTGTGTTCTGATCAAGAAAATGAAGTTTCTAAAGGCTCAATCAAGTCTCACATGCCTATAAACATGGTCAAGCATCCTCATACAAAGTTTCAAGACATTCAGCACAAAATTGCACAGTCAAAAACCCTAATTGCACTACAGTCAACTGTAGGGGCAAAATGGTCATTTGACAGTCAAAAGTTCAAATTTTTGGTCAACATATCATTTTGAAGCCACAAACATCATTTTATCAATGCTTGATCATGATTCTCAAAGCTTGGCTCAAAAATCATTAAAATGCAAAAGTTTCCTTATTTGGACAGCTGAAAAAGTCAACTGAAATTGACCAGGGCATAACTTTCACATGGATTATCAGAAAAATTCCATCCAAAGCTCATTTTGAAGAGAAAGACATTTCCTACAACTCATCTTCATACTTCAAGTCCAAGAAATGCTCTCACAAAAAGTTATCAATTTCAGCATTATAGGTCATTTTCAAAAGTCAACAAAAAGGGACTTTAAGTCAAAGGCCATAACTTGAGATTGGTAAATCAAAATGACATGGGACCAAAGACATTGGTTAGAGGACTAAAGGACCTTTCCAAAATGTCCAATAACATGAGGAAAGCTTAAAAATTGAGCAAGTTATGCCTTGTGGAAGTTTGGAAATTTTTGGATATTTTGAAAAGTCAACATTGATTCAAATGACCTAAAATTGCTAATGGGCCCATTTTTCTTCCATAATTCATCATCCATGACATGTGCACGACCACTTGGCCCAAAGTGAAGTATTTATTCATTTTTTATTTATTTATTTGAATTTTTATTTATAATAATTCATTTAAATCAAATTAAATATATGGAAAATATGTAATCTAGGTTTTATAATCTCTTTGTGCACAAAATCCACTCAATAATTCGTGTGAAATCAAATAGGGAAAGATTTGGAGTGAATTGATCATAATTGATACAAGAACACATGGAAAAGATTGAAAAAAGATCCTTAAAAATCAAATTTTCAAAACCATCATTGCAAGGGATTTGATTTGTTTTTCTTAACCTAATTGATTCATACATAAGCCAGGAACACAAACCTAATGGGCTAACACACGCAGCTGCTGAGAAACCTGGAAATAAAACTTGAAATTTTGTCTAAAAAATTCAATTCTGAAAACTAACTTGCAGGTTGATTCAAGCCTCCAAACCGATCTCATTAGCTTCCTCAAGCATCACTGAACATTTCCCAATCAAGAACATTCTTCAAAGCTTAAGGAATTGGTATACAGAACTTGAAATATCTCATGAAAAATTCATAATCGTGTTTTCAAATCTATGCATTTTCATAACATTTTATTCATTGATTCATATTCCTTATGCACTTCTGAAGCTAACCCATGTGTTTGATTGAGTTTTTGCAAGCTGTAGACGATTTCACCATTATCGTTTTCTAGGGTTTACAAGACCTTTGATTAGGGGTTTTTTGAATGAGGAAAAATTGGCCCTCAAGACCACCACCATTCAACTCAGCGCGTCTGGACGATCTCAAACATACCCTCGCGCCTAATTTATGGAGCCCATAGGGCTAATCGTTATTTTTCCAAAACCGGCCTAAGAAAACGCTCAGAAAACCGTTGCTTAATATGTTCTTATTTCAGGAAAATAAAACACGCGAAGAAGACGAACTCGTGGCCAGCAACCATTGGCTCTTTTAAATTTCGCGCGTTTTGAACCACTAACCATTGTTTTCTTATCATATTATTCTTCGTTTATTTTATATACAAAGCGCAACAATTGGTTCAGTGGCAAGGCACATACGCTGGCAACATCCATGACCTGGGTTCGAGTCCCAGGTCTTCATTACTTCAATATTATTTTTCAATAAATCTTCACATGCAGGTTCAACACCAAGCGTACCATACGCCCTCCAGATCAAACCGTCCATGTACATATCAGGGTCAATCCAAAGGCTGAGAATTAGAGAACAGCGTAGACGTGAGTCAATGTGCCAGCACGCTAACTGGAAAAGTCAAACGGATCATGCCAATGGGCCAGAATTGCTTGGGCTATACCTCCTATCTGGGGACTGATACCCCCAAGGTTTGCAAAATTTTGTTATTTTTTATCTTTTCATTATTTTTATCTTTTTTTTAATTATTATTCTTTTAATCAATTTAATATTTTCATAAATATAAAAAATACCCATAAAAATCAGAAAAAAGAGAAAAAACAATAAATATTTTATTTTTTAGTATTTTCATAAATAAATGCATATAATTAAATTTAGTTTTAGATTAGGTTAATTTTAATTGTTTTAATAAAAAAAATCTAAAAAAACATAGAATTAGGGTTTTAATTGATTTCATCTTTTTTCCTTTTTCTCCCATAATAATTAAATAATTTTATTTATTTTTATAATTAAATTTGCATATAAAAATTAGGATTAATTTTAGGTTAAATTCTAATGTTTTCTTAATAAATTAAAAATAATTAGGATTAGGGTTTGCATCTTATTTTAATTTTAATTAATTCTCTTTTTCATATTAAGTCTTAAAAATCATAAAATACCAAAAACAAAAACAATTTCTTTTCTTTTTTTTAATTAATTAACTCATGTAATTTTAACATTTTGCAAAAAGGGTCCAACGCCCTCGTTTCGATTTAATTATTAATTCGCATATTATTTTATTCCGTTTAAATATTCATGTATCTCTCCCGAAGCCATGTATTTAATTACTCGCACTTTTAATTCTTTATTTACTTTGTTTATTTATTTTCTGTCAAATCGGGTTCGAGAAACTTTTGGCGATGTGGACCCGCGCCTTTTGTAATAGCTTTAGATCTTTACTTTCTCGCAATATTTTAACTGTTAATAAATGCATGCAAGAATGAATGACAAAAATAAAAACAAGCGTAGAACACCCGTGACATGAACAAGATAAATGCAAATGAAAACGACACACAAATCACACACCACCCCTAGGGTACGCCTCACTGTTGCCTTGCCTCGAAAGGTGATCGTCGAGTAGAGGATGTCTTAGTAAGTCCTCATGATCCGGGAACTTGGCATGAGGGTAGCTTCTAAGGTGTCTTCCCATTGCTCTGGTGATCACCATGTCCCGAACCTTCGAATTGACCCGAACACCTCCAACGGTGGTGCTACCTACCTCTCAATGGTGGGATGGCACTACTTTAAAGGACATCTACACAGACGAATTCCTTTGGGTAGGTAGACAACTCTAGATACTTTATCTAAATTCAAAACAAATTCAAAAATACTTTTCACACCGACACCTTTTCAAAAAGCTTTCAAAAGCAATTTTTCAAACACTCTTGAGGACCGATACAAGAGTCAAACTGAAATTTTCAAAGAAACTTTTTTTAAAACCCACAGTTGAAAAGCAAACAAACCATTTTTGAAAACACAAGTGAGCAAGTATCTAAGAGCCCATGGATAACCATGGATAGAAAGGGTGCTAACACCTTCCCTTTCTATAATCTACCTCCCGAACCGAGAGCAATCTCTTTAAGGAATTTTTCTGTGCTTTTGTCCTTTCCATTTGGAGAAAATAAAAGACTGTGGCGACTCTTGCTTCCGCGACATTTCGCGAACCAGCGTTAAACAGTCAGTTCCAGATCCACCGATCACAATAACGCTTCGATTGGACCAAGTTTAAAGCCATCGAAGAGAGCAAAACCTAAGACTTAATCGAAGGAACCATAATGAAAGCCCTAAGCCAAATTCTAACAAAACACCTATCTAACCTGTCTAGGTTCACCCAAAGTTCAAAATGGCATGTTTTCCTTGCAAATATGAAATGAATTCAATGTTGATCATGGATTCAATTCCTGAGTTAAAGGCCAGATTCTTGCCTTGTTTGTTCCTAACTCCACAAGAGCTGATTCGACCTGAGTGATTCTCTTTAAATCAAGAAATTAGAGCAGAGGGTGGCTCAATTGAAGGAGCCATGACACTGAAGTTGGTGCAATTCGAATTAGAGTTCAAAACTTTCGAAGGAAATAGTGATCTGATGAGGAAAGCTCTGAGTAATTCGAATTAGATCTTAGAGCCTTCGAAGAAATAAAACTCAAAGGGAAATGGATCTTCAGGTGCATGTCAGCTTTCGATTTTCATCATATTGGAGGCCCAAACAACTCATAACAGGCTGGCAGTAACACATGAAAATAGATTGGCACTTGATTGAATCAAATATAGTAAGTTTTTATGAAGAAATCAAATCAAATCTCTTCATCATAATGGACCAATATTTGATACACAAATGTTGACCTAAAATCTCTTGTTTATATAAGCCTCATAATCTCACAGATAAATGGAGACACACAAATATTGCTTCACAAAAAAATGCAGCCTGCCCCACGAAGATCCAGAAAGTAGCATCAAATTCCAAAGTTGTCAAAACTCCATACCATTGCAGGCACCTTCCGTCCAGATTAACACTTCGATCGTGTTCTTAGAGGTCACATAGACATACACTCGCTTGTGCCCTAACCATCTCACACCCAGGACTGCAGATCCAGGCGCCTCCAGTGGTAAAAATGTTCAATCCCACTTAATATTAAATTAGACTTATGATTGCATGCTCATAGTTTTTGTTGTTATTTGTTAGCGATTTAACCAAATGTATGCAAGTTACAATGTCCATATGTTCGAACACCATGGATAGAGTTTTTCGAAGCTGGTTACCTTTGAAACCCATGACACCGGCTGTGGCAAACCGAAACAAACCCAGATCCGGGTTCAGGGATTGATTTCAAATGGGATGTTTTCTATTTTGTTTAGTTTCGAATTAACTAATTTGTAGGACCAAAAGCAGGTGTCATGTATTTCTAATGAGCAGGCAGCTCAGGTGGTGAAAGGGAATTCGTGCAATCAAAGGGACCATGGTTCGAATCCCAGGCCTTGCATTTTCGACTTCTAATGAATTTGCTTGCAGATATAGCACACCCAAGACCCTCGAACAAGGTCTTCGATCAGCCCTCTGGATCGAAAGGCAACCCAAGCCTTTTCGATCCAGGCCTTACTTCCAAGAATGCACTCTTTTCATTTACTATTTTTGTCTTTCAATTTTTTCCTTTCTTTTGGTTGTTTGTCTTTACTTCTTCTAAGCTTTAATTAACATTAAAAACCCACAAAAACATTAGGCTTAGCCTTTTATATTAAATTAATTTTGTCAACTAATTAATTAATTATTTTAATATATTCTTAAAAAACTAAAATTTAATAGACTTAGGATTTTAATTCAATTTCTTTTCATAACAAAAACAAACAAAAAATTCCTTTCACTTAGGATTTTAGATGTATTTTCAATTCATCTATGCGTTTATTTACTTTCATATTTTTTTTATTATTGTAACTGTGCCTGGTTTGTAGTAGCTTAATTAGGGTTTTATTTTCCGCATTTTACATTTTCAGTCAGATATAATTGTAATTACCCCGAAGCCTTGTAATAGCTATAGGTTTTACTTTCCGCACTATATTATATGCCTGTATATAAACTTCTAGTAAATTAGGTGCATATGGAAAGAACTAAATAATTAGTCTTAGATCACTAACATCAAGATAATATACCTAAAAAAAGCACAATATTGCACACTTGCACCCCTAGGGTATCTCCCACTTTGGTTGCCTTCGGAAATGGTCATGTCCCTCGAACGTAGGGATATCTTAGCAAAGACCCTCAGTTTAAAGTCATCATTAAGATCATAGTCCCTAAATGTCCCTCGAGTTTCCTACGAGAAATGATCTTTTCCCTTGACGTTGCCTACAAATATATGACGACAGTCTCTTTGAAATGCTAAGGTGTCTCTACATGTTGCCTTCAATGACCATAAACGCCCCTTACGATAGTCCCTCAACATCCAACGATCGGGCTACCTACTCATTAATAGTAGGATAGCGCTATCTAAAGGAAAGGAGGAAAAGAACGCCCTTTATCGAGTTGGTAGATAGTTCTTAAGTACTTGCTCAAATTTAATTCATTTTTACACCATACTTTCAAAACTCTTTTCAAAAAATGCTTTATCACACTCTTGAGGATTGATACAAGAGTTATCATAAAGAAAACAAACTTTTCAAAACACACAAACACGAAAGTAATTTTAAAAAATTAGCAAGTACCTAAGAGCCCATGGAAAACAACAAATGGAAAGGATGCTAACACCTTCCCTTTCCATAATCTACCCCCTTACTCAGAAAATCTCGAAAAAGGTCTTTTTCTGTTCTTTTCACCCTTTCCTTTGTTGGATAAAAGAAAAGTCGGTGACGACTCTTGGTTACCGCGACATTTGCGAATACAAAATACAAACCAGTATAACATTCGGTTCTTCTACCGTATCACAGAACTGGCGACTCTGCTGGGGAATATAATAAAAGTGGGGTTTACCTTAGGGTCTAGTTCATTTCTAATATGTTTTCTCTGTTTGTTTTGATTGCTTTACTTTTAAGGGTTTTGTTTGGGTTATTATAGATCCTACACCCGGATTTGGGGAAACCTTTTAGGTAAGTAGCAATAGATCGTGAAAACTGTGCGGGGTATACTGACACGGTTGAAGCGATAACTATGTTGATGCGACACTTTGGTGGGTACCAGTAGCCCTTGAGTTAATCAAGGAGAATACGGGGCTGTTGCGTGGTGTCATGAAGCGTCAACTGACCTTAGAACCTTAATTGAACAACATGGCTATTAGGACGTAGTGAGATATCCGTCTTTGGTGTAGTCCAAAGTCGGTTGATACTCGATGCTACACTAATTGAGATTTGACTCCCGAGTTTTTTTTGGTGGCAAGTCAGTTGTCGATCGAAACGAAACTTGTGGGAAAAATCAGTGATATTGAGATTCCCTAGAACACGGTTACTATTGATAGGACAAGTTTAGCCAACTAAATTTCAAGAGGGTACCTACCTACAAAACCCATGCAAGCCTAAACCTAAGGCTACTTGTGTGATTTGTTTGCTTTCAACTTGAACTACTTGCAGGGTTTTTATCTAACAATATGATCTCCTTGTAGGGTTTGTTTACAGTCATTATCCAGTAACCCGGACTTCTTAGACTCACTTGTCTTTATCACCCTACATTTTTGCTTGACACATAGCATACACATCGTAGCATCATACCATAGCATTTCCTTAACCATTTAAAGGATCTCGAGGGTTTGCGATGCAGGTTATGATAAATCGGACGTCTAGCAAGGGGCAAGGGGATTTATTTTCCTCTGACCAATGTTGTCAAAAGACCAAAACACGACAACTTGAGTAAGGGGCTATGACCCGCTTGACATGGTGAGCTTGATTCTCGTAGAAGGACGTTAAACAATATGAAGTTCTTATATCAAAGCTGCAAGTTTCAACTTATGACATCTTCTTGTTTACCCTGCGATTCCTTGAAAACGTTGCATACGCGTATCATACATGTCATTGCATAAACAGGTTTTAAAGTATGGTTCTCATCTTCTTCGTTGTTTATTTCAGCAAGTAAAGAAATGGCTTTTGAACAAACAATCAAAGACCTTCAAGCTCAAAATGCTCAATTCCAACAAATGTTCATGGCTCTGACCCAGGGGCAGGAAGACCTGAAAGCTCTGATCATCAAAGAGAAGAAGAAGAAGAAGGCAAAGAAACTGGATGGCATCCTGAATATAGGAAGAAGACTCAGAGGACCGGTTAAAGGAGCCCTAGATCTTTCAACTCCATCAAATAAGGGGGACAATCATGAACAAGATAGCAACCCGGGGACAGATGAAAATGAAGCTGATTATTTTGAGGAGCAATATCCTCCTGCTGATGATAAATACAAATAGCTAGAGGATCGTCTCAATACTATGGAGATTCATCAGATACCTGGATTGGACTTTGAAGAATTAGGGCTGGTTTCTGGTGTGATCATCCCACCAAAATTCAAGGTTCCCACGTTCGCCAAATATGATAGTGTCTCCTGCTATAAGTTGCACTTAAGATCATATGTTAGAAAGATGCAGCCTCACACTGCTAACCGGAAGTTATGGGTCCATTTCTTCCAAGAAAGTTTAGCTGGCATGCAACTGAAATGGTTCTATCAGCTAGAAAGAACATACATTCATTCCTGGGAAGACTTGGATGTTGCTTTCTACAAGTAGTACCAATATAATGCTGACCTCGCTTTAACTCATCCACAACTTCAAAGCATGTCTTTGGGTTCTAGCGAAGGCTTCAAGGAATATGCCCAAAAATGGAGGGATCTAGCTGGAAGGGTACAACCTCCTCTAAACAATCGGGAAATGGTAGACATGTTCATAGGCACTCTGATAGGCCCATTCTTTAATATGCTGATTGGGAGTTCCTCATTCGGGTTCACAGAGATGGTTCTAATTGGAGAAAGGATTGAAAGTGGTATCAAGAGTGGGAAGATCCCGATGGCTGCATCTTCTAATGCTGAGAAGAAGCCATTTGCTGGTAAGAGGGAAGCCAATGTTGTGTATGGCCAGAAGGGTCGCAATAAGGCCGACGACCACAATCAATATGTGGGGGCAATACTGGTCTCTAATTCTACGCCTATGCAACGACACCAACAAGAGAACCAGCATAAAGTGGTCATACCTAAGAGACAATTCACCAGAATCAACATGTCACTAGCTCAATCGTTACAACACATGTTGAGAGCAGGATTGATTACGTTAAAGGCTCCTCTGTGAAATCCCAATACTTCTGCTCCTAGTTACCACCCTGAAAAAAGGTGTGCATACCATTCTGATAGTCCTGGACATGATACTGATGGCTGTTGGGCTCTGAAGAACAATTCAGGATATGATTGACACCAAAGAGATTGAATTCGACCCTCCAGAAACTCACAAAGTGATCACTGCTCCCAGGCCAAATCATTGAGAACGTCCAGTTCATTTTTTATTTTTCATTTGTAATTTCATATGTTGTTCAAACAAATTATTGTCATGCCGAACTTTGTATTTCCCATTAATGCATCGCATATGGTTGTCTTGAATGATTTCATTGTCATTATACTTAAACTGCTTTCTTACTTCCCTTTTGTGATATTCAAATCTTGATTAAAAGCTATAAGCCTTTAGAGGAAGGATGACGTGAACGATACCGCAATCTCTACAGCATGCTTTTGAACAGACCCTGCTGACGATGTATAAGTGTTGTTTCTAATACTAAACATTGGAGTTATAAGGAAGATAATCCCTAGTCAACCCTTTTGAGCCTAAGAAGTAGGAGTTTTCTTTTCATACAAATTAAAACCCTTAATCATAACCTGGGGCAGGGTAGTTTTCTCAGTTAATTTAGACGCGCATTCAGCCGTAATCTTCTGCTTTGTACACAATGTATGGAATCGAAGACGTCCTTCCAAATCAAAAGACGGTGATAGGTTCCACGTGATCATCAAAATAGGCAGTCATTATCTCTCAAAATAAAATCCAATTTGTTGTATCCCAATTTTTGCCCCTAAGATTCCCCTATCATATCATGTCAACTTGATCATAACAAGATCACATTAGGATTGGTTTTTTTCTCTTTTTTCTATCTCCTATCTTTAAGTTCGCTCTTCAGGAATTTCCAAGAACCTTGGTTGTGTATTTTGTATATGTGTTGTTGACTAACTTCTAATCAAAATACAAAAAAAATATTTGTCTTTGTCTTTGCAATTTTTGTTTTGTAGGTACCGAGTCAAAGCATTCGACAAATAAGGTTTTCCGAGTTGATTGATCATGTATTGTGTCGAAAGGCAGCTTGTATGGATCCATGAAGGCTTGTGTCGAACTCATGAAGGTTGATTGATTCTGTATTGTGGCGAAAGACAGCATGCATCGACCCATAAAGGTATGTATCGACTCATCTTGTTGTGTATAATTGGCATGTGTCGACACATGCATGTATGTATCGACTCATCCTGTTTGTATAACTAGCATGTGTCGACACATACGTGTTATGTATCGACTCATGCAGTTTGTGTGATTTTGTAATGTGTTGAAATAACAGTATGTATCGATGCATAGAGGCATGTATCGACACATGTTGTGTTTTACAGCTAGGATGTATCAATGCATACCACCCATGTATCGACTCATAACAACAAAATACACGTGTTTTTTGAAAAAAGCCAGCAATTTCAAATATGTCTTATTTTTGGCTCTAATTTTTTCTGCATAATTTGAAAATTATATCATTAATTCAAAATTGGCTCCAAGAATCAATTACCAAATTACCACTAATCCTAATCCTAAAACTCTATAAATAGAGACCTCATTTCATTCAAATCATAAGCTTTTGATAGCCAAAATGACTTTGCTAAAAAATCTCTCAATTCTCTCCATCTAACCAAATTCACTCAAAGCTCCATTTTCAAAAAGTTAGTAAGCTTTACATTGAAGTTTACTAATCTTTGAGCTAAACCTTCAACCAAACACTTTTTCTCCATCAATTCTCTACATCCATAGCCTTGGTAATTGATTCTTGTTGTTGAATTGAAGCAAATTCTGGAAGTTGTTTGATAATTCTCTAATTCTACCTTTGGTAAGTTGGATCATCATCTTTCACAATGTGATCTCTTGTGGATTTCTGGTTTTGATTCATTGAGCACTATTTTATGATTCCATTAGTGCTATTTTCTCATAATTTTATGGAATTTTCATGCTCAATTGGATCCATGATCATAAGGTGTTTGATGAAAAGTTGGAACAAGAATTTGATCTTTAAAATGTTGTTTCTACTGATTTTTAACAGGTTGCAATCAATTGTTGTAACATTGCAATTGATTGTCACAGAAAATTGATTTGATAAAAAACTGCACTGATGCAATAGGTTACTGTCTAAGCAATTGATTGTAACAATGCCAAAAATACTTTTTCTGCCTTATTTTGGGGCTGCTTTGTAGGGGTGTTCGCGGTGCGGTTTGGGCGGTTTTGAAGCAAAAAATCATCTGAACCGCAAGAGAAAAAAACATGCGGTTCGGTTTGGTTCGGTTGGCTTTTAAAAATAAATCCAAACCAAATCAAACCAAACTAATGCGGTTTGGATTGGTTCGGTTGTTTCGATTTTTAAAAAAAATAATTATTATGTCATACATACAAATATATAGGAAAATATAATTTTTTATTTAATTGTTCATACATTACCATAAAAAATTTATAATTGTCAAAATAAATTTATAATTTGATACATAAAATTACGTATTATAATTTTATCTAAATCTAAATAATGATATCAACAAGATTGCATTTTTAAATAAATATTATACAAAGAATATGATAAAATATATTTTGTGAAAATAGTATTTATAAATGAATAATATTTTATTTTTTATGATTTGTAAATTAAAATGAATATAATACAAAGTATGATAAAATATACACATAATACATGTTGATTTCTCTAAAGAATTATAGAAATATATATTGGTTAGTAAGATTTTATAACATAATGCGGTTTTGTTTGGTTTAGTTCGGTTTGTAAAATACAAACCGCAAACCGAACCGAACCATGCGGTTCCACGAGAAAATGACCCAAACACATCCGAACCAAATGCGGTTTTTTGCGGTTTCGGTTTGGTTCGGTTAGGTTTTGCGGTTTTCTATTGGGCCGGTTTAGTTTTGAACACCCCTACTGCTTTGGACTCAAATATTTTTCTGCTCACTCTCTTTGATGGATAATTTGGATTGCAATTTTAAAGGTCCAATTTGTCTTTAAACTCAATGGACTTTGTGATGTAGATGAAGTTGGATAAATGTTCATCAATTAAAATCTACCTAATAGTGAATTATTTAATTCATTTTTGGTGCTTTGGATTAATGATATGTTTAGTGCTTTAATCCATCTAGAGGAGTGGTTGAATTTAAAGATGAAAGAATTTTGAAATGGTGATCCAAATTAGCTTATCATTCCCCTCCCTCTTCATCTTATCCCTTTCTTTTTAATTGTGCTACATGTTAAGGGATGGTGATCTCTATATCATTTATCTAAACATGAATTACATAGATTGCTATTGACCGACCTCAAAATAGGTGCGACTTCTACATAAGTCCACTTACGATTTCTTAACATAGCGCTAAATTTTGTCCCGATTCGAATAAATGATCATTCGTGGACCAAACTTATGATTTCAAGCCCAAGTATGTTAATTTGATATCTTTGATCCAATAACCTTGAGATTCATTGTATGGAGGCTTTGGTTCTACCAATCCTCTAATGGATCTACAACACCTTTGGTCAATGCGGATCACTTAAACATCGTTGATCATTACATGTTACTTTTTGAGGATTCCAAAATGGATGATATACTTGACAAAAAGCAAATACAACTTGTTGTGTGGAGGCTTTGGTTCTACCAATCCTCTAATGAGTTCCAAATGCAAGTTTCAAGATGGTCATCCAACTAACAACTAATTTCTAACAATTGACTTTACTTTATGCTTTTATTTTTTATGCTTTATGTACCATTTAATTTAAGCATTTATATTTCATGCCTTTTCTTTATTTTTCTCACTTGAGCATTTACTTTTATGTCATTTTTATTTTGCTCACTTGAGCTTTTCTTTTCCTTTTAAAGACACCTAATAATCAACATGAACCATAAAAATATTTAATGATACTTGGACTATTTGGTTACTATCCTTGGCATTATGGAGTATTGGACTTCTTGGACTTAGGATTAGAGACCTTGGTCTATCTTGGAGACTTTGTGACTTTATTTGATATTTTGTCTGGAGTTCTTGAGGTTTTCCTCAAGACACTAGGTTGTTTGTTTGATTTGTGTGCAGGTTATTGTGATTACATACTTTGTTTGTAATCTGGAATTCACCCGTATACAGCCATTACTCTGCCCAATTTTTGCAAAGACTTAATACACTTGAAGTTTGGTTCTCTCAAGAGGTCTGGTATCTTTGCTTGCTTGGTTTCAATCCGAAGAATGGGAATTCTATATTGACTCATAATGTCAAGTATTGGCTCCTTGTTGGTTAGATGGTTCTTATCCCTAGCTTTTACCTTATTCTTTAGGATAGTCTCTTCATCTCCTCCCATCTTCTTTAATTTCAAAAAATTTCTCCCTCCTTTTAAAAAACTCTTCTTGTTTTGAAACTTGGAAACATTTTCATAATAAACTTGGACTTAGGTCCATGCATTTTCAAAACATTTTCATAAATAAACTTCAATCAATTTAATAATACCTTGAAATTTTTTGTGAGAAGACTAAAAGTCAATCAATCTCATTTAAAACCATTTTTGCCACTTTGGCTTTTTATTTTAAAACTTTTCCTAAAAGATTAGACTCTTGTCGATCTTTGTAGTGATGCAAACAACTATACTTCTATAATATGTAGTAAAGAGAGATATTCTCCACTTGGGTGTTGAGTGAGGCATTGTTGATTTTAAAATCCAAGCCATATCCTCCAATTTGAGATGATGCAAATTCTCCTTTCTCATGATTGTGGGTAGTAAGTACGTTTTCCACACAGACAATGACGATGATGTCCTATCTCATAAAATTAACCAACACACCTGTGTTTTAAATTTTTAAAAGAGGAACTACGTGTACCCTGATCCCCTATTGCACGAAATGTGGTACGTAGGCACTAAAGGTTTGCAACCGCGGAGGGTGCAAAAATCATAAAAAATATTTCTTTTCTCACCTCCACCATCCATTTTTTATATAACACATTTTCATAGCCAAAATATACAGATTTTTCAAAGAGGTTTCTGTGAAGTATCGTAGATGTTTAGGGTGATAATATCTTCCCTTTGCATAACCAACCCCCTTACCTTGAATATTTCCCCTTGTTTTTGGATTATTCGCTCTTTTCCCATTCCTTTGGAAACAATAAGGCGCGGTGGTGATTTTTATTTTGATTTGTATAAAGTCTAGTCAATCCAATGGCTTAGTCTTGAACATTTCTACCGCTACAGAAAAATGGCGACTCTGTTGAGGAAAGATTGACCTCTTGCTGGTCCATCCCTAAGTGGATTGAGCCTATCTTTGTTTATATCTGTATATGTGTTATTTTTGTTTATGTGTTATATTTTGTATATATGTTTGTCTGGATTTTCCTGGTTTACAGGGTGCTTGGTGATTACTCATAAGTCCTATACTCGGACTTGGGCAAGCTTTAAGATAGGACGGGCGGTATAGTCATCTTAACTTTGAGGGAGTAATCCCAAAAAAGGAGGCATGAGATCCCCCACTCAGTGGAGGCCCCTTTGACTGTAGTGTCGTTTACCGAGTAATCGGGAAGACATACTGCTTTCGACCTGGGAGCCTGCTGAAGCTGGGGACCGTAGATTACCTAACCCATCTTGGCCTTTTAGGTGTAGTGCGGAAGCTATGAAGGAGTAATACGGAAGTAGTTGTCACGCGATACTACGCTCGGACGAGTCTTTCTTGAGAATATTACTAATTACCGAGTTAATTGGGAAGTTGGTAATATCCGAAGGAATGATGTAGACTCTGGGAACCTCTTAAAACCTTGTTCGGCAGGTGATAACTTTTTAGACCAACACCTTATGGGTAGTACCTTCGACCTCATGCTCGTGACGTTGAACCTATGAACCCTATATATGTGATCTTGTGTGTCATTGTTGCATCATGCATCCATGCACTCATAAGCATCTTTTGAAAAAAAAACAATATTTTACGGGATTTAAAGGTTGACTATTTGTGAATATCTCAGGTACTTTTAACCATGGATTCTGGGAAGAGAAAGACCGGGAAATACAGTTTCAAGGATCCCAAGATAGATGAGTTGATCAGTCTAATTCCCGAGATCGAGTGTTCTGCAGACTTTCAGAAGAAGTATGGATCCATTATTCCTCTCATGAAGCTGAAGATGAAGGAAGGTATTCTCTCAACTGTGGTCCAGTTCTATGATCCGGTGTATCACTGCTTTACTTTTCCCGATTATCAGTTGATGCCAACACTGGAAGAGTATTCCTATCTATTGGATTTACCTGTTACCGATCGTGTTCCTTTTACTGGTTTGTAGGGTGAGCCGAAACCACATGAGATTGCTGCTTTGATTCATCTGGGGAAGTCTGAGGTGGAAGCCCATATGACTACCAAAGGAGGGATTAGAGAATTACCAGCTCAGTTCTTATTGGAGAAAGCTCGTTACTTTTCCAGGATGAAGAGTACGGTTGCTTTTGAGGCCATCTTTGCTTTGCTCGCCTATGGATTATTCTTATTTCCTAATTTGGACAAGTTTGTCGACATTAACACTATCAAGATTTTCATGATTGGAAACCCGGTTCCTACACTGTTGGGTGATGCTTATTATTCTGTTCATCTTCGGAGTTCCTATCAAGGAGGAATGATTATCTGTTGCACGCTTTTGTTGTACCGGTGGTTTATCTCTCATATGCCTCAGTCTGATGCTTTTTGGGATGTCAAGAAGGAACCCCGTTGGGCTCCTAAGATCATGGAACTTACTCACTCGGATATTGATTGGTATCATCGATCTTACCAGGATGTGGATATTATTGACAATTGTGGTAGTTTCCCCAATGTGCCTCTTCTTGGTACAAAGGGAGGAATTAACTATAACCCTGTTCTCGCACGGCGACAGCTTGGTTACCCGATGAGGGATAAACCAAATAGTATTCATTTGAGTAGTTTCTTTTTGAAGGATGGAGAAGACCATAGGGAAGCTAGGGAGCAGATTGCGAAGGCCTAGCGTCACATTCATAAGAAGAGTAGGAAGAATTTGGGACCTAGAGGTGCTGTTTCTTTGGAGCCATATCTTCAGTGGGTCCGATCAAGAGTCATTCAGTTAAAGATTCCATATACTCGGGAGACACCCATGCCTGATTTGTTTGTGAAGACCACTCCTCCCTTATTAGATGATCTAGAAGAGTTGCAGCTTGCTTTGGTTAGGATGCAACAGGAAAGGGATGCTTGGAAGAACAAGTTCCAGACTTTAGAGAATTCCTACAGAGCAGACTTGAAGGAGAAAGACGATTTGATCGAGATCTTTGAGAGTCGAGTGGTGGAGTCTATGGAGAGGCAAGGGGATTTATTTTCTCCTAAGCCTTAAACAGGTTCTGATTACTCACTTCCTACTTCAGATGATTGGAAGGAGATTGCCATCAGACATGTGGAAGAAAACTAGAGGTTAAGGGCTCAGATTGTCAGGCTCACAGGGAAGCGCCAGCGTACAGATTGATCTCCATTAGTTCCTCTTCTCAGGATTTTAGATTGTATTTTCATCTTGTATTTGGGATCATTGAAACTTGTAATCCATTTTGAATTTATTATAATGAAAATTTCCAGTATTTCAAAGGCTTTATTACTTGGATGTTTGCAATATGTCTATAAACCATAAATCCCTTGAAATATTAAATGATAAAGTAAAAAAATAATCATATGCATTGCATATCATGCATCATATTGAACATATTTCTTGCATTTGTTATGCATATCCAGGTGTCTTACCCAGCTTCTTTACTTCACTCAGTAAGCTGACTCATCACTATAACACTCGGGCTAATTTCAAAAAGAAGATGGACAACTTAGAACAGGAGAATCGCGAGCTATGTGAAGAAGTTTCCGCTTTGAAGGCTGGCTTGGCCAACTTGACTACTCTGATGGAAGCTCTGGTGGTTGCTCAGAATCAGCCACTGAGTGTTCAACCTCAACCAACAAAGGCAAATGCTGAAGTTCCTACTGTTCCTGTATCCGCTACTCCGACTGTTGTTCAAAACCGTATGCCTCAGGGTTATTCATGGGGAATTCCAGAGAATTTTGCACCTGAAGGTTTCAATATTGGTCCTCAAGATGCTCCAGTGGTTCAAAATGTTGTTACTCCTGCACCTCCTGTGGTGCATACTGTTCATGTTGCACCTCCTTCGGTGAATTTGGTTTCGTTTGTTAATGAAGATATGTGTCGTCCTTTCCATCCACCGAGTGAAGACTTGGGTCTTTATGACAAAATGGATGATTTCCAAGAGCAGTTTCATAGAATGCAAAGAGAGATGAAGGCTCTTAGGGGAAAAGAGTTATTCGGGAAGAATGTGAATGAGATGTGTTTGGTCCCGAATGTTAAAGTGTCTGCTAAGTTCAAGGTCCCAGAGTTTGAGAAGTACAAGGGCAACACTTTCCCTCGTGCTCATTTGGTGATGTATGTAATAAGAATGTCTACCCACACTGATGATCAGCGTCTACTGATTCACTTTTTCCAAGATAGTCTGACTGGCGCAACATTGAAATGGTACATGAGCTTGGATAGCGCCAACATCCATACTTTTAATGATTTGGGAGAAGCATTCATTAAACAATACAAGTACAATGTGGAAATGGCGCCCGACCATGACCAGCTTAGGGCCATGGTTCAGAAAGACAGGGAACCATTCAAAGAATATGCACAGAGATGGCGCGAGGTAGCTGCCCAAGTGATTCCTCCCATGGAAGAAAAGGAGATGACAAAGATCTTCCTGAAAATTCTCAGTTCCTTCTACTATGAGAAGATGGTTGCAAGTGCTCCCACTAATTTCAACAAAATGGTAAGCATGGGATTCCATTTAGAGGAAGCTATCCGTGAAGGTAATTTATCTGAAGACGGGGAGTCATCAAATGGTTCTAAGAAGTATGGTGATAGTTGTTCCAAAAATAAAGAGCAAGACTCCTACGCTATACTTCGTGGTAGGAAAGGAGGATTTCATAATAGGAATCAACAAGTTACTTCTGTGACTCCAGTCATCAATGTGACTCCGACTGCTGTTGCATATCAGTGGGCACCTCAAAAAGGAAATCAAGGGCAAGCTCATCAGAGGAAAATGAGCTTTGATCCAATTCTAATGGCATACATAGAGTTGTATCCTTCTTTGTTGAAGAAGAATCTGGTTCAAACTCGAGCTCGGCCAGTTGTTCTTGAAAAACTGCCAAGAGGATATAAAGCTGACGCTTCCTATGCCTTTCATCAGGATGCTCCTGGGAACGATTTAGAAGATTGCTTTGCTTTGAAGGTCGAAGTTCAGAGGTTGGTCCAAAGAGGTAACTTATCGTTTAAGGACATTGGCCCTAATGTTCAAAACAATTCATTAGCAGGGCATGAATGA
Organism: Vicia faba; assembly: GCA_948472305.1. Classification (NCBI taxonomy): domain Eukaryota; kingdom Viridiplantae; phylum Streptophyta; class Magnoliopsida; order Fabales; family Fabaceae; genus Vicia; species Vicia faba. Next base: position 66,555,265 of record OX451740.1, read on the forward strand.
ATCTCTGTCGTTGATAGTTCCAAAGCTTGGGAAATGTTACCTTCAGCACAAGTCCAGATAAGAGAGTCATCTTAGTTTATTAGCATTTTTACTGCTCTCTCATTTATAATTTTTCTTGTTTATCATTGCATTGTTTTCATGTAAGAACTTGTTTACATTTGAATGTTTAATCTTAATACAATGGGTATGTTTATCTTGAAGAAATTCATTCGTTTCACTCGTATTTGTTTTCAATTTTAAATTGCTTTATGATACTAACTTGTTACCCATTCTCTTGCCTAGGCAGAGATTAGGAGGAGGATGATGATATTAAAACACAAATTTTCTGGTTGTATGCTTTTGGATAAAACCCTGTTGACGATGTACAGGTATTGTTTCAAATCCTCAAACACTGGAGATATAAGGGAGTGAAACCTTTGTTAACCTCTTTGAGCCTTGAAGTAGGAGTTTCTTTTTCTATTAAAAAAACCCTCATTTTTAACCCGAGGCAGGGTAGTGTTCAGTTAAAGAATGAACAAGGTTTGAGGTGGTCTCAAAGGTTGATGTCACTCACTCATGCAAATATCCATTTGTGTTCTCGATCTCAGGAAAATGTCACTATTATTGATAGCCGAGGAATTCCCTAATGTACCACTCCTTGGTATAAGAGGGGGTATAACTTACAACCCTTCTCTAGCTCTGTGTCAGTTTAGTTATACTCGAAGGGACGATCCTTATGATATGCTCATCCAGGGTATTATATTCGACTATGAGACCGATCTACAAAATTACCATCAAAGGTTTGTATGTGCTCACTACTACAAAAAAGGGAAAAGACAGCGCTTTTTTTAGCCTTTAACAGCGCTTTAAAGTGCTGCCTAAAGCAGCGCTGCTAAAAGAAAAGACAACGCTTTTTTTCAAAGTAAAAGCGCTTCCTTATGTCCACTTTAGACGGCGCTTTTAGAATAGACAGTGCTTTTTTATATACCCCTTTAGAAGCGCTTGGGCTTTAGACAACGCTTTGTAATTTTTCCAGATAGGCTTTAGACAGCGCTTTCCTTTGAAAGCGTTTTCTATTCCCCCACTTTAGACAACGCTTTCAGACTTTAGGCAGCGCTTTTTTTTAAGTTTTTACAGCGCTTTTCTCCTAAAGCACTGTCTACTGTTTACAATTTTTTTTAATAAATTATCTATTTTAATCAGAATTTTTATCATATTTGGTAGTTTCATTCCAATATTTGGTAGCTTCATTCCAATATTTTGATCCAGGTTTTTAGAATTATCTTTTATGCTCCATATTCGGTAGCTTCATTCAAATAAAATATACATATAGAAAAATTGCACATATATATAAATTGATGATATAGACAACAACAATTACAAAATTTATGATACAAGTTAAAATTCTACAAGTTAAAATGCCTAAAATATTCAAAATTGAATTTACATCTATACATCTTTCTATCTTCGAGAATTCTCATGAAACAACAACAACATGAATATCTTAGCTCTATCTTCTACACATGTACCTATAAACCTGGAAAAAAAACCAAATGATCGAAATTCATAACATGATAATATTAACGTTGCACTTTATTAATTCGAATTTAATTTATACTCAAAACTCGAAAGTTCTCATCAAAGGAAATAAGACAATATACCTTAGCTTATAAAATTCTCAACCCGATAATGAATTGACACTATTCCTCCATAAGTTCATCCAATTGATCTTTTGAGTAATGTGCACAATTGAATTCCTCAAAGTACTACATATAGTATGTGATTTAGTTAAAACAATATGTTATTTTATGAGAAACACAAAATATGAAAATAGTATGTAATTCCTAAGTTAGAAATCCATATCGTGGATGGAATCTCTAATCGATCCAAAAGAATAGTTTCTTTCATAAACCTCAACATAAAATAGACACAATATATACTGTTACGCTGGAGAGGACACTACACATGGAAAGCGAATACGAATATATATCAGGATATACCCCTTAAATTGTTTTATCAAGTATCATCACTAAAGTAAGCAAAACTGAATATCTCTTTGTGAAAATATACCTCCACTCTGATCCATGTTATGTTATTGGCTCTACTTTTTGGTACTTGAATATCTCGTTGAGAGAGAAAAGCAAGTAGAACGCTATAATAAAATATAAACGACTGTTTAGAACAATCTCACATAGAATCATAAACATAAACACAAATCCAGATATGTTGACCATAAACATAAACATAAACATAAACTTGAATATCTCTTTGTGAGCGAAACACTTACGTGTCAATCAGCTGTTTCAAATCTGGATATGTTGACCAATCATTGTATAACGAGTCCAGATAATACACAATTTCTCTCATAGGATTAATTGCAACCAATAACCAGTGTCCACTGTAAGATTAAACAAAGATTAAACAATGGCCAAAAACGAAAAATTATAATAGATCAAGTTAGGATGAAAATCTAACCCGTTGCCAGTATTATATGGAAAAAAGAACAACTTCTCAGTAGCTTTACTGGCCACGAATAAACCTATTACATATGATATGATATCATCTGGTTTCATTACAATCAACCCGAAATTGACAGTGTTAGGAGCTAAGAAGCCAAATCTTGCTTCTAATCCACGCGGGCGCACAATGTTGTCATACATAAACCTTAAATTAAAACACGATTAACATTATACTATATTCATTGAAATGAGGGATTAAATTGTTCATTTAATTAAACAAAGTTGATCAAAGTATACTTGATGTATATACCGATAACACCGAGGCCTAATTCCGAATGCCTAAAAACTTTCTCCATATCCTCTCTACCAATTGCTTCAAGATATTCAAAACCAAAGATATCTACACTCATAGGTATAAGGCGGGTACCACCATCCGGAATATCTGTAATTCCTAAAAATGTCTGAAGGCACGACCTAAACTGAGCAGTAGTTTTTTTGTGTGCCACAGTCTTCTTAGCAACATTCTTTTTTTGTGTGGAAATGTTGCTAATTTCAAGCGCCTTACCCCTACTGAGTTGTGCAGTCTCTTTAGCATGAATCTAGTTATCATATGATTAGTTAGTGGAAGTGTAAAATAACAAATTAGCATTTCTCATAGCATAAATGTCATATAATTGTGTTACCTCAAATGATGCAATTGACTCGGTATCCCGCCTAATCCCCTTATCTTTTGGAATAGATTTTGTTGGAGTCTAACATTACCATGTAAACAAAATGTAAGTATAATTTCAATTAAAAATTTGAATAGTAAACAATTTTAAGCATACTTCATTATCTGTGAAAACGAGGCTTGATGGCCATGCAACAAACGATCTTATTGCATCTGCCACTGATGTTGCATCCGCCACATTGTTAGGTAGTGGTAACAACGCACCCCCCCTCTAAAACGAGTTGATCGATACTTTCAAAAATCCCTCTGGGAGCGGTCTATGGTGAAGCATTTCTCCCGAGATATTATAAACTTTTCCCTTGCCAACCATCTGATAAGTCGGTGTCTACAAATAGAGTTGACACCGGGAAATGCCCTATAATTTAATAAATATGGTTATATAATTAATAAACATGGTTATATAGTTAATAAACATGGTTTTATAATTTATAAAGATGGTATATAATTACCTCGGGAATATTTTGTCCAAAGTTACCACTGATACTAGCTTTGTCACTAGTATCTTTAAAGCCTGTAGCTTGATTGATTTCCTTTTCCTTTCTCAGCTTATAGACTTCTTGTTGTAACTTTTCCAACTTCTCCTGCAGTTCTTTATTTCTTGGAGATTTTGTCTTTGTTTTTTTTTCAAGGATGTTGGAGTGATCCCAAATCCCTTACCCCTCAACCGACCAGAATACTCACGAATATCTAATGCTCGTGAGATTATTCTCCTGCAATTAGTATCTTCATCTGGAGGTATAGACTAGGAAAGACTCTCCTGAAATTCATATAAATATTGTAATTAAAGAATGATATGTTAATAAAAGAATGATGTAATTAAATAAATAAAACTATGATGTAATTAAATAAATAATGTTATACTTACACATCTCTCAAAAATTTGTTGAACTTTTTCTTCAACAGCTCCATCCTTACACACACGTGCTTCCTTCCACAAGATGTGTTCCGGAAGAGATGTTTTAGAACTATTCTCTTTTGTTAGCTACACATTAAGCCAAAAAATATGATTAAATATAAGCGTGTATATATTATAGATACTTTGCAATTTATAGATACTTACAATAGATTGTTGTAATCGTGCATATCCCATACGGCCTTTTCTATATGGATATGTTGGACTTGATGCTCGTTGTCGATTTACGACACTTAAGCTCTCAAATTTTTGGGTACTTCTTTTCGATTTAAAAGTTTCCCATTCTTCAGCTGTAATCAAATCAGCATATTTCCTTGGAAGCTCTGCATCAACAAAAAATTTATCTGCATCCCTTAAAAACTTGTTTGACAAGAAAGCTCTAAACCCTCTATGTAGTTTCTCGGCCAATTTAAGAATATAATCTCTCCTTGTATCCTCAATGATGAACGACCTCTACGAAAATCATAAACAAAGTGCGTTAGTATAAGTAACCGAAAATCATAAACAAAGTGCGTCATTAAAAACAATTAACATCACATATGGTACCTTCATCTCACTCCATATTTTATCTTTAGCGTCGTCCAACACTCTTGCTCTCCAATCTTCACATGTGATTGGAATTTCTCTTCTTACCACGGAAACGAGATAACTTGTCAACATTGAACCGTTAGGCTCAATGAGTTGGCCTTCTTGGCTCCAACACACTTCATACTTTATGCCTTGCTCTCTATCCCATATTATTCTCTTCATTATTGTTATTCCTCTTCTATATTCCATTTCCATTTTACTAACGGCCTTATCTCCACCATGCACAGAATCATCACGTGGGTGATCGCTGTTAGTAGCCATCTAACCTGTAATAAACATAAACATAAACCCAATATAAAAGCGAGTCAGAAGCGAGTCAAAAAATATATATAAAATGACAATGCCAATAATTAACATAAACATAAACTTAAATGTAAACATAAACATTTTAATATCCTACCTCTTTCACTAGCATCTCTTTCTTTTCTTGGTTGGAACATGAATTACTTGCTTCTTAACAATGCGGACGGATGGATTTATCCAAATTCCCTCATTGCGCGTTGTTATTTTTCATACGATTATTTTCTCGATTATGTAACTGCTTCCCGGTTTGTAATAGCCTAATTAGGATTTTTACTTTCCGCCCTTTACATTTCAGTCAGATATAATTGTAACTGCCCTGAAGCCTTGTAATAGATGTATGTTTCACTTTTCGCACTATATTATATGCTTGTATATAAACTGCTAGTAAATTAGGAGTGTATGGCAAGAACTAACCAATTAATCTTAGATCACTAACATCAAGATAAAAATATCTGAAAAAAGCACACTATTGCACACTCACACCCCTAGGGTATCTCCCACTTTGGTTGCTTTCGAAAATGGTTATGTCCCTCGAACATAGGGATACCCTTAGCAAAGACCCTCAGTTAAAGTCATCATAAAGATCATAGTCCCTCAATGTCCCTCAAGTTACCTATGAGAAATGATCTTATCCCTCGATGTTGCCTACGAATATATGATGACAGTCCCTTCGAACTGCTAAGGTATCTATATATGTTGCCTTCAATGACCATAAACGTCCCTTTTGATAGTCCCTCCAACATCCAACGATAGGGCTACCTACTCAGTAATAGTAGGATAGCACTGTTTAAAGGAAAGGAGAAAAGAACGTCTTTTTCGAGTAGGTAGATAGTTGTTAAGCACTTGCTCAAATCTAAGTCATTTTCACACCACACTTTCAAAATTATTTTCAAAAACGCTTTATCACACTCTTGAGGACTGATACAAGAGTTATCATAAAGAGAATCGCCGCACTAGGGCATTTTCAAACAAAACTTTTCAAAACACACAAACACGAAAGCAAATTTTCAAAATGGGCAAGTACCTAAGAGCCAGTGGAAAACCACGGATAGAAAGGGTGCTAACACCTTCCCTTTCCATAATCTACCCCCTTACTCATAAAATCTCGAAAAAGGTCTTTTTCTGTTCTTTTCACCCTTTCCTTTATTGGATAAAAGAAAAGCCGGTGGCGACTCTTGCTTACGGCAACATTTGTAAACACAAATGAAAAACCAGTATTAACAGTCGGCTTTGCCATCGTATAACAGAACTGGCGATTCTGTTGGGGAATTAAATAAAAGTGGGGTTTACCTTAGAGTCTAGTTCATTTCTAATCTTTTTTTTTTGTTTTGATTGCTTTATTTTTAAGGGTATTGTTTGGGTTACTATAGATCCTACACCCGGATCTGGAGAAACCATTTAGGTAAGCAGCAATAGATCGTGGGGGTTGTGCGGGATATATCGACACAGTTGAAGAGATAGCTATGTTTATGTGACACTTTGGTTTGTGCCAGTAGCCCTTGAGTATTCAAGGAGAATACGGAGCCGCTGCATGGTGTCATGAAGCATCAACTGACCTTAGAACCTTAATTGAACAACTTGGCCATTAGGACATAGTGAGATAGCCGTCTTTGGTGTATCCCCAAAGTCGGTTGATACTCGATGCTACACTCATTGAGATTTGACTCCCGAGTTTTATTTGGTGGCAAGTCAGTTGTCTATCAGAATGAAACTTGTGGGAAAGATCAGTGATATTGAGATCCCTTAGAACTCGATTACTATTTATAGGACATGTTGAACCAATCAAAACTTCAAGAGGGTATTACCTTAAAACCCATGCAAGCCTTGAACCTACGGTTTTTGTGTGATTTCCTTGTGCTTTCTATATCTGTGATTTCTTAGCATAATCATGACATCATAACATGGCATGTCATACTAACCATTTAAAGGATTTTCTAGGGCTTATCTTTGTCTTGTCTTGTAGGACATGGCGTCCGCTTGCATGAACACTATCCAAGTCAACCTTGTGAGGGTACCTCCTCAACTCAAGGAATTGGCATCAAGGATTCCTGAAAGCTCTCCCTTCACTGAAAGACATGGTCGACTTCTCAACTTGGTCACCTCAAACTCTGATGAAGAAATGATAAAGGTGCTCTTTCAGTTCTTTGACCCATTACATCACTGCTTCACTTTTCCTGATTACCAGTTAGTTCCTACAATGGAGGAGTTTTCTCAGTTATTAGGGGTACCTATCCTTAATCAGTTAACATTCAACGGTATGGAAAGAGACCCAAAGCCTGAAGAGATTGCTCAAGCTCTGTCTTTACAACGGTCTGACGTAGTGGCAAATTGGGAAACTAGAAGAGGCATCAAGGTATTTCTAGCTAAGTTTTTGTTTGAAAAAGCTCACCATTTTTGGGATACTCTGGATTTACAAGATTTTGAAGAAGTGTTGGCTCTTCTTATCTATGGTATGGTGCTATTTCCAAATTCGAAACAACTCATATATGTGAATGCGGTCAAGGTTTTTCTGTCTCATAATTCGGTGCCTACTTTACTTGGAGATATTCTACACTCTCTACATACTCTCACTCTAAAGAGAAGAGGGACTCTTCTGTGTTGCACTCCTCTGTTGGCTAGGTGGTTTATTTCGCACCTACCTCGGTCTATTTTGAAGAATGAGTAGGGTATGATATGGTCTCATAGGTTGACGTCCCTCACACATTCGGATATTCATTAGTGTTCTCGATCCTTGGAGAATGTTACCATCATTGGTCGCTATAGGGAATTCCCTAATTCCCCTCTCCTAGGCATTAGGGGGGGGGATCACTTATATTCCATGTTTGGAGTTGCGACAGTTTGGTTTCACTAGAAGGGATGGTCTTCATGATGCACTCATCCAAGGAATCATCTTTGACTATGAGAATGATGTTCAGAGTTATCGTAAGAGGTTCATTCGAGCTTGGGGCATGGTAAACAGAGTTGATAGCAAGACATTGGGGCACAAGAATTCCATCCCTCTTGAGCCTTACCTCAAATGGGTGCAAGCTCATGCTCAATTTATTATGATGCCTTACCCCACCATCTTACCTGTGATTATGGAACCAATTATTGAGGGAGACACTCCTTACATTGTTCTTCATCCTGACATGCCAACTAATTTCGAGGAGCTACATAAATCCTGGATCCAACTCAAAGAAGAACGGGATACCTTTAAAACCCAATTCTACCCCAGTGAAAAGATGTTTTTAGAGCTCACTAGGTTACTTCACAAAGAGAAGAGTATAAATGCTTACATTGCACCAAAGAGGATGCTCCTGTGGGAAGCTTGAGTCTTTTTTTTTGCTTGGAGAGTTTATTTTTGCTTTGTTACTTCCTTTGTGAGCCCAAGAGGAATCATGGTGACTGGTAAAACTTCTTAATGTAATTAAAGTTTGTTCTCTTTCTATTTAAGCAAATTTAAGTCTTAGAAATCCTTGAAAACATTGCATGCATAAATCATACATGTCATTGCATAAACAGGTTTCAAAGCAGGTTTCTCATCTTCTTCGTTGTTTATTTCAGCAATAGCTCTCAAACAAACAGTGAAGGATCTACAAACTCAAAATGCTCAGTTTCAACAAATGATAATGGCTTTGGCCAAGGGGCAAGAGGAACTGAAAGCCCTGATTGTCAAAGAGAAGACCAAGAAACCCAAGAAGCCAGTTGGTGTGGTGAATTTGGGAAGGAGGTTCAGAGGACCGTTAAGGAAAGTTGTAGAGCAAGCGTCTTCATCAAAAGAAGGAGACAATCTTGAAGGGGAAACAAGAGAGAAAGACACCAGTCCAAGGGAATGTGATAATGAAACTGACTATAATGAGGAGCAGTATCCTCCAGCCAATGAAAAATAAAAATAACTGGAGGATCGTCTGAATGTAATGGAAATCCAGAGGGTACCTGGGCTGGATTTTGAAGAGCTGGGTTTGGTTTCTGGGGTTGTCATCCCGCAGAAGTTCAAGGTTTCTATGTTCGCAAAATATGATGGGGTCTCATGTCCCAAGATGTATCTCTTATCTTATATGAGGAAGATTCAACCTCACACTACTGACAAGGACTTGTGGGTCTACTTCTTTCATGACAGTTTATCCGAGACTCAACTAGAGTGGTTCTATCAGCTGGAAGGAACCAATATTCATAACTGGGAAGACCTGGCTGCTGCTTTCTACAAGCAGTATCAATATAATACAGACCTTGCTCCCACCCGTACACAACTCCAAAGCATGTCTATGGGTTCGAGCGAGGGTTTTAAAGACTATGCTCAGAAGTGGAGAGACATAGCAGGAAGATTCCAACCCCTCATGTCTGATAGGGAGTTAGTGGATATGTTTTTGGGTACCCTATTTGGTCCGTTTTTCAATCATCCGATTGGAAGCTCCTCAGCTAGCTTTACTGAGTTGATTTTGATAGGAGAAAGAGTGGAAGCTGGGATTAGAAGTGGCAAGATTCAGAAGGATGCCTCTTCAAGTGCGGGAAAGAGACCTTTCGTAGGAAAAAAAAGGTCAGTGTTGTTTAAAATCAACAAAATCAAGGCAGAACCGAGCGCCGTCCAACGGTAGGGGCTGTTATGATATCCAAGCCTGCAGCTACTCAACAACGAAATAATCAGCCTAGAGAAGAAAGACCTATAAGGAAATTCACCCGGATAAATATGACTTTGTCTCAAGTTTTGCCTCACCTACTGAAATCTAATTTGGTTACCTTGAGGGAAGCTCCCAAGAATTACAACACCATATCTCCTCGCTACAACCCAAATGCCCGTTGTGCTTACCATTCAGAAAGTCCAGCTCATGATACAAACGAATGTTGGGCTTTGAAAAACAACGTGCAAGACCTTATCAAGGAGAAGGAGATTGAATTTGACACTCCTGAGATTCCCAATGTTATAATTGCTCCCATGCCCAAGCATGGTCGTGGTGTTAATGTTGTTGATGATGATACATTTGTTACTTTTGTTGAGGAACTTGTTACTCCTCTCATGACCTCTAAGTGGAATTTGTTGCAAGCCGGTTTATTTCTGGGCCGTAGTGAAGATTGCCACTTATATTTATCTCTACCAACTGGTTGTCGTTTGTTGAAAGCAGGTGTTCATCGCCTGATGGATGATAAAGAGATTCTATTTGAGAAGACTCTCGTCACAACTATTTCTTGTAAGGATGTTTTGATCATAACCATTTCCGCCAATCCTCCAAGGGTCTCCACCTAAAGACCCGTCAGGATTACATCTGCTCCAAAGTTGGCTCCTCTGATCATCCCTATGCCAGGGCCAATCCCATACTCCTCCGACAAGGGTGTTCCCTGGAACTATGGGGCTGACGTCTATTACCATGGCGTCAAGCAAGACCTGTTAGCTACTGAAGACCAAGTTTCTAGAAATACTGATCCCAACATTGGCAACATCGTTGGGACCAGTAAAATAACAAGAAGTGGAAGAGTATTCTCCCCTGAGACTTCTCCTCCAAAAGCTGTTACTATTCATGTGATCATTCCTACTATTGTTCCTACTGATACTACCAACGCAATTTCTGTGATTACCCCTGTTGCCACCCCTATCACCGAGTCGGTCGAGACTCGGGGAAAAGACATATTGGTTGAGCCTGTCCAGACGAAGGCACATTCAGAATCTATTCCAGAGGCTTCCAAGAAGGAAATGGAAGAAATCCCAAAGATAATTAAAAAGATCGACTACAATATGGTCGAGCAGCTGGGGCAGACCCCTTCTAAGATTTCCATGCTAGCCCTACTATTTTACTCTGAATCTCATGCAAAATCTTTGGTGAAATTCCTCAAGAATGCCCATGTGGCACAAGAAACCTCTGTTGGCCAATTTGAAGATTGTGTGGCCAGTTTAACGGCTGATAATGGTTTGGGTTTTTCTGATGCTGATCTGACACCCAAAGGAATAAAACACAATGATGCCCTGCATGTCTCCATCGAATACAGGGGAACTACTTTGGCCCATGTTCTAGTAGATATTTGTTCATCATTGAACGTGCTGCCCAAGAAGGCTCTGGATAGATTAGACTGCGAAGGTTTGACCCTGAAGCCCAACAACATTGTAGTAAGGGCTTTCGATGGTTCAAAGAGAATGATGCACAGGGAGGTGGATATCCCCATCAAAGTTGGTTCTCAGACCTTTGACTCTGCCTTCTACATGATGAATATCAGACCATCTTATTCTTGTTTGTTGGGTCGCCCTTGGATCCATCGGGCGGGAGCTGTCACGTCCAATCTGCATCAAATGATGAAGTACCCGGTGAAAGGAAAGATTGTCACGGTACATGGTGAAGAAGAGTACATGGTAAGTCACATGAACACTTTCAGGTATGTGGAAATGGATGGCGAGTTCATCGAGACTCCGTGTCAGAACTTTGAAGAGGTGCCCCAGACCATGGCTGCAATTGAGACTGTTACCAATATGCCGAAGATCACCAGACCTCCCTTGAAAATGGCTTCTCTCAAGGATGCCAAAGCAATTATTGAAGAAGGTGGGTGTACCATTTGGGGCCAACTTTATGACATTCCATACAAATCTGATAAGTTTGGTTATGGTTTCTCTTCAGGGGCTCAAAGGGTTGTTCATCGTGCTTGTGCTTGAGGACCTCCCCCACGTATCAACAATCATGGGGTCAATGCCTTAGAAGACAATGATGGTGATTGTGATACGGTGGGAGAACTGACTTGAGGTTTTGCGTTTGTATTCGCAAATGTTGCGGTTAGCATGAGTCGCCACCGACTTTTATTTTATCCTAAGGAAAGGTTAAAAAGCACAGCAAAAACCTTTTGAGATGTTTTCTTGGGTTCGGGGAGTAGATTATAGAAAGGGAAGGTATTATCACCCTTTCTATCCATGGTTATCCATGGGCTCTTAGTTACTTGCTTAGATCACTTGCCTTTTGTTTTCAATTGTTTTAAATGGTGCTTGAGTGTGTGGGTTTGAAAATATTTTGAAAAGAGGCCAATGTGGTGGCAACCTTTGTAATGATCCATGTGGGGATGTATACAAAGATGTATGTCTTTTGAAAAGGTTTTCATTTGTTTTTGAAAGTAGTTTTGAAAGTGTAGTGTTGTGTGGTTTTGAAATTAGGCAAGTGTTTTGTTTTGCAAGTTTGATTCAAGTAACTAAGAGGTTATCTACTCCTAAATTTCTCAAAAGATTATTGCTATGTTTTAACCCTTTTAACAAGTTTGTTCCACCATTGTATTTGGTGGACAATCTTGTGTTAGGATGTGAAAGGGACAGGCGCGGGTCATCGTTTAGACCATAATTGCAACGGCGTTAAATGTCTTTGGGCAATTTTCTTTAAGGAACTTGATCATTTGTTTTTATTTGTTTTGAAAAGTTTTATCGAGGGACTATGATCATTCAATTTGTTTGTTTTGCCCAAAGAAGTTCAACATGCAATATGGCCCATTTATTTGAAGGCAACAAGTGGAATACCCTAGGGGTGCAAGTGTGATTTGTGTGTCCATTTTCATGCTTATTTATCTTGAGATTAGGTCATAACTATTTTTTTTTATCGTTTTTTCGCATACAAACCTTAATTCTAACATGTTACCATTAGAAAGCAATAAAGTGTGAAATTAAATTTACTAAGCTATTACAAAACCAAATATGGGAAGGGGGGTACAAATGTTCAAATGGGGATATTGACAAGAATTTAAATCTAAATTATTACATCATTTTGAATATTTGCAATTTAATCAATGTACAAAAATTAAATAAGAATGCAAGATGCAAAAGAAATGTTTTGTATATGTATGAAAAAATATTATTTATGTAAAAGAGAAAAGAAAATAAAAATTATATTATTTTTTGGAGCATTTTGAATTTAGGGCAAAAACCCTAATTTTAAAGAAAATGTATTATTATCTAATTTAATACAAATATTTATTTATTATTTATAAAAATAAAATAAAATGAAGTATATTATGAAAAAAAGTATTTTTGTATCAAATATTGAAAAATTCAAGTCTTTTTATATTTTTAACTTAAATATATTAATAAACATATATATATATATATATATATATATATATATATATATATATATATATATATATATATATATATATATATATATATATATATATATATATATATATATATATATATATATATATATATATATATATATATATATATATATATATATATATATATATATATATATATATATATATATATATATATATATATATATATATATATATATATATATATATATATATATATATATATATATATATATATATATATATATATATATATATATATATATATATATATATATATATATATATTAAGTTCTTAAATATGCATTATGTGCAAAATATTTAATATTTAATAAAATAAAATAAAAAGTATTTTTTATGTGGAATATTTTCAGAAGGTAAATAAAAATAAAATGTATTTACACTATTTTCCTATATTTATTCTAATAATAGTATATATATATATATAATATTTATGTTCAAACAAGAGAAATAAACAAATAAATATGCAATAAATACAAAAAATGATGGAAAAAATATTTTTAATTTTTTAATGTCATGAGAAAATATAAACAAAGTCAATCAAAAAAGAAAAAGTCAAAAAGAGTAAAAAATGAAGCAAATGGGCTCAGGGGGTTCATGAGTAATGAAGTGGTGCAAATAAGAAAAATTTCCAGGCCCAGCCCAGAAGACCTGTCTTCTTCAACCTCTGAACAATATCCTTCAAGCAAACACGCGTTTTTTATCTCTGGATTCCTGGACTTTCAAGCAAAACTCATAACATGAAAAGTGTAGAGCATCAAGAGACGGTTTCAACCATGTAAAGAACTTGACCTAACTCTCTAAGATGAGGGAGAATTTCTCCTCCCCCAATTTCTGACCTAACTTTTCATCAATGTTCAGACATGAAATTCTCTAAGCACACGATATATAAATGAAATCTAATCATATGAGCATGTTCAGGGCTATGATTGTGACATGTTTTCTTCACAAACCTAAAGCTAACAATGCCTAATAAGGGAGATAGAACTTCATGAATGTACCTGTTCAGTTGGAATCGAGATTTGCAATGGAGGATGTTTCAGAGTGAAATGATGACTTGTATAGCTTCCTTGAAGTGTAAGGATGCTTTTCCAAGTCCTACTTTGTCTTGAAACTCCCTGAATCGAGCTAGTGAACTCCAACTGCAAAACAGAAATTTAAAAATGGTGAAGTGGCTTGGAGGTGTTACAGGTCAGGTTTCAAGTCATGGTTAGCTTGCATAGGTTGTAAGGAAGGTAGAGGAACAGGTTTGGGCAAGAATGCTTGAAGGGATTGAGAGATAGCACTCAATATGCAGGGGTTGCCCTGTTTGAGCAGTTTCAAGGTGATTCTGAGATGGAGGGTGCTTGAGAGGTTTAGGACTCGTGCAAAAGCTTGGATATGTTATGTGTAAAGTGTTTGATAACTTCTTTCTTGTCTTTCTATGCTGAAGAGAGAGTTGGTACAAGATATGCAATGTTACTTGAATTTGAAGCAAGCAATGGTCACTTGGTGTTTTTAGGTCAGTAGGGGCCTCTAATCCTGCTGCATAAGCCTCTCTTGATAAGAGCAATTTGTCCATAATCTTGTGCCAATGAGATCCTAATTGTACTTGCTTGGATTTCAATTTGACATAAAGCTAGCTTTTTACAAAAATGGATAAAGCACTTTATCTACTTTGAGATCAATCCATTATGCAATGTTAGAACACAAAGAACATGGCCTTGGCACAATGAATAAGCATTAAATTATTGAGTATGGAATGGTTCAAGGACCTGTAATCAAGCATAAAGCAAGCTGAGTTAAAATTTGCAAGATTATGAACATGTCTTGATGAAGAACAAAAGTGAATTTTTGCCAACTTGTGAAATTCGAATCTCTCAAGTTATGAGGTTGTTTGATGAGTTCTTGGACATTTTGGAAAGCTTGGAATGTGTACTACAATCCATATTTGAAATGCAAATTAAAATTCCAAGTGGAAGGGTATGAAAAGTGGCCTTGAAGTGGGGTAGAAAACCTTGTCAAAATAGGTTAAAATTTCACTAAGTTAAAAATGGTTTAGTGCCCTTATTCAAAAAATTGTAACTTGAGATACAAGCTTCAAATGAGAAAACTTTGTGAATCAAAGTTGTAGATTATGCAACAAGCTACAACTTTCATGTTTTGACTTTTGTTTGAATCCAAATGGATCTTGGTGAAAAGGTGGGGAAAAGTTGGGAAAAAATTAGGGTTTTTCATAACTTAGAAAAATTCTAAGTTATGAAAAATTCCATTTTCTAACCCTAATTTGCATTTTGTGATTTCTTGGTGAACAAGTTTCATGATTTGGCAAGTTTTGATGAAAAATGAATCTTGACTCTTGATTTTGACCAAAAAAGTCAAAGTTTGACTTTTCAGTATACAGTCAAAATTGATCAATTGACTGGGAAATTCAACTGTCAATCTTGTGTACTTGGGATCTTTTGAGCTTGGTGAATGTGTCAAGACCCTTTCATTGAGTCCTTGAGTCCATATGTGAACTTGGTTTGCCATTGGCTAGGTCAAACAGTCAAAAATTGCCTTTGTGCAGTCAAACCCCTAAAAATGACCATTTTGCCCTTTTGGTGATCTGATCAAATTTCTTGGAGAATTGTGATCCAAACTTGATCAAATGGTCCATATGAGTTCAATATGTTGATGTGGGTCAAATTTCATGAGTTTTGACTGTCAATTGGCCACAGTTGACTTTTTCTCCAATACAGCTGATTTCTAGGTCAACTGTCCAATTGACTGGGCAAAACTTGGAATCAAGACTTGAAACTTGGTATAGGTAAACTTGGGAGTCCAATATGAAGCATGAAAGTCATCTTAGGCATTTTAGGTCAAAACATCCTTGGGCAAACACAAACCCTAATTTGAGTCCACAGTGCAAGGAGAAGTCTTGAGCAGAGGAAACCCTAACTGGATCTTGATCTTCAAAGGTCTTGTGATGAGAAAATGTTGAGGAAATGGGAGGGCAAATTTTGGGGTACAACAGTTGCCCCTGTTCAATCTTCTTAAACCTGAAGAGTTAGATTGGCAAGTTTGCCTTTCGCGACTCGAGGGTAAAAGGAGATTGGACACTAGAGTGCCCGGAAATTTGCACTCGCATGCTGGAGTCTCAACAATGTGGTGTCGGGAATGGGCTTATAGATGCCATTTGGAGAGATGGTGGATAGGGAGATGGGCTTATAGATGCCGTCTGGAGATGTGACGGAACCTTGTCGGGAATGGGCTTATAGATGCCATTTGGAAGTGTCGGTCGCATAAGAGATTCCTTTGCGAGAACTTGTGTATTTGAGAAAGACGGATGTTTTCCTGGCTTGTTACAGGTGTTTGATCTTCAGTCTCCTTATGCAGACATGCCCTGGCTAGATACAGGTGTCGAACCTACAATCGGTTGCTCACAGATGTGCCCTGGCTGGATACAGGAGTCGAATCTGGAAATAGTCGTTAATAGACGTGCCCTGGCTGGATACAGGAATCGAATCTTCGGACTCTTCAGACGTGCCCTGGCTAGATACAGGAATCGAGTCTGGAAACGTGGTCAACAGATATGCCCTGGCTGGATACAGGAATCGAATCTGGAGATTTTGTAGTTGATAGATGTGCCCTGGCTGGATACAGGAATCGAATCTTCGAACTTTTCAGACGTGCCCTGGCTAGATACAGGAATCGAGTCTGGAAACGTGGTCAACAGATATGCCATGGCTGGATACAGGAATCGAATCTGGAGATTTTGTAGTTGAAGGTAGTCGTTTTTGGGATTGTCTTTTTCCTGAAAAGGCAAAAACGTAAGTGGTATGCAATGTCATGATGTATGATATGCATGGTGTTATGATGTTCAATCATGAGATAGTGTTGTATGCGCTTTATCATGTAGGTAAGTGAGATGTATGAAAATGTGAAATGTTTATGAATGTAATTTTGTCTTAGGAAAATAAATCCTTGACGAACGGTCGAGGAGTTGCCCTGTGGAAGAGATACTTGGCCGAAGTTTTGATGAGAGGCCTGTTGAGGACTTTAATGATGGATTCCGCTGGGGATAATGATGATAAACTCCGCTGGGGATTGAAGGGATTTGCCGAGGGCGATCTTCCGTGGTTTTTAGCTGAGGATAACCCAGTTATAAGTCCTCGTGAGGAAATAACTCTAAATAAAACTCAGGAGAGACGTCTGTATTCTGCAGGGGATGAGCTTTAAGACCTGCCGGGGAATGCTGTGCTTTTTCAGGATCGACGGGGAATCAACTCCGCTTGGGGAAAGTATTGCTGAATCCTTTTTTACTCTGCGGGGAGTTGAGATGATTTGGTCACATTCTTCAGTTGAATCTAACTCGGTACCTTGGCGGAAAAAACAACCGGACTGCATTAGACAACTTCTCATTTCCCCTGTCTCTGATGTCACCTGTAATCAATCTCTTGTTTCATATGTAAATATTTATGAATCAGCAATTTAATGTCAAATGCATATATCAAAAATGAACATTGGACGTTCTTTGCAAGACAAAACAGAAAAAGGAAAACAATGGTAATTGGTATGGACAAGTGAATTTGTATTGATTTAAACTTTGCCTGTGAATAGGCGTTTTTTGTACAAGAGGCTGACATCCTAGTAAGAGGATGCCGCCAAATAACAGAGAGTTTACAATTTGAAAAAAAGAAACAAAACAGCTATGTGAACAATCCCACCGGGTTCCAACTCTGCTATCGCCTTTATGTCTTCGAACATCTCATCGCTTTGCTGCCTAGTTGAAGAGGAAGCTGATTGGTCGATGCCGAAATCTGGAGCCAGATAGTTGATGCCGAATTCCGGATGCGAAGTGATCCAATGAGACATAGTGTTACGCTTTTATCCCTAACTTTTGCCTGGACCGCCCTTTCGGGTTTTCAGTCCACCGGGATACCCATTTTTGCCCAAGCCGCCTTTTCAGGTTTTCGACTTGCCGGGTGTACAGTTTTTTTTTTATTCATTTCATCCCTTATTTTTGCCCGAACCCTTTTGGTTCGCCGGGAAGCCCTTATTTTTGCCTAGGTATGTCAACCTAGCGGGTCTCTTATTTATGCGTAGTATTTTTTCAGTATGTCTGCATTGGCGGGGTGAGGAAGGTCGTCACCATCCATGGTGGTTAGGATCATGGCTCCTCCTGAGAACACACGTTTAACCACAAATGGCCCTTCGTAAGTAGGGGTCCATTTGCCCCGGGGATCACTTTGAGGAAGGATGATGCGTTTGATTACCAGGTCCCCAACTTGATACTCTTGTGGTCTGACTCTCTTGTTAAATGCCCTGATCATCCGTTTTTGATACGTTTGACCATGACAGATAGCAGTGAGCCTCTTTTCGTCAATCAGATTTAATTGATCAAGTCGAGTCTGGATCCAATCATCTTCATCCAAGTCTGCATCCTTCATTATCCGGAGAGAGGGTATCTGGATTTCAATTGGCAAGACTGCCTCTATGCCATAGACCAAGGAGAAGGGAGTTGCCCCGGTTGACGTCCTTGCTGAGGTGCGGTACCCATGAAGAGCGAACGGTAACATCTCGTGCCAATCTTTATTGGTCACTGTCATCTTCTGCACAATTTTCTTGATATTTTTATTGGCTGCCTCTACAGCCCCATTCATCTTCGGCCGGTAGGGAGAAGAATTGTGGTGCTGTATCTTGAATTGTTCACAGAGTTCAGTGATCATTTTGTTATTGAGATTGGTACCATTATCCGTAATGATTCTTTCCGGGACGCCGTACCGACAGATCAGATTATGCCGGATGAAACGTGCCACGACGCTCTTGGTTACTGTGGCGTAGGAAGGTGCCTCAACCCACTTCGTGAAGTAATCGATCGCCACCAAGATGAAGCGATGCCCATTGGATGCCGTCGGTCAGATCTCACCGATCTTATCGATGCCCCACATTGCGAAAGGCCAAGGTGCTGTCAGGACATTCAAAGGAACCGGAGGGATATGCACCTTGTCAGCATAGATCTGGCATTTATGACAAGTTCGGGAGTGTTGGTAACAATCGGCTTCCATTGTGGACCAGAAATATCCTGCCCGAAGGATTTTCTTAGCCATGGTGTGTCCACTGGAATGTGTTCCAAATGTGCCTTCATGTAACTCCATCATAATTTTCTCTGCTTCAGCCTTATCCACACAACGTAGCAGAGTTGAATCATGATTCCGTTTGTAGAGAACGCCGTTGCTGAGGAAAAATTTTGCAGCAAATCTCCTCATGAACTTCTTATCATTGACAGACGCACCTTCAGGGTATTCCTGAGCTTCCAGGTATCTCTTCACCTCATGATACCAGGGTTTTTCAATAACTTTCTCAGCCTCGAGTTCGCAGCAGTATGCCGGTTCATCCAACTTCCAGATAATGATTCGGGGAGCCTCATTGTCCCATTTAACTTTGAACATTGAAGACATCGTAGCTAGGGCGTCCGCTAGCTGATTCTCCTCTCTAGGGAAGTGTTCGAAAGTTATCTCTTCAAAGTGGGGGAGCAAGGTCGACACATACTCCTTGTAAGGAATAAGATTCGGGTGTTTCGTATCCCACTCGCCTTTGATCTGATTGATCACGAGAGCGGAATCTCCGAAGACACTTAGAAATTTTATCCTTAAGTCGATTGCAGCTTGTAAACCCATGATACATGCTTCATATTCTGCCATGTTGTTGGTGCAGCTGAAACATAATCGGGCGGTGAGGGGAGTATGAGTTCCTTTGGGAGATATAATTACAGCGCCGACGCCGTTACCCAAAGCATTGGAGGCTCCATCAAAATGCATAGACCATCGGGATCCTTCCTCAGGTCCTTCATCCGGTCCAGGTACTTCACAGTCAGTTACCACCATGATGTCTTCGTCCGGAAAATCAAAGTTCAATGATTGGTAATCGTCCACAGGTTGGTGTGCCAAATGATCTGCCAGTACACTTCCCTTAATTGCTTTATGAGTTGTATACTGGATGTCATACTCTGTTAAGATCATTTTCCCTCTCGCTATTCTTCCAGACAGAGCGGGCTTTTCAAATATGTACTTGATGGGATCCATCTTTGAAATCAATAAAGTAGTGTGAGTCAGCATATACTGTCTCAGCCGGTGAGCAGCCCATACAAGAGCGCAGCAAGTTTTCTCAAGCAGTGAGTAACGAGACTCACAGTCGGTAAACTTTTTGCTCAAGTAATAAATAGCGTGCTCTTTTCGGCCAGACTCGTCATGCTGCCCCAGCACACACCCCATTGAATTATCAAGCATTGTCAAGTATAATATCAGAGGTCTTCCTTCCACCGGTGGCATAAGAATGGGTGGCTCTTGGAGGTATTCCTTTATCCTTTCAAAGGCGGCCTGACATTCATCATTCCAGCGTACTACTTGATCTTTCTTCAGCAATTTGAAGATTGGCTCACAAGTAGCAGTCAGATGTGAGATGAATCGGGCAATGTAATTCAGTCGTCCTAGGAAGCCTCTGACTTCTTTCTCTGTTTTTGGAGTCGGCATCTCTTGTATGGCTTTTACCTTGGCAGGGTCCACCTGAATACCCTTATCACTTACAATGAAACCTAGCAATTTTCCGGATCTTACCCCAAAGGTGCATTTGTTGGGATTCAACCTCAGCTTGTATAACTTGAGTCGGTCAAACAACTTCCTCAGATGGTCAAGGTGCTCCTCCTCAGTTTGAGACCTTGCAATCATGTCATCAACGTATACCTCAATCTCATGATGGATCATATCATGAAATAAAGCAACCATGGCACGTTGATAGGTTGCCCCAGCATTTTTCAATCCGAATGGCATGACCTTATAACAGAAGGTGCCCCACTGAGTCACAAATGTAGTCTTCTCCATATCCTCTGGAGCCATCTTGATCTGATTATACCCTGAAAAACCATCCATGAAGGAGAACACCTTGTGTTGAGCTGTATTGTCGACAAGGACATCAATGTGAGGTAGGGGGAAGTCATCCTTGGGGCTGGCCCTGTTCAGATCCCTGTAGTCAACACACATTCTGACTTTACCGTCCTTTTTCGGCACTGGCACCACATTGGCAACCCACTGAGGGTAAGAAGTCACTGCGAGGAACCCGGCATCAAACTGCTTCATAACCTCGGCCTTGATCTTTTCAGACATCTCTGGTCGCATCCGTCGGACTTTTTGCTTTACCGGAGGGCAATCTTCCTTGGTTGGCAGGTGGTGAACTACAATGTCGGCATCCAAACCAGGCATATCCTCATAGGACCAAGCAAAAATCTCCATGTAGTCTTGTAGCATCTGGATCAATCGTTGCTTCACGCTGAG
This sequence comes from Vicia faba, assembly GCA_948472305.1. NCBI lineage: Eukaryota > Viridiplantae > Streptophyta > Magnoliopsida > Fabales > Fabaceae > Vicia > Vicia faba. The sequence goes on from OX451740.1 coordinate 66,576,580, forward strand.
CTCTAGATTGGCACCCATCTTGACTTCTTTCCTATCTGTCTCGGTACCCAGGTTAATTGTCTCCACCGGCTCTTCATGTGGTTGAATAGCCCTCTCTTCCTGGAGTAGCAGTCTTGCGAGTTCACCAGGCACTTCGCAATCATCTTCACCTTCGTCTTCGGCCAAGTTGATCGGATTTTTGAAGTCATAACTGGCGGTAGCAGAGCTGTTACCAGTGAGATCCAGAGTGGATTGAAACCTGTATAAGTGAGTGTGTGTAAATATAGCTGTTTTGCAATATATAACACAGAAAGGAAAAGAGCACACGATTTGAAATGCAACAAACGTCCAATGTTTTGATTGATGATATATGAAAATGGCATACAAAGAGCCCTCACAAATGGAGCTACGATGCCCCGGGTAGGACACCGAGCCAACAAAGTTTTAACATATTGTTTGTTACAAATTGGAAATCAAAAGAAATTAATTACTGCGTGACAAATGTGATAGGGGTAAAATCCTTTGCCGTCCAGTTGCTTGGTCCGTTGCTGGTAGTCGGGTAGATCCAACTGTCAAATTCTGCTTCCTCTACATCCTCCTCGATAGCATTCACCCTTGAGCTGGAGATAAACACCGGAGCCTTTCTGACCTTCTCCTTGCGCACAGCCCTCTGAGCCTCTGCAGTAAAGCCCAGCCCAAACTTGTCGTTCTTCTGAGTGAAGTCAGGAAGCTGACCCCAGTTTGCACAATTGCCTTTCTGAACCACAGCCCGGGCATCCCTTAGGGAAGCCATCTTCAAGGAAACATTCTCTTCGACTGTTGTTTCTGCTGCTGCTGAAATTGGATGTACCTCCTCGAAATGCTGAAAGGGGGTTTCAATAAACTCTCCATCCATCTCAATGTATCTGAAGGAATTCAAATGGCTCACCATATACTCCTCTTCTCCTTGCACAGTGACGATCTTCCCCCTGACGGGATACTTCAGCTTCTGGTGCAAGGTAGAGGTCACTGCCCCAGCCTTATGGATCCAAGGTCGACCCAGTAGACAAGAGTACGATGGACGTATATCCATCACATAAAAAGTAGAGTCAAACACTTGAGAGCCCACACGAATAGAGATGTTAACCTCTCCATGAACCATCCTTTTTGAACCGTCAAAGGCCCTGACGATGATATTGCTGGGCTTCAGTTCCAGGCCTTCATAATCCAAACGGTCTAAAGCCTTTTTCGGTAGAACATTCAAGGAAGAACCAGTATCCACCAATACATGCGCCAGAGTAGTGCCCCTGCATTTGATAGAGACATGCAGGGCATCATTGTGGTCTCTTCCTTTCGCGGTCAGGTCAGCATCTGAAAAACCCAAGCCATTGTCTGCTGTCAGATTTGCTATGCAATCAGTGAACTGGACTGCAGACGTCTCCTGCGGCACATGGGCCGTCTTGAGAAATGAGATCAAGGCCTTAGCATGGGCCTCGGAGCATAGCAATAAGGAGAGCATGGAGATCTTGGAGGGCGTATGCCCCAGCTGCTCGACAACATTGAAATCACTTTTCTTTATTATTTTCAGGATCTCCTCCATTTCTTGTTGGGAGGCTTCAGCATTTATAGGTATTGGTGCCTCCATCCGGGCAGGCTCTTCTTCAATCCCTTTGCCCCGAGCATTTGATGACTCGGCAGTAGGGGAAACAACTTGATCAGCAGTAGGAACAGGTAAACTTGTAGGTGTTATAAGGAGGGGTCTTCGAATAGCGGGTGGTGCAATGTCAGGCGAGAAGAGCCTGCCACTGCGGGTGACCTTGGCTGGACCAGTGATATCGCAGATACTGGCGCCAGTGTTGAATTCTTGTTTGATTCCATTTACATACACGTCTGCCCCATAATGCCAGGGGACAGCTTTATCAGACACGTAGGGGAGAGGCCCCGGGACAGTAATAATCACAGGTGCAACAGTCATGATTTGAACAGGCTTCTTCGGGGGAGCCTTGATTGGATTTTTGAAGATGGTAACCACAGAAATTTCTTTTATCGGAACCAACTGAACAACAGACTTCTTAAACAGAATCTCCTTGCTATCCATTAGGCTTTGGATGCCTAACCTCAGCAAAGGGCAACCAGACAGGGAAACAGCACAGAACAGGAAACCTTCACTGCAACCCGGAAATAAACCGGCCCGCAGTAGGTTCTTCTTAACGGTCTTCAGAGGGGTGACAACTTCATTTACCGAAACAGCATACAATTCTTCCTCAATGGCATTTACTCTATGTTGGGGCATAGGAGCAGTTACAACATTTGGTCTCTCCGGCGCTTCAAACTGAATTTCCTTTGCGTCGATCAGATCTTGCACTTTGTTTCTCAAGGCCCAGCAATCATCAGTAGTGTGCCCGGGACTATCAGAATGATAAGCACACCGGGCATTTGGGTTATACTTAGGAGACGCAGTGTTGACGACCTTAGGAGCTTCTTTGAGGGTCACCAGGTTGGTGGACAACAGTTGGGGTAAAATTTGAGATAAGGTCATACTCAGTCGGGTATACTGCCTCTTGGGCCTTTCGCTTCTTTGTTGATTGTACTGCTGAGGAGCAGCAACAGGTTTCGAGATGACCAAAGCATTGACGGCTTGGCGACTTTCGGGCTTGACATGTCTTCTAGGACCATAGACGGCACTTGCTTCTTTCTTAAACGGCCTCTTCTCAGCACTTGTGGAGGCAGCCTTTTGTATCTTGCCTGACCTGATGCCAGCTTCAATTCTTTCTCCCGTCAATATCAAATCTGTAAACCTGGCGGAGGAGTTACCAACCAGATGATTGAAAAACGGACCAGACAACGTCCCTAGAAACATATCAACCAGCTCTCGATCAGTCAATGGAGGCTGCACCCTGCCAGCCAAATCTCTCCATTTTTGAGCGTACTCTTTGAACCCTTCACCCGTTCCTAGAGACATACCCTGAAGTTGGGTACGCGTGGGAGCAAGATCAGAATTGTATTGGTATTGTCTGTAGAATGCGGTTGCCAAATCTTCCCAGTGTCGGATGCTAGCTCCATCCAATTGGTAGAACCATTCAAGCTGTGACCCCGAGAGACTATCTTGGAAGAAGTGAATCCAGAGGTTCTTATCCGCCGTATAAGGTTGGGTCTTCCTTACGTACGACCTTAGATGCAGCTTTGGGAAGGAGACCCCATCATACTTGGCGAAGGCAGGCGCCTTAAACTTGTGTGGAATTACTACCCCAGAAGATAACCCCAAATCTCCAAAATCCAGTCCCGGCACATTCTGAATTTCCATGGCGCTTAAGCGGTCCTCTAATTGCTTGTATCTGTCAGCAGCAGGTGGGTATTGTTCGTCGTTATAGTCCGTCTCGTTGTCGGAGACTGCGGGACTAGGAGCCCCTCCCCCTTGGGGACTGTTTTTCTCAGCAGAAGAAGTAGTTGGATCAGCTTCATTATGGAGTGTGTTCCCAAATCTGCGTCCGGTGTTGAACAACGCAGTCCTCTTTTTCTTCTTCTTCTTCAGGAGTAGAGTCTTCAATTCTTGCTGACCTTGGGCTAGGCTTAGGACCATCTCTTGAAACTGTGCACTTTGGGCCTGAAGGGCCTTGATTGCTTGCTCACTGGATGAGTCTGGATTCATGATGACTGTTCACACAAACAGTGAAGAAAATTAAGCAACCTGTGAAATAGGGTACCTGCTATGCATATGGTGCAATGGAATGCGTATGTTTTATGTTTTCAAAGACAAACGAGATTCAACTTTGTAGACAAAAAAGGGAAACACACTTCATTAGATTAAAATTTTCGATTGTTCAACAATTTGCCCTTAGGCATTACAGGAATGAAAAAAAAATGCTGGAAAGGAAATAAACTATAAAAGGAAACATCCAAAGCTCATCAATGCTCCCATGGCCTCCTCTTTTCAGTGCTGATGTAGTTGTTCAGGACCCGTTCTTCCTCCAATTGCTTAGTCAGCCTCTGGATCTTCCGTTCCTGCTCGTTGAATTTCTCCCGATAGAAATCCCGTTCTTCCTTTAGCTGCGCCCAAGATCTCTTCATGGTGTCAAAATCAATAGGTATCTGAGGAGGGAGGACAGTTGGAGGAACCCCATCTTCATCAGGAGACTCAAGAATGAGGGGTTTAACAGCTTCGTAGGGCATACCTAACCTTTGAGCACGGATGCGGACCCATTTGCAATAGGGCTTCAATGGCAGGGAAGTCTTTGGTCCCAACTCATGTGGGTTGGCTTTGTGGATTCTGTCCCAAGCTCTAATGAATCCCTGGCGTAGTTTGTCACTGTCTGCCTGAAACTCAAAATGGAAGTGAGGAACCAGCATTTCATGAGGCCCATCTCCTCTGGCTCTTCCAAACTGTCGGAGAGCTAAGCATGGATTGTAAGAGATTCCTCCTTGGATACCAATCAACGGAACATTAGGGTATTCTCCTCAACGGTCAATAACAGCTACCTCATCCAAACCTCTGAGAGTCCAAGTGATGTCATTATCAGTGAGAGACATTAACCTCCGAGCCCAACCTTTTCCTTCTTCATTCTTCAGCACGAACTTAGGAAGGTGCGAAATAAACCACCTTACTAGCAAAGGAGCACAACACCACGGAGTCCCCCGTTTTCGAGCAGTACGAGCATAGAGTTGTTGTAGAATGTCACCCAAAAGAGTGGGTACCGGATTCCGAGACATGAAGATCCTTATAACATGGATACTGATAAAAGTGTCAGGGTTTGGAAACAATACCAGACCATAGATCAAAAGAGCCAGAATATCCTCGTATGCCTTGAAGTCCAAGTCATTCCAGAAATCATTAGCCTTGCCAACCAGAAATTTGACCAAAAAGCCCTTGATCCCATTTCTAGTCTCCCAGTTGGATAATACCTCTTCTTTGGTCAAGGGGAGAATTGCAGCAATCTCTTCAGGCCTAGGAGTCTTTTCCAACCCAGTGAATGGAGTTTGTTCCAAGACAGGGATCCCAAGCAAATAAGAAAATTCTTCCAGGGTAGGAACCAGCTGGAAGTCTTGAAAGGTGAAACAATGGTACAGAGGGTCATAAAACTGGGTCAGAACACTTATCAGTTGTTGGTCCCATTTTGCAGTGATCAAGCCAAGGAGAGAACCATGTCTGTTGATGAAGGAAGAAGTGTTTGGAATCCTTCCAACCAAATCCTTGAGTAAAACTGGTGGTTGAACAAAGTTGAGCCGGACAATATTTCTACGCACGGGCATCATGATGTCCTACAAAACAGAGCAAAGATGAAACTCTTTTGTCTTTGAAATGGGTTAGTCCTTTATACAGGATGCATGCAATGGTATGATGGCATGATGCTATGATGAAGCACACCACAATTATTCACATAGGCAAATAAGGCACACAAGTCACACAAGACACCCTTAGGTTTCAGGCCAGCATGAGTTTCAGGTATTACCCTCTTTTGGTTTTGTTGGTTAAAACCTGTCCTATCAGAAGTAACCGGGTTCTAGAGGATCTCAAATCATTGGCTACCCTCAATCGGTCATAACTCCAGCATCGCAATCTTTTCTCGCGGCCAGAACCATCTCGAGAGTTTAGCCTCAATGAGTGTAGCATACTGCTACTGTCCTAATAGCCAAGTTGGTCAATTTAGGGTTCTAAGGTTGGTTGGTGTTAAATGACCCCTTAGAAGACCTATACTCTCCCCGTTGCAACACAAGGGATATAGGTACAGACTAAGATGCCACACCAACGTAGCCACTGCTTCACCCATGTCGGTCTACGCCGGACAGGTCCCTCACAGATTATGCTACCTAAAAAGGGTATTTCCCAGATCCGGGTTAGGATCTATGAAACTCCGATGCAAAGCCCACAAATATAAAAGCAAACAAAGCAGACAATTGAAAACAAAGATGATCTAAACCCTAAGGTTACTCCACTTTTAAAATATATCCCCAGCAGAGTCGCCAGTTCTGTGATACGGTGGGAGAACTGACTTGAGGTTTTGCGTTTGTATTCGCAAATGTTGCGGTTAGCATGAGTCGCCACCGACTTTTATTTTATCCTAAGGAAAGGTTAAAAAGCACAGCAAAAACCTTTTGAGATGTTTTCTTGGGTTCGGGGAGTAGATTATAGAAAGGGAAGGTATTAGCACCCTTTCTATCCATGGTTATCCATGGGCTCTTAGTTACTTGCTTAGATCACTTGCCTTTTGTTTTCAATTGTTTTAAATGGTGCTTGAGTGTGTGGGTTTGAAAATATTTTGAAAAGAGGCCAATGTGGTGGCAACCTTTGTAATGATCCATGTGGGGATGTATACAAAGATGTATGTCTTTGAAAAGGTTTTCATTTGTTTTTGAAAGTAGTTTTGAAAGTGTAGTGTTGTGTGGTTTTGAAATTAGGCAAGTGTTTTGTTTTGCAAGTTTGATTCAAGTAACTAAGAGGTTATCTACTCCTAAATTTCTCAAAAGATTATTGCTATGTTTTAACCCTTTTAACAAGTTTGTTCCACCATTGTATTTGGTGGACAATCTTGTGTTAGGATGTGAAAGGGACAGGCGCGGATCATCGTTTAGACCATAATTGCAACGGCGTTAAATGTCTTTGGGCAATTTTCTTTAAGGGACTTGATCATTTGTTTTTATTTGTTTTGAAAAGTTTTATCGAGGGACTATGATCATTCAATTTGTTTGTTTTGCCCAAAGAAGTTCAACATGCAATATGGCCCATTTATTTGAAGGCAACAAGTGGAATACCCTAGGGGTGCAAGTGTGATTTGTGTGTCCATTTTCATGCTTATTTATCTTGAGATTAGGTCATAACTATTTTTTTTTATCGTTTTTTCGCATACAAACCCTAATTCTAACATGTTACCATTAGAAAGCAATAAAGTGCGAAATTAAATTTACTAAGCTATTACAAAACCAAATATGGGAAGGGGGGTACAAATGTTCAAATGGGGATATTGACAAGAATTTAAATCTAAATTATTACATCATTTTGAATATTTGCAATTTAATCAATGTACAAAAATTAAATAAGAATGCAAGATGCAAAAGAAATGTTTTGTATATGTATGAAAAAATATTATTTATGTAAAAGAGAAAAGAAAATAAAAATTATATTATTTTTTGGAGCATTTTGAATTTAGGGCAAAAACCCTAATTTTAAAGAAAATGTATTATTATCTAATTTAATACAAATATTTATTTATTATTTATAAAAATAAAATAAAATGAAGTATATTATGAAAAAAAGTATTTTTGTATCAAATATTGAAAAATTCAAGTCTTTTTATATTTTTAACTTAAATATATTAATAAACATATATATATATATATATATATATATATATATATATATATATATATATATATATATATATATATATATATATATATATATATATTAAGTTCTTAAATATGCATTATGTGCAAAATATTTAATATTTAATAAAATAAAATAAAAAGTATTTTTTATGTGGAATATTTTCAGAAGGTAAATAAAAATAAAATGTATTTACACTATTTTCCTATATTTATTCTAATAATAGTATATATATATAATATTTATGTTCAAACAAGAGAAATAAACAAATAAATATGCAATAAATACAAAAAATGATGGAAAAAATATTTTTAATTTTTTAATGTCATGAGAAAAAATAAACAAAGTCAATCAAAAAAGAAAAAGTCAAAAAGAGTAAAAAATGAAGCAAATGGGCTCAGGGGGTTCATGAGTAATGAAGTGGTGCAAATAAGAAAAATTTCCAGGCCCAGCCCAGAAGACCTGTCTTCTTCAACCTCTGAACAATATCCTTCAAGCAAACACGCGTTTTTTATCTCTGGATTCCTGGACTTTCAAGCAAAACTCATAACATGAAAAGTGTAGAGCATCAAGAGACGGTTTCAACCATGTAAAGAACTTGACCTAACTCTCTAAGATGAGGGAGAATTTCTCCTCCCCCAATTTCTGACCTAACTTTTCATCAATGTTCAGACATGAAATTCTCTAAGCACACGATATATAAATGAAATCTAATCATATGAGCATGTTCAGGGCTATGATTGTGACATGTTTTCTTCACAAACCTAAAGCTAACAATGCCTAATAAGGGAGATAGAACTTCATGAATGTACCTGTTCAGTTGGAATCGAGCTTTGCAATGGAGGATGTTTCAAAGTGAAATGATGACTTGTATAGCTTCCTTGAAGTGTAAGGATGCTTTTCCAAGTCCTACTTTGTCTTGAAACTCCCTGAATCGAGCTAGTGAACTCCAACTGCAAAACAGAAATTTAAAAATGGTGAAGTGGCTTGGAGGTGTTACAGGTCAGGTTTCAAGTCATGGTTAGCTTGCATAGGTTGTAAGGAAGGTAGAGGAACAGGTTTGGGCAAGAATGCTTGAAGGGATTGAGAGATAGCACTCAATCTGCAGGGGTTGCCCTGTTTGAGCAGTTTCAAGGTGATTCTGAGATGGAGGGTGCTTGAGAGGTTTAGGACTCGTGCAAAAGCTTGGATATGTTATGTGTAAAGTGTTTGATAACTTCTTTCTTGTCTTTCTATGCTGAAGAGAGAGTTGGTACAAGATATGCAATGTTACTTGAATTTGAAGCAAGCAATGGTCACTTGGTGTTTTTAGGTCAGTAGGGGCCTCTAATCCTGCTGCATAAGCCTCTCTTGATAAGAGCAATTTGTCCATAATCTTGTGCCAATGAGATCCTAATTGTACTTGCTTGGATTTCAATTTGACATAAAGCTAGCTTTTTACAAAAATGGATAAAGCACTTTATCTACTTTGAGATCAATCCATTATGCAATGTTAGAACACAAAGAACATGGCCTTGGCACAATGAATAAGCATTAAATTATTGAGTATGGAATGGTTCAAGGACCTGTAATCAAGCATAAAGCAAGCTGAGTTAAAATTTGCAAGATTATGAACATGTCTTGATGAAGAACAAAAGTGAATTTTTGCCAACTTGTGAAATTCGAATCTCTCAAGTTATGAGGTTGTTTGATGAGTTCTTGGACATTTTGTAAAGCTTGGAATGTGTACTACAATCCATCTTTGAAATGAAAATTAAAATTCCAAGTGGAAGGGTATGAAAAGTGGCCTTGAAGTGGGGTAGAAAACCTTGTCAAAATAGGTTAAAATTTCACTAAGTTAAAAATGGTTTAGTGCCCTTATTCAAAAAATTGTAACTTGAGATACAAGCTTCAAATGAGAAAACTTTGTGAATCAAAGTTGTAGATTATGCAACAAGCTACAACTTTCATGTTTTGACTTTTGTTTGAATCCAAATGGATCTTGGTGAAAAGGTGGGGCAAAGTTGGGAAAAAATTAGGGTTTTTCATAACTTAGAAAAATTCTAAGTTATGAAAAATTCCATTTTCTAACCCTAATTTGCATTTTGTGATTTCTTGGTGAACAAGTTTCATGATTTGGCAAGTTTTGATGAAAAATGAATCTTGACTCTTGATTTTGACCAAAAAAGTCAAAGTTTGACTTTTCAGTATACAGTCAAAATTGATCAATTGACTGGGAAATTCAACTGTCAATCTTGTGTACTTGGGATCTTTTGAGCTTGGTGAATGTGTCAAGACCCTTTCATTGAGTCCTTGAGTCCATATGTGAACTTGGTTTGCCATTGGCTAGGTCAAACAGTCAAAAATTGCCTTTGTGCAGTCAAAACCCTAAAAATGACCATTTTGCCCTTTTGGTGATCTGATCAAATTTCTTGGAGAATTGTGATCCAAACTTGATCAAATGGTCCATATGAGTTCAATATGTTGATGTGGGTCAAATTTCATGAGTTTTGACTGTCAATTGGCCACAGTTGACTTTTTCTCCAATACAGCTGATTTCTAGGTCAACTGTCCAATTGACTGGGCAAAACTTGGAATCAAGACTTGAAACTTGGTATAGGTAAACTTGGGAGTCCAATATGAAGCATGAAAGTCATCTTAGGCATTTTAGGTCAAAACATCCTTGGGCAAACACAAACCCTAATTTGAGTCCACAGTGCAAGGAGAAGTCTTGAGCAGAGGAAACCCTAACTGGATCTTGATCTTCAAAGGTCTTGTGATGAGAAAATGTTGAGGAAATGGGAGGGAAAATTTTGGGGTACAACAGTTGCCCCTGTTCAATCTTCTTAAACCTGAAGAGTTAGATTGGCAAGTTTGCCTTTCGCGACTCGAGGGTAAAAGGAGATTGGACACTAGAGTGCCCGGAAATTTGCACTCGCATGCTGGAGTCTCAACAATGTGGTGTCGGGAATGGGCTTATAGATGCCATTTGGAGAGATGGTGGATAGGGAGATGGGCTTATAGATGCCGTCTGGAGATGTGACGGAACCTTGTCGGGAATGGGCTTATAGATGCCATTTGGAAGTGTCGGTCGCATAAGAGATTCCTTTGCGAGAACTTGTGTATTTGAGAAAGACGGATGTTTTCCTGGCTTGTTACAGGTGTTTGATCTTCAGTCTCCTTATGCAGACATGCCCTGGCTAGATACAGGTGTCGAACCTACAATCGGTTGCTCACAGATGTGCCCTGGCTGGATACAGGAGTCGAATCTGGAAATAGTCGTTAATAGACGTGCCCTGGCTGGATACAGGAATCGAATCTCCGGACTCTTCAGACGTGCCCTGGCTAGATACAGGAATCGAGTCTGGAAACGTGGTCAACAGATATGCCCTGGCTGGATACAGGAATCGAATCTGGAGATTTTGTAGTTGATAGATGTGCCATGGCTGGATACAGGAATCGAATCTTCGAACTTTTCAGACGTGCCCTGGCTAGATACAGGAATCGAGTCTGGAAACGTGGTCAACAGATATGCCATGGCTGGATACAGGAATCGAATCTGGAGATTTTGTAGTTGAAGGTAGTCGTTTTTGGGATTGTCTTTTTCCTGAAAAGGAAAAAACGTAAGTGGTATGCAATGTCATGATGTATGATATGCATGGTGTTATGATGTTCAATCATGAGATAGTGTTGTATGCGCTTTATCATGTAGGTAAGTGAGATGTATGAAAATGTGAAATGTTTATGAATGTAATTTTGTCTTAGGAAAATAAATCCTTGACGAACGGTCGAGGAGTTGCCCTGTGGAAGAGATACTTGGCCGAAGTTTTGATGAGAGGCCTGTTGAGGACTTTAATGATGGATTCCGCTGGGGATAATGATGATAAACTCCGCTGGGGATTGAAGGGATTTGCCGAGGGCGATCTTCCGTGGTTTTTAGCTGAGGATAACCCAGTTATAAGTCCTCGTGAGGAAATAACTCTAAATAAAACTCAGGAGAGACGTCTGTATTCTGCAGGGGATGAGCTTTAAGACCTGCCGGGGAATGCTGTGCTTTTTCAGGATCGACGGGGAATCAACTCTGCTTGGGGAAAGTATTGCTGAATCCTTTTTTACTCTGCGGGGAGTTGAGATGATTTGGTCACATTCTTCAGTTGAATCTAACTCGGTACCTTGGCGGACAAAACAACCGGACTGCATTAGACAACTTCTCATTTCCCCTGTCTCTGATGTCACCTGTAATCAATCTCTTGTTTCATATGTAAATATTTATGAATCAGCAATTTAATGTCAAATGCATATATCAAAAATGAACATTGGACGTTCTTTGCAAGACAAAACAGAAAAAGGAAAACAATGGTAATTGGTATGGACAAGTGAATTTGTATTGATTTAAACTTTGCCTGTGAATAGGCGTTTTTTATACAAGAGGCTGACATCCTAGTAAGAGGATGCCGCCAAATAACAGAGAGTTTACAATTTGAAAAAAAGAAACAAAACAGCTATGTGAACAATCCCACCGGGTTCCAACTCTGCTATCGCCTTTATGTCTTCGAACATCTCATCGCTTTGCTGCCTAGTTGAAGAGGAAGCTGATTGGTCGATGCCGAAATCTGGAGCCAGATAGTTGATGCCGAATTCCGGATGCGAAGTGATCCAATGAGACATAGTGTTACGCTTTTATCCCTAACTTTTGCCTGGACCGCCCTTTCGGGTTTTCAGTCCACCGGGATACCCATTTTTGCCCAAGCCGCCTTTTCAGGTTTTTTGACTTGCCGGGTGTACAGGTTTTTTTTTATTCATTTCATCCCTTATTTTTGCCCGAACCCTTTTGGTTCGCCGGGAAGCCCTTATTTTTGCCTAGGTATATCAACCTAGCGGGTCTCTTATTTATGCGTAGTATTTTTTCAGTATGTTTGCATTGGCGGGGTGAGGAAGGTCGTCACCATCCATGGTGGTTAGGATCATGGCTCCTCCTGAGAACACACGTTTAACCACAAATGGCCCTTCGTAAGTAGGGGTCCATTTGCCCCGGGGATCACTTTGAGGAAGGATGATGCGTTTCATTACCAGGTCCCCAACTTGAAACTCTTGTGGTCTGACTCTCTTGTTAAATGCCCTGATCATCCGTTTTTGATACGTTTGACCATGACAGATAGCAGTGAGCCTCTTTTCGTCAATCAGATTTAATTGATCAAGTCGAGTCTGGATCCAATCATCTTCATCCAAGTCTGCATCCTTCATTATCCGGAGAGAGGGTATCTGGATTTCAATTGGCAAGACTGCCTCCATGCCATAGACCAAGGAGAAGGGAGTTGCCCCGGTTGACGTCCTTGCTGAGGTGCGGTACCCATGAAGAGCGAACGGTAACATCTCGTGCCAATCTTTATAGGTCACTGTCATCTTCTGCACAATTTTCTTGATATTTTTATTGGCTGCCTCTACAGCCCCATTCATCTTCGGCCGGTAGGGAGAAGAATTGTGGTGCTGTATCTTGAATTGTTCACAGAGTTCAGTGATCATTTTGTTATTGAGATTGGTACCATTATCCGTAATGATTCTTTCCGGGACGCCGTACCGACAGATCAGATTATGCCGGATGAAACGTGCCACGACGCTCTTGGTTACTGTGGCGTAGGAAGGTGCCTCAACCCACTTCGTGAAGTAATCGATCGCCACCAAGATGAAGCGATGCCCATTGGATGCCGTCGGTCGGATCTCACCGATCATATCGATGCCCCACATTGCGAAAGGCCAAGGTGCCGTCAGGACATTCAAAGGAACCGGAGGGATATGCACCTTGTCAGCATAGATCTGGCATTTATGACAAGTTTGGGAGTGTTGGTAACAATCGGCTTCCATTGTGGACCAGAAATATCCTGCCCGAAGGATTTTCTTAGCCATGGTGTGTCCACTGGAATGTGTTCCAAATGTGCCTTCATGTAACTCCATCATAATTTTCTCTGCTTCAGCCTTATCCACACAACGTAGCAGAGTTGAATCATGATTCCGTTTGTAGAGAACGCCGTTGCTGAGGAAAAATTTTGCAGCAAATCTCCTCATGAACTTCTTATCATTGACAGACGCACCTTCAGGGTATTCCTGAGCTTCCAGGTATCTCTTCACCTCATGATACCAGGGTTTTTCAATAACTTTCTCAGCCTCGAGTTCGCAGCAGTATGCCGGTTCATCCAACTTCCAGATAATGATTCGGGGAGCCTCATTGTCCCATTTAACTTTGAACATTGAAGACATCGTAGCTAGGGCGTCCGCTAGCTGATTCTCCTCTCTAGGGAAGTGTTCGAAAGTTATCTCTTCAAAGTGGGGGAGCAAGGTCGACACATACTCCTTGTAAGGAATAAGATTCGGGTGTTTCGTATCCCACTCGCCTTTGATCTGATTGATCACGAGAGCGGAATCTCCGAAGACACTTAGAAATTTTATCCTTAAGTCGATTGCAGCTTGTAAACCCATGATACATGCTTCATATTCTGCCATGTTGTTGGTGCAGCTGAAACATAATCGGGCGGTGAGGGGAGTATGAGTTCCTTTGGGAGATATAATTACAGCGCCGACGCCGTTACCCAAAGCATTGGAGGCTCCATCAAAATGCATAGACCATCGGGATCCTTCCTCAGGTCCTTCATCCGGTCCAGGTACTTCACAGTCAGTTACCACCATGATGTCTTCGTCCGGAAAATCAAAGTTCAATGATTGGTAATCGTCCACAGGTTGGTGTGCCAAATGATCTGCCAGTACACTTCCCTTAATTGCTTTATGAGTTGTATACTGGATGTCATACTCTGTTAAGATCATTTGCCATCTCGCTATTCTTCCAGACAGAGCGGGCTTTTCAAATATGTACTTGATGGGATCCATCTTTGAAATCAATAAAGTAGTGTGAGTCAGCATATACTGTCTCAGCCGGCGAGCAGCCCATACAAGAGCGCAGCAAGTTTTCTCAAGCAGTGAGTAACGAGACTCACAGTCGGTAAACTTTTTGCTCAAGTAATAAATAGCGTGCTCTTTTCGGCCAGACTCGTCATGCTGCCCCAGCACACACCCCATTGAATTATCAAGCATTGTCAAGTATAATATCAGAGGTCTTCCTTCCACCGGTGGCATAAGAATGGGTGGCTCTTGGAGGTATTCCTTTATCCTTTCAAAGGCGGCCTGACATTCATCATTCCAGCGTACTACTTGATCTTTCTTCAGCAATTTGAAGATTGGCTCACAAGTAGCAGTCAGATGTGAGATGAATCGGGCAATGTAATTCAGTCGTCCTAGGAAGCCTCTGACTTCTTTCTCTGTTTTTGGATTCGGCATCTCTTGTATGGCTTTTACCTTGGCAGGGTCCACCTGAATACCCTTATCACTTACAATGAAACCTAGCAATTTTCCGGATCTTACCCCAAAGGTGCATTTGTTGGGATTCAACCTCAGCTTGTATAACTTGAGTCGGTCAAACAACTTCCTCAGATGGTCAAGGTGCTCCTCCTCAGTTTGAGACCTTGCAATCATGTCATCAACGTATACCTCAATCTCATGATGGATCATATCATGAAATAAAGCAACCATGGCACGTTGATAGGTTGCCCCAGCATTTTTCAATCCGAATGGCATGACCTTATAACAGAAGGTGCCCCACTGAGTCACAAATGTAGTCTTCTCCATATCCTCTGGAGCCATCTTGATCTGATTATACCCTGAAAAACCATCCATGAAGGAGAACACCTTGTGTTGAGCTGTATTGTCGACAAGGACATCAATGTGAGGTAGGGGAAGTCATCCTTGGGGCTGGCCCTGTTCAGATCCCTGTAGTCAACACACATTCTGACTTTACCGTCCTTTTTCGGCACTGGCACCACATTGGCAACCCACTGAGGGTAAGAAGTCACTGCGAGGAACCCGGTATCAAACTGCTTCATAACCTCGGCCTTGATCTTTTCAGACATCTCTGGTCGCATCCGTCGGACTTTTTGCTTTACCGGAGGGCAATCTTCCTTGGTTGGCAGGTGGTGAACTACAATGTCGGCATCCAAACCAGGCATATCCTCATAGGACCAAGCAAAAATCTCCATGTAGTCTTGTAGCATCTGGATCAATCGTTGCTTCACGCTGAGCTCTAGATTGGCACCCATCTTGACTTCTTTCCTATCTGTCTCGGTACCCAGGTTAATTGTCTCCACCGGCTCTTCATGTGGTTGAATAGCCCTCTCTTCCTGGAGTAGCAGTCTTGCGAGTTCACCAGGCACTTCGCAATCATCTTCACCTTCGTCTTCGGCCAAGTTGATCGGATTTTCGAAGTCATAACTGGCGGTAGCAGAGCTGTTACCAGTGAGATCCAGAGTGGATTGAAACCTGTATAAGTGAGTGTGTGTAAATATAGCTGTTTTGCAATATATAACACAGAAAGGAAAAGAGCACACGATTTGAAATGCAACAAATGTCCAATGTTTTGATTGATGATATATGAAAATGTCATACAAAGAGCCCTCACAAATGGAGCTACGATGCCCCGGGTAGGACACCGAGCCAACAAAGTTTTAACATATTGTTTGTTACAAATTGGAAATCAAAAGAAATTAATTACTGCGTGACAAATGTGATAGGGGTAAAATCCTTTGCCGTCCAGTTGCTTGGTCCGTTGCTGGTAGTCGGGTAGATCCAACTGTCAAATTCTGCTTCCTCTACATCCTCCTCGATAGCATTCACCCTTGAGCTGGAGATAAACACCGGAGCCTTTCTGACCTTCTCCTTGCGCACAGCCCTCTGAGCCTCTGCAGTAAAGCCCAGCCCAAACTTGTCGTTCTTCTGAGTGAAGTCAGGAAGCTGACCCCAGTTTGCACAATTGCCTTTCTGAACCACAGCCCGGGCATCCCTTAGGGAAGCCATCTTCAAGGAAACATTCTCTTCGACTGTTGTTTCTGCTGCTGCTGAAATTGGATGTACCTCCTCGAAATGCTGAAAGGGGGTTTCAATAAACTCTCCATCCATCTCAATGTATCTGAAGGAATTCAAATGGCTCACCATATACTCCTCTTCTCCTTGCACAGTGACGATCTTCCCCCTGACGGGATACTTCAGCTTCTGGTGCAAGGTAGAGGTCACTGCCCCAGCCTTATGGATCCAAGGTCGACCCAGTAGACAAGAGTACGATGGACGTATATCCATCACATAAAAAGTAGAGTCAAACACTTGAGAGCCCACACGAATAGGGATGTTAACCTCTCCATGAACCATCCTTTTTGAACCGTCAAAGGCCCTGACGATGATATTGCTGGGCTTCAGTTCCAGGCCTTCATAATCCAAACGGTCTAAAGCCTTTTTCGGTAGAACATTCAAGGAAGAACCAGTATCCACCAATACATGCGCCAGAGTAGTGCCCCTGCATTCGATAGAGACATGCAGGGCATCATTGTGGTCTCTTCCTTTCGCGGTCAGGTCAGCATCTGAAAAACCCAAGCCATTGTCTGCTGTCAGATTTGCTATGCAATCAGTGAACTGGACTGCAGACGTCTCCTGCGGCACATGGGCCGTCTTGAGAAATGAGATCAAGGCCTTAGCATGGGCCTCGGAGCATAGCAATAAGGAGAGCATGGAGATCTTGGAGGGCGTATGCCCCAGCTGCTCGACAACATTGAAATCACTTTTCTTTATTATTTTCAGGATCTCCTCCATTTCTTGTTGGGAGGCTTCAGCATTTATAGGTATTGGTGCCTCCATCCGGGCAGGCTCTTCTTCAATCCCTTTGCCCCGAGCATTTGATGACTCGGCAGCAGGGGAAACAACTTGATCAGCAGTAGGAACAGGTAAACTTGTAGGTGTTATAAGGAGGGGTCTTCGAATAGCGGGTGGTGCAATGTCAGGCGAGAAGAGCCTGCCACTGCGGGTGACCTTGGCTGGACCAGTGATATCGCAGATACTGGCGCCAGTGTTGAATTCTTGTTTGATTCCATTTACATACACGTCTGCCCCATAATGCCAGGGGACAGCTTTATCAGACACGTAGGGGAGAGGCCCCGGGACAGTAATAATCACAGGTGCAACAGTCATGATTTGAACAGGCTTCTTCGGGGGAGCCTTGATTGGATTTTTGAAGATGGTAACCACAGAAATTTCTTTTATCGGAACCAACTGAACAGCAGAATTCTTAAACAGAATCTCCTTGCTATCCATTAGGCTTTGGACGCCTAACCTCAGCAAAGGGCAACCAGACAGGGAAACAGCACAGAACAGGAAACCTTCACTGCAACCCGGAAATAAACCGGCCCGCAGTAGGTTCTTCTTAACGGTCTTCAGAGGGGTGACAACTTCATTTACCGAAACAGCATACAATTCTTCCTCAATGGCATTTACTCTATGCTGGGGCATAGGAGCAGTTACAACATTTGGTCTCTCCGGCGCTTCAAACTGAATTTCCTTTGCGTCGATCAGATCTTGCACTTTGTTTCTCAAGGCCCAGCAATCATCAGTAGTGTGCCCGGGACTATCAGAATGATAAGCACACCGGGCATTTGGGTTATACTTAGGAGACGCAGTGTTGACGACCTTAGGAGCTTCTTTGAGGGTCACCAGGTTGGTGGACAACAGTTGGGGTAAAATTTGAGATAAGGTCATACTCAGTCGGGTATACTGCCTCTTGGGCCTTTCGCTTCTTTGTTGATTGTACTGCTGAGGAGCAGCAACAGGTTTCGAGATGACCAAAGCATTGACGGCTTGGCGACTTTCGGGCTTGACTTGTCTTCTAGGACCATAGACGGCACTTGCTTCTTTCTTAAACGGCCTCTTCTCAGCACTTGTGGAGGCAGCCTTTTGTATCTTGCCTGACCTGATGCCAGCTTCAATTCTTTCTCCCGTCAATATCAAATCTGTAAACCTGGCGGAGGAGTTACCAACCAGATGATTGAAAAACGGACCAGACAACGTCCCTAGAAACATATCAACCATCTCTCGATCAGTCAATGGAGGCTGCACCCTGCCAGCCAAATCTCTCCATTTTTGAGCGTACTCTTTGAACCCTTCACCCGTTCCTAGAGACATACCCTGAAGTTGGGTACGCGTGGGAGCAAGATCAGAATTGTATTGGTATTGTCTGTAGAATGCGGTTGCCAAATCTTCCCAGTGTCGGATGCTAGCTCCATCCAATTGGTAGAACCATTCAAGCTGTGACCCCGAGAGACTATCTTGGAAGAAGTGAATCCAGAGGTTCTTATCCGCCGTATAAGGTTGGATCTTCCTTACGTACGACCTTAGATGCAGCTTTGGGAAGGAGACCCCATCATACTTGGCGAAGGCAGGCGCCTTAAACTTGTGTGGAATTACTACCCCAGAAGATAACCCCAAATCTCCAAAATCCAGTCCCGGCACATTCTGAATTTCCATGGCGCTTAAGCGGTCCTCTAATTGCTTGTATCTGTCAGCAGCAGGTGGGTATTGTTCGTCGTTATAGTCCGTCTCGTTGTCGGAGACTGCGGGACTAGGAGCCCCTCCCCCTTGGGGACTGTTTTTCTCAGCAGAAGAAGTAGTTGGATCAGCTTCATTATGGAGTGTGTTCCCAAATCTGCGTCCGGTGTTGAACAACACAGTCCTCTTTTTCTTCTTCTTCTTCAGGAGTAGAGTCTTCAATTCTTGCTGACCTTGGGCTAGGCTTAGGACCATCTCTTGAAACTGTGCACTTTGGGCCTGAAGGGCCTTGATTGCTTGCTCACTGGATGAGTCTGGATTCATGATGACTGTTCACACAAACAGTGAAGAAAATTAAGCAACCTGTGAAATAGGGTACCTGCTATGCATATGGTGCAATGGAATGCGTATGTTTTATGTTTTCAAAGACAAACGAGATTCAACTTTGTAGACAAAAAAGGGAAACACACTTCATTAGATTAAAATTTTCGATTGTTCAACAATTTGCCCTTAGGCATTACAGGAATGAAAAAAAAATGCTGGAAAGGAAATAAACTATAAAAGGAAACATCCAAAGCTCATCAATGCTCCCATGGCCTCCTCTTTTCAGTGCTGATGTAGTTGTTCAGGACCCGTTCTTCCTCCAATTGCTTAGTCAGCCTCTGGATCTTCCGTTCCTGCTCGTTGAATTTCTCTCGATAGAAATCCCGTTCTTCCTTTAGCTGCGCCCAAGATCTCTTCATGGTGTCAAAATCAGTAGGTATCTGAGGAGGGAGGACAGTTGGAGGAACCCCATCTTCATCAGGAGACTCAAGAATGAGGGGTCTAACAGCTTCGTAGGGCATACCTAACCTTTGAGCACGGATGCGGACCCATTTGCAATAGGGCTTCAATGGCAGGGAAGTCTTTGGTCCCAACTCATGTGGGTTGGCTTTGTGGATTCTGTCCCAAGCTCTAATGAATCCCTGGCGTAGTTTGTCACTGTCTGCCTGAAACTCAAAATGGAAGTGAGGAACCAGCATTTCATGAGGCCCATCTCCTCTGGCTCTTCCAAACTGTCGGAGAGCTAAGCATGGATTGTAAGAGATTCCTCCTTGGATACCAATCAACGGAACATTAGGGTATTCTCCGCAACGGTCAATAACAGCTACCTCATCCAAATCTCTGAGAGTCCAAGTGATGTCATTATCAGTGAGATACATTAACCTCCGAGCCCAACCTTTTCCTTCTTCATTCTTCAGCACGAACTTAGGAAGGTGCGAAATAAACCACCTTACTAGCAAAGGAGCACAACACCACGGAGTCCCCCGTTTTCGAGCAGTACGAGCATAGAGTTGTTGTAGAATGTCACCCAAAAGAGTGGGTACCGGATTCCGAGACATGAAGATCCTTATAACATGGATACTGATAAAAGTGTCAGGGTTTGGAAACAATACCAGACCATAGATCAAAAGAGCCAGAATATCCTCGTATGCCTTGAAGTCCAAGTCATTCCAGAAATCATTAGCCTTGCCAACCAGAAATTTGACCAAAAAGCCCTTGATCCCATTTCTAGTCTCCCAGTTGGATAATACCTCTTCTTTGGTCAAGGGGAGAATTGCAGCAATCTCTTCAGGCCTAGGAGTCTTTTCCAACCCAGTGAATGGAGTTTGTTCCAAGACAGGGATCCCAAGCAAATAAGAAAATTCTTCCAGGGTAGGAACCAGCTGGAAGTCTTGAAAGGTGAAACAATGGTACAGAGGGTCATAAAACTGGGTCAGAACACTTATCAGTTGTTGGTCCCATTTTGCAGTGATCAAGCCAAGGAGAGAACCATGTCTGTTGATGAAGGAAGAAGTGTTTGGAATCCTTCCAACCAAATCCTTGAGTAAAACTGGTGGTTGAACAAAGTTGAGCCGGACAGTATTTCTACGCACGGGCATCATGATGTCCTACAAAACAGAGCAAAGATGAAACTCTTTTGTCTTTGAAATGGGTTAGTCCTTTATACAGGATGCATGCAATGGTATGATGGCATGATGCTATGATGAAGCACACCACAATTATTCACATAGGCAAATAAGGCACACAAGTCACACAAGACACCCTTAGGTTTCAGGCCAGCATGAGTTTCAGGTATTACCCTCTTTTGGTTTTGTTGGTTAAAACCTGTCCTATCAGAAGTAACCGGGTTCTAGAGGATCTCAAATCATTGGCTACCCTCAATCGGTCATAACTCCAGCATCGCAATCTTTTCTCGCGGCCAGAACCATCTCGAGAGTTTAGCCTCAATGAGTGTAGCATACTGCTACTGTCCTAATAGCCAAGTTGGTCAATTTAGGGTTCTAAGGTTGGTTGGTGTTAAATGACCCCTTAGAAGACCTATACTCTCCCCATTGCAACACAAGGGATATAGGTACAGACTAAGATGCCACACCAACGTAGCCACTGCTTCACCCATGTCGGTCTACGCCGGACAGGTCCCTCACAGATTATGCTACCTAAAAAGGGTATTTCCCAGATCCGGGTTAGGATCTATGAAACTCCGATGCAAAGCCCACAAATATAAAAGCAAACAAAGCAGACAATTGAAAACAAAGATGATCTAAACCCTAAGGTTACTCCACTTTTAAAATATATCCCCAGCAGAGTCGCCAGTTCTGTGATACGGTGGGAGAACTGACTTGAGGTTTTGCGTTTGTATTCGCAAATGTTGCGGTTAGCATGAGTCGCCACCGACTTTTATTTTATCCTAAGGAAAGGTTAAAAAGCACAGCAAAAACCTTTTGAGATGTTTTCTTGGGTTCGGGGAGTAGATTATAGAAAGGGAAGGTATTAGCACCCTTTCTATCCATGGTTATCCATGGGCTCTTAGTTACTTGCTTAGATCACTTGCCTTTTGTTTTCAATTGTTTTAAATGGTGCTTGAGTGTGTGGGTTTGAAAATATTTTGAAAAGAGGCCAATGTGGTGGCAACCTTTGTAATGATCCATGTGGGGATGTATACAAAGATGTATGTCTTTGAAAAGGTTTTCATTTGTTTTTGAAAGTAGTTTTGAAAGTGTAGTGTTGTGTGGTTTTGAAATTAGGCAAGTGTTTTGTTTTGCAAGTTTGATTCAAGTAACTAAGAGGTTATCTACTCCTAAATTTCTCAAAAGATTATTGCTATGTTTTAACCCTTTTAACAAGTTTGTTCCACCATTGTATTTGGTGGACAATCTTGTGTTAGGATGTGAAAGGGACAGGCGCGGGTCATCGTTTAGACCATAATTGCAACGGCGTTAAATGTCTTTGGGCAATTTTCTTTAAGGGACTTGATCATTTGTTTTTATTTGTTTTGAAAAGTTTTATCGAGGGACTATGATCATTCAATTTGTTTGTTTTGCCCAAAGAAGTTCAACATGCAATATGGCCCATTTATTTGAAGGCAACAAGTGGAATACCCTAGGGGTGCAAGTGTGATTTGTGTGTCCATTTTCATGCTTATTTATCTTGAGATTAGGTCATAACTATTTTTTTTTATCGTTTTTTCGCATACAAACCCTAATTCTAACATGTTACCATTAGAAAGCAATAAAGTGCGAAATTAAATTTACTAAGCTATTACAAAACCAAATATGGGAAGGGGGGTACAAATGTTCAAATGGGGATATTGACAAGAATTTAAATCTAAATTATTACATCATTTTGAATATTTGCAATTTAATCAATGTACAAAAATTAAATAAGAATGCAAGATGCAAAAGAAATGTTTTGTATATGTATGAAAAAATATTATTTATGTAAAAGAGAAAAGAAAATAAAAATTATATTATTTTTTGGAGCATTTTGAATTTAGGGCAAAAACCCTAATTTTAAAGAAAATGTATTATTATCTAATTTAATACAAATATTTATTTATTATTTATAAAAATAAAATAAAATGAAGTATATTATGAAAAAAAGTATTTTTGTATCAAATATTGAAAAATTCAAGTCTTTTTATATTTTTAACTTAAATATATTAATAAACATATATATATATATATATATATATATATATATATATATATATATATATATATATATATATATATATATATATATATATATATATATATATATATATATATATATATATATATATATATATATATATATATATATATATATTAAGTTCTTAAATATGCATTATGTGCAAAATATTTAATATTTAATAAAATAAAATAAAAAGTATTTTTTATGTGGAATATTTTCAGAAGGTAAATAAAAATAAAATGTATTTACACTATTTTCCTATATTTATTCTAATAATAGTATATATATATAATATTTATGTTCAAACAAGAGAAATAAACAAATAAATATGCAATAAATACAAAAAATGATGGAAAAAATATTTTTAATTTTTTAATGTCATGAGAAAAAATAAACAAAGTCAATCAAAAAAGAAAAAGTCAAAAAGAGTAAAAAATGAAGCAAATGGGCTCAGGGGGTTCATGAGTAATGAAGTGGTGCAAATAAGAAAAATTTCCAGGCCCAGCCCAGAAGACCTGTCTTCTTCAACCTCTGAACAATATCCTTCAAGCAAACACGCGTTTTTTATCTCTGGATTCCTGGACTTTCAAGCAAAACTCATAACATGAAAAGTGTAGAGCATCAAGAGACGGTTTCAACCATGTAAAGAACTTGACCTAACTCTCTAAGATGAGGGAGAATTTCTCCTCCCCCAATTTCTGACCTAACTTTTCATCAATGTTCAGACATGAAATTCTCTAAGCACACGATATATAAATGAAATCTAATCATATGAGCATATTCAGGGCTATGATTGTGACATGTTTTCTTCACAAACCTAAAGCTAACAATGCCTAATAAGGGAGATAGAACTTCATGAATGTACCTGTTCAGTTGGAATCGAGCTTTGCAATGGAGGATGTTTCAGAGTGAAATGATGACTTGTATAGCTTCCTTGAAGTGTAAGGATGCTTTTCCAAGTCCTACTTTGTCTTGAAACTCCCTGAATCGAGCTAGTGAACTCCAACTGCAAAACAGAAATTTAAAAATGGTGAAGTGGCTTGGAGGTGTTACAGGTCAGGTTTCAAGTCATGGTTAGCTTGCATAGGTTATAAGGAAGGTAGAGGAACAGGTTTGGGCAAGAATGCTTGAAGGGATTGAGAGATAGCACTCAATCTGCAGGGGTTGCCCTGTTTGAGCAGTTTCAAGGTGATTCTGAGATGGAGGGTGCTTGAGAGGTTTAGGACTCGTGCAAAAGCTTGGATATGTTATGTGTAAAGTGTTTGATAACTTCTTTCTTGTCTTTCTATGCTGAAGAGAGAGTTGGTACAAGATATGCAATGTTACTTGAATTTGAAGCAAGCAATGGTCACTTGGTGTTTTTAGGTCAGTAGGGGCCTCTAATCCTGCTGCATAAGCCTCTCTTGATCAGAGCAATTTGTCCATAATCTTGTGCCAATGAGATCCTAATTGTACTTGCTTGGATTTCAATTTGACATAAAGCTAGCTTTTTACAAAAATGGATAAAGCACTTTATCTACTTTGAGATCAATCCATTATGCAATGTTAGAACACAAAGAACATGGCCTTGGCACAATGAATAAGCATTAAATTATTGAGTATGGAATGGTTCAAGGACCTGTAATCAAGCATAAAGCAAGCTGAGTTAAAATTTGCAAGATTATGAACATGTCTTGATGAAGAACAAAAGTGAATTTTTGCCAACTTGTGAAATTCGAATCTCTCAAGTTATGAGGTTGTTTGATGAGTTCTTGGACATTTTGGAAAGCTTGGAATGTGTACTACAATCCATCTTTGAAATGCAAATTAAAATTCCAAGTGGAAGGGTATGAAAAGTGGCCTTGAAGTGGGGTAGAAAACCTTGTCAAAATAGGTTAAAATTTCACTAAGTTAAAAATGGTTTAGTGCCCTTATTCAAAAAATTGTAACTTGAGATACAAGCTTCAAATGAGAAAACTTTGTGAATCAAAGTTGTAGATTATGCAACAAGCTACAACTTTCATGTTTTGACTTTTGTTTGAATCCAAATGGATCTTGGTGAAAAGGTGGGGCAAAGTTGGGAAAAAATTAGGGTTTTTCATAACTTAGAAAAATTCTAAGTTATGAAAAATTCCATTTTCTAACCCTAATTTGCATTTTGTGATTTCTTGGTGAACAAGTTTCATGATTTGGCAAGTTTTGATGAAAAATGAATCTTGACTCTTGATTTTGACCAAAAAAGTCAAAGTTTGACTTTTCAGTATATAGTCAAAATTGATCAATTGACTGGGAAATTCAACTGTCAATCTTGTGTACTTGGGATCTTTTGAGCTTGGTGAATGTGTCAAGACCCTTTCATTGAGTCCTTGAGTCCATATGTGAACTTGGTTTGCCATTGGCTAGGTCAAACAGTCAAAAATTGCCTTTGTGCAGTCAAAACCCTAAAAATGACCATTTTGCCCTTTTGGTGATCTGATCAAATTTCTTGGAGAATTGTGATCCAAACTTGATCAAATGGTCCATATGAGTTCAATATGTTGATGTGGGTCAAATTTCATGAGTTTTGACTGTCAATTGGCCACAGTTGACTTTTTCTCCAATACAGCTGATTTCTAGGTCAACTGTCCAATTGACTGGGCAAAACTTGGAATCAAGACTTGAAACTTGGTATAGGTAAACTTGGGAGTCCAATATGAAGCATGAAAGTCATCTTAGGCATTTTAGGTCAAAACATCCTTGGGCAAACACAAACCCTAATTTGAGTCCACAGTGCAAGGAGAAGTCTTGAGCAGAGGAAACCCTAACTGGATCTTGATCTTCAAAGGTCTTGTGATGAGAAAATGTTGAGGAAATGGGAGGGCAAATTTTGGGGTACAACAGTTGCCCCTGTTCAATCTTCTTAAACCTGAAGAGTTAGATTGGCAAGTTTGCCTTTCGCGACTCGAGGGTAAAAGGAGATTGGACACTAGAGTGCCCAGAAATTTGCACTCGCATGCTGGAGTCTCAACAATGTGGTGTCGGGAATGGGCTTATAGATGCCATTTGGAGAGATGGTGGATAGGGAGATGGGCTTATAGATGCCGTCTGGAGATGTGACGGAACCTTGTCGGGAATGGGCTTATAGATGCCATTTGGAAGTGTCGGTCGCATAAGAGATTCCTTTGCGAGAACTTGTGTATTTGAGAAAGACGGATGTTTTCCTGGCTTGTTACAGGTGTTTGATCTTCAGTCTCCTTATGCAGACATGCCCTGGCTAGATACAGGTGTCGAACCTACAATCGGTTGCTCACAGATGTGCCCTGGCTGGATACAGGAGTCGAATCTGGAAATAGTCGTTAATAGACGTGCCCTGGCTGGATACAGGAATCGAATCTTCGGACTCTTCAGACGTGCCCTGGCTAGATACAGGAATCGAGTCTGGAAACGTGGTCAACAGATATGCCCTGGCTGGATACAGGAATCGAATCTGGAGATTTTGTAGTTGATAGATGTGCCCTGGCTGGATACAGGAATCGAATCTTCGAACTTTTCAGACGTGCCCTGGCTAGATACAGGAATCGAGTCTGGAAACGTGGTCAACAGATATGCCCTGGCTGGATACAGGAATCGAATCTGGAGATTTTGTAGTTGAAGGTAGTCGTTTTTGGGATTGTCTTTTTCCTGAAAAGGCAAAAACGTAAGTGGTATGCAATGTCATGATGTATGATATGCATGGTGTTATGATGTTCAATCATGAGATAGTGTTGTATGCGCTTTATCATGTAGGTAAGTGAGATGTATGAAAATGTGAAATGTTTATGAATGTAATTTTGTCTTAGGAAAATAAATCCTTGACGAACGGCCGAGGAGTTGCCCTGTGGAAGAGATACTTGGCCGAAGTTTTGATGAGAGGCCTGTTGAGGACTTTAATGATGGATTCCGCTGGGGATAATGATGATAAACTCCGCTGGGGATTGAAGGGATTTGCCGAGGGCGATCTTCCGTGGTTTTTAGCTGAGGATAACCCAGTTATAAGTCCTCGTGAGGAAATAACTCTAAATAAAACTCAGGAGAGACGTCTGTATTCTGCAGGGGATGAGCTTTAAGACCTGCCGGGGAATCCTGTGCTTTTTCAGGATCGACGGGGAATCAACTCCGCTTGGGGAAAGTATTGCTGAATCCTTTTTTACTCTGCGGGGAGTTGAGATGATTTGGTCACATTCTTCAGTTGAATCTAACTCGGTACCTTGGCGGACAAAACAACCGGACTGCATTAGACAACTTCTCATTTCCCCTGTCTCTGATGTCACCTGTAATCAATCTCTTGTTTCATATGTAAATATTTATGAATCAGCAATTTAATGTCAAATGCATATATCAAAAATGAACATTGGACGTTCTTTGCAAGACAAAACAGAAAAAGGAAAACAATGGTAATTGGTATGGACAAGTGAATTTGTATTGATTTAAACTTTGCCTGTGAATAGGCGTTTTTTGTACAAGAGGCTGACATCCTAGTAAGAGGATGCCGCCAAATAACAGAGAGTTTACAATTTGAAAAAAAGAAACAAAACAGCTATACAGCCTCATGAAGAGCCAGTTGAGACAGTGAATTTGGGCACAGAAGAGGATAGAAAATAAGTCAAGATAGGTGCAAATTTGGAGCTTAGTGTCAAACAGAGGTTGATACAGATGTTGCATGATTATGTCGAGATCTTTTCCTGGTTATATGAAGATATGCTAGGACTAGACACATATATTGTGGTTCATCGTCTGCTAACTAACGAAGATTACCCTCCAGTAAAGCAGAAGGTTCATCGTATGCGCCCTGAAATGTCGGAGAAGATCAAAGCAGAAGTGATGAAACAATTCAACACTGGGTTCTTAGTTATCACCTCCTATCCATAATGGGTTGCTAACGTAGTCCTGGTGCCTAAGAAGGACGGTAAGGTACGAATGTGTGTGGACTATAGAGATTTGAACAGGGCAAGCCCCAAGGATGACTTCCCGCTTCCCCATATTAACGTTCTGGTTGACAACACCGCACAACATAAGATCTTTTCCTTCATGGACGGTTTCTCTGGTTAGAATCAGATCAAGATGGCACCCGAAGACATGGAGAAGACAACCTTCGTCACGCAATGGGGCACTTTCTGTTACAAAGTGATGCCGTTTGGATTGAAGAACGTTGGGGCAACCTATCAACGAGCCACGATAGCTTTGTTCCATGACATAATTCACCATGAGATAGAGGTCTATGTTGATGACATGATAGTCAGGTCTCAAACTGAGGAAGAGCACCTTGATCATCTATAAAAACTGTTTGATAGGTTGAAGACGTACAAGGTGAGGTTAAATCCAAACAAGTGCACCTTTGGGGTAAGGTCTGGTAAACTCCTAGGTTTCATTGTTAGTGACAAGGGTATTCAGGTAGACCCTGTAAAGGTGAAAGCTATACAAGAGATGTCAGTTCCTCGCACTGAGAAAGAGGTTAGAGGTTTCTTGGGACGCTTAAGTTACATTCCCAGGTTCATTTCCCATCTAACTGCTACTTGTGAGCCAATCTTCAAACTCTTGAAGAAAGATCAAGTGGTAAAGTGGAATGACGAATGCCAGACTTCCTTCGAGAGAATCAAGGAATGCCTTTAAGAGCCTTCAATTCTGATGTCGCCGATTGAAGGAAGACCTTTGATAATGTACTTAACAGTGTTAGATGATTTAATGGGGTGTGTGCTAGGGCAGCATGACGAGTCCGGTCGAAAAGAGCATGCAATATACTAACTTAGAAAAAAGTTTATCGACTGTGAAACAAGATACTCATTGCTCGAGAAAACTTGTTGCGCTTTGGCATGGGCTGCTCGCTGACTGAGACAGTATATGTTGACCCACATTACTTTGTTTATATCTAAGATGGATTCGATCAAGTACATCTTCGAGAAGCCTGCTCTCTCCGGAAGAATAGCGAGATGGAAAATGATCCTGACCGAATACGACATTCAATATACGACCCAGAAAGCAATCAAGGGAAGTGTATTAGCTGATCATTTGGCTCATCAGGCTGTGGATGACTACCAATCCATGAACTTTGAATTCCCGGATGAGAATATCATGTTAGTGACTGACTGCAAAGAACCTAGACCGGATGAAGGACCTGAGGAAGGATCCCGATGGACTATGGTTTTTGATGGAACCTCCAACGCACTCGGCAATGGCATCGGTGCTGTAATCATATCTCCCGAGGGCTGTCATACTCCTTTCACCGCCAGATTATGTTTCAACTGCACCAACAATATGGCTGAGTATGAAGCATGCATCATGGGTCTCAAAGCAGCTATTGACCTAAGGATCAAGTTGTTGAGCATTTTCGGGGATTCAGCGCTTTTTTTGGCCTTTAATAATGCTTTAAAGCGCTGCCTAAAGCAGCGCTGCTAAAAGAAAAGACAGCGCTTTTTTTCAACGTAAAAGCGCTGCCTTATGTCCACTTTAGACATCGCTTTTAGAATAGACAACGTTTTTTTATAAACCCCTTTAACAGCGCTTGGGCTTTAGACAGCGCTTTGTAATTTTTTCCAGATAGGCTTTAGACAGCGCTTTCCTTTGAAAGTGTTGTCTATCCCCCCCCCCCCTTTAGACAGCGCTTTCAGACTTTGGGCAGCGCTTTTTATTTTAAAGTTTTTACAGCGCTTTTCTCCTAAAGCGTTGTCTATTGTTTACAATTTTTTTAATAAATTATCTATTTTAATCAGAGTTTTTATCATATTTGGTAGCTTCACTCCAATATTTTGATCTAGGTTTTCAGAATTATCTTTTATGCTCCATATTCGGTAGCTTCATTCAAATAAAATATACATATATAAAAATTGCACATATATATAAATTGATGATATAGACAACAACAATTACAAAATTTATGAAACAAGTTAAAATTCTTCAAGTTAAAATGCCTAAAATATTCAAAATTGAATTTACACCTATACATCTTTCTACCTTTGAGAATTCTCATGAAACAACAACAACATGAATATCTTAGCTCTATCTTCTACACATGTACCTATAAACCTGGAAAAAAAAACAAATGATCGAAATTCATAACATGATATTATTAACGTTGCACTTTATTAATTCGAATTTAATTTATACTCAAAACTCGAAAGTTCTCATCAAAGGAAATAAGACAATATTCCTTAGCTTATAAAATTCTCAACCCGATAATGAATTGACATCATTCCTCCATAAGTTCATCCAATTGATCTTTTGAGTAATGTACACAATTGAATTCCTCAAAGTACTACATATAGTATGTGATTTAATTAAAATAATATGTCATTTTATGAGAAACACAAAATATGAAAATAGTATGTAATTCCTAAGTTAGAAATCCATATCGTGGATGGAATCTCTAATCGATCCAAAATGATAGTTTCTTTCATAAACCTCAACATAAAATAGCCACAATCTATACCGTTATGCTGGCGAGGACGCTACACATGGAAAGAAAATACGAATATATATCAGGATATACCCCTTAAATTGTTTTATCAAGTATCATCACTAAAGTAAGCAAAACTGAATATCTCTTTGTGAAAGTATACCTCCACTCTGATCCATGTAATGTTGTTGGCTCTACTTTTTGTTACTTGAATATATCGTTGGGAGCGAAAAGAAAGTAGAACGCTATAATAAAATATGAACGACTGTTTAGAACAATCTCACATAGAATCATAAACATAAACACAAATCCAGATATGTTGACCATAAACATAAACGTAAACATAAACATAAACTTGAATATCTCTTTGGGAGCGAAACACTTACGTGTCAATCATCTGTTTCAAATCTGGATATGTTGACCAATCATTGTATAACGAGTTCATATAATACACAGTTTCTCTCATAGGATTAATCGCAACCAATAACCAGTGTCCACTGTAAGATTAAACAAAGATTAAACAATGGCTAAAAACGAAAAATTATAATAGATCAAGTTAGGACGAAAATCTAACCCGTTTCCAGTATTATATGGCAAAAAGAACAACTTCTCAGTATCTTTATTGGCCACGAATAAACCTAGTACATATGATATGACATCATCTGGTCTCGTTACAATCAACCCGGAATTGACTGTGTTAGGAGCTAAGAAGCCAAATCTTGCTTCTAATCCATCCGGGCGCACAATGTTGTCATACATAAACCTTAAATTAAAACATGATTAAGATTATACTATATTCATTGAAATGAGGGATTCAATTGTTCATTTAATTAAACAAAGTTGATCGGAGTATACCTGATGTATATACCGATAACACTGAGGCCTAATTCCAAATGCCTAAAAACTTGCTCCATATCCTCTCTACCAATTACTTCAAGATATTCAAAACCAAAGATATCTGCACTCATAGGTATAAGGAGGGTACCACCATCCGGAATATCTGTAATTCCTAAATATGTCTGAAGGCACGACCTGAACTGAGCAGTAGTTTTTTTGTGTGCCAGTCTTCTTAGCAACATTCTTTTTTTTGTGTGGAAATGTTGTTAATTTCAGGCGCCTTACCCCTACTGAGTTGTGCAGTCTCTTTAGCATAAATCTAGTTATCATATAATTAGTTAGTGGAAGTATAAAATCACAAATTAGCATTTCTCATAGCATAAATATCATATAATTGTGTTACCTCAAATGATGCAATTGACTCGGTATCCCGCCTAATCCCCTTATATTTTGGAATGGATTTTGCGGGAGTCTAACATTACCATGTAAACAAAATGTAAGTATAATTGCCATAAAAAATTTGAATAGTAAACGATTTTAAACATACCTCATTATCTACGTAAACAAGGCTTGATGGCCATGTAACAAACGATCCTATTGCATCGGCCACCAATGTTGCATCCGCCACATCGTCAGGTAGTGGTAACAACGCACCCCCTTTAAAATGACGTCGACCGGCACTTTCAAAAATCCCTCTTGGAGCGGTCTATGGTGAAGCATTTCTCCCGAGATATTATAAACTTTTTCCTTGCCAACCATCCGATAAGTCGGTGTCGACAAATAGAGTTGACACCGGGAAATTCCCTATAATTTAATAAATATGGTTATATAATTAATAAACATGGTTATATAGTTAATAAACATGGTTTTATAATTTATAAAGATGGTATATAATTACCTCGGGAATATTTTGACCAAAGTTACCATTGATACTAGCTTTGTCACTAGTATCTTTAAAGCTTGTAGCTTAATCGATTTCCTTTTCTTCTCGGCTCATAGACTTCTTGTTGTAACTTTTCCAACTTCTCCTGCAGTTCTTTATTGCTTGGAGATTTTGTCTTTGTTTTTTTTTCAAGGATGTTAGAGTGATCCCAAATCCCTTACCCCTCACCCGACCAGAATACTCACGAATATCTAATTCTCGTGAGAGTATTATCCTGTAATCAGTATCTTCGTCTGGAAGAATAGACTGGGAAAGACTCTCCTGAAATTCATATAAATATTGTAATTAAAGAATGATATGTTAATAAAAGAATGATGTAATTAAATAAATAAAAGTATGATGTAATTAAATAAATAATGTTATACTTACACATCTCTCAAAAATTTGTTGAACTTTTTCTTCAACAACTCCATCCTTACACACACGTGCTTCCTTCCACAAAATATGTTCCGGAAGAGATGTTTCAGAACTATTCTCTTTTGTTAGCTACACATTAAGCCAAAAAACATGATTAAATATAAGCGTGTATATATTATAGATGCTTTGCAATTTATAAATACTTACAATAGATTGTTGTAATTGTGCATATCCCATACGGCCTTTTCTCTATGGATATGCTGGACTTGGTGCTCGTTGTCGATTTACGACACTTAAGCTCTCAAATTTTTGGGTACTTCTTTTCGATTTAAAAGTTTCCCATTCTTCAGCTATAATCAAATCAACATATTTACTTGGAAGCTCTGCATCAACAAAAAATTTATCTGCATCCCTTAGAAACTTGTTTGACAAGAAAGCTTTAAACCCTATATGTAGTTTCCCGGCCAATTTAAGAATATAATCTCTCCTTGCATCCTCAATGATGAACGACCTCTACGAAAATCATAAACAAAGTGTGTTAGTATAAGTAACCGAAAATCATAAACAAAGTGTGTCATTAAAAACAATTAACATCACATATGGTACCTGTATCTCACTCCATATTTGTATCTTTAGCATCGTCCAACACTCTTGCTCTCCAATATTCACATGTGATTGGAATTTCTCTTCTTACCACGGAACCGAGATAACTTGTCAACATTAAACCATTAGGCTCAATGAGTTAGCCTTACTGGCTTCAATGTACTTCATACTTTATGCCTTGGTCTCTATCCCGTATTATTCTCTTCATTATTGTTATTCCTGTTCTATATTCCATTTCCATTTTACTAACGGCCTTATCTCCATCATGCACAGAATCATCACGTGGGTGATCGTCATTAGTAGCCATCTAACCTGTAATAAACATAAACATAAACCCAATATAAAAGCGAGTCAGAAGCGAGTCAAAAAATATATATAAATGACAATGCCAAAAATTAACATAACCATAAACTTAAATGTAAACACAAACATAAACATAAAAATTTTAATATCCTACCTCTTTCACTAACATCTCTTTCTTTTCTTGGTTGGAACATGAATTACTTGCTTCTAAACAATGCGGACGGATGGATTTATCCAAATTCCCTCATTATGATCATTTCTGATATATGATTCATCCGCTATAATATTCTCATCTTGATCATTTATAATATACGACTCATTTCTTCTAATACATGACTCATTCTCATCATCAATACCACCTTGGTCTACACCGTTATCATCAACCACTTTGTTAGAAAAAAGCACTATAGACCATTTTGTACTCGCCGGGTTAGTGACATAGAACACTTGTTTAGCTTGAGAGGATAGAATAAAAGGCTCTTCTTTGTACCCCTCTCTATGAAGATCCACTTGTAAAAATCCTGACATATCCATTCGTATGCCACCACTACTTACCCACTTGCAACCAAAGATAGGAATCTGAAACTTCTCGTAATCAAACACCCAAATATGCTCGATAACTCCAAAATATGACAGATTTGCATATTTGGGGTTTAGGTCCTTCATACTAGAATGTGCATTACTTCAGCAAGCACGGTGACACCACTATTTTTCTTAGTACTTTTATCATCTTTGTTGTACCCCAAAATTTGCCCTCCCATATTCTTCAAGATTTGGCAAGATCATGGTTCAAAATCTCTCAAGGATTGCACAGTCCAATTGCCTCATAACACAGTCAAAATTAGGGTTTTGGTTCTTGCAAAGAAGTTGAGGTTTTGAAGGGTCCAATCAAGTCCTATATGCCTATATATATTGTCAATCATCTATATGCCAAGTTTCAAGACTCACAGCATCAAGTTGCCCAATCAAAAACCCTAATTGCTCCACAGTCAACTGCAGGGGCAAAATGGTCATTTGACAGTCAAAAGTCAAAAATTTTGGTCAACATCTTATTTTGAAGCCACAATCATCATTTGATCAATTCTTTATCATGATTCCACAAGCATGGCTCAAAAAGTCTCAAGATGCAAAAGTTTCCATTTTTGGACAGTTGAAAAGTCAACTGCAAATTGACCAAGGCATAACTTCTTCATGGTTTATCAGAAAAATCCCATCCAAAGCTCATTTTGAAGGTGATGACATTTCCTACAACTCATCTTCACACTCCAAGTCCAAGAAATGTTCTCACAAAAAGTTATCAATTTCAACATTATAGGTCATTTTCAAAAGTCAACAAAAAGGCACTTTAAGTCAAAGACCATAACTTGAGATTGGTAAATCAAAATGACATGGGACCAAGGACATTGGTTAGAGGACTTCACGACCTTTCCAAAATGTCCAAGAAAATGTTCATAACTTCAAAATTGAGCAAGATATGCATTGGAGAAGTTGGGAAATTTTTGGGAACTTTCAAAAGTCAACTTTGCCTAAAACACTTCAAATTTGCTAATGGGCCTCAAATTCTTCCTTGAATCATTACCCAAAGCCTGTGCACGACCCATTGAGCTCAAAATAATTTATTTTCTTATTTTTAATTAATTAATTG
Organism: Vicia faba; assembly: GCA_948472305.1. Lineage (NCBI taxonomy): Eukaryota > Viridiplantae > Streptophyta > Magnoliopsida > Fabales > Fabaceae > Vicia > Vicia faba. The sequence goes on from OX451740.1 coordinate 66,611,312, forward strand.
GATTTATATTTATATTAATTCATTTAATTGGTTTTATTTATAAGAAAATTCAAAGATATGCTTTTTTAGATCTTTTTGTGCAACAAATGTGACTAGGGCAAGCTGGCAACTCGTTTCTCAATCAACAAGACAAGATCTTCCATAATTGGCAAGGTTTCCATGGAAAAAGATTGAAAAAAGATATGATTAGCAATCAAATATTCAAGTCATTAATTCATGGACTTTTGGGCTCATTCTTGACCTAATTTGCTTCACATACAAAGGCATAAGCTAACCCTATTCCAAGACACGAAAAATTGCTGCAAGAACATCATATGCAACATTGAAAAAAAGTGAAAAAACTCAAAAACTGTTTTCTGATTTACAGTCCAATTCAGAGAAGGTTGTCGATTCCAATCCCTTGCTGAGAGTTCCCTGAACGTGTTGCAACCACTTTCCAGCTCTCATACTCAAAGAAACGGTAAAACAAAGTCAGGGTTTGATCAAATATTTTCTTAATCGAAATCTCATTTACACGCATCATTAACATGTTTTGCTTGTTGATTTGTACTACTGACATCTCCCTGAAGCTTTTGGTATAGTTGAATTGTGCTGAAACTGCCTAAATCAAAATCTACCATGGGCGATATCTAGGGTTCAAAGGTTCAAAAATTAAGGCTTTGCATATGCTGTAAAATTGGATCTCCAAACCTGTATGGACGAATTCGTGGCAACAAGACGAATCAAATGAAACCCTCCCGCCCTTTTTATATTATCTCCTCTTGTATTCGCTATTTTCAGGACTTTCAGTTTGTGGGGGTTTAAAACCCCCGCTATCTTATTCATGTTTACAGGTACAAACGAAGAAGAAGCATAGGTGGCATCCTGTGGTTGGGACATTCAAATCTGGCGCGTTTTTGTTTTGTTTGATACCATAATATTTATTTTTCTTATATAATAATTGTTTCCCATTCATATGACAAACGCGCGCAATAGCTCAATTGGCAAGGGACGTGGCTTGGTGAGTGCTGGGACCTGGGTTCGATCCCCAGGTCCCCCATATAATTTGTTCTATTTTTTCATAAAGCGTTCACATGCAGCGTATGCTTAGAAGTCCATCATGCACTCTCACGCGTGGCTTGCCAAGTGGCCAGGAGATCCAATCCAATGGTCAGGAAACAACACCCATGGTGTGGTCCAGTCAATGAGCATCCACACGATCAGAAAAGTCAAACCAAGGCTTTGTCTCATGGGCCAGAATTCCTCAATATCACCTCCATATGAGCCTGACACCCCCCTTGGTTTGCATGCTTTTTTTCAATTTAATTTTATTTTCTTTCTAATTCTTTTTAATTGCTTTAATTATTTTTCTTAATTCATCATAAAAATAAATTTTTCCATAAAAAATCAGAGACTCAAAAAATGTTTTTTTATTAATATTTAATTTCACCATTTGAATATTTTGTAAATAACTAACAATTAACTTTAGTTTAATTTAGGTTTATATTTTAATCTCTTTTCTTAATAAATAAAAAATATATAGAATTAGGTTTTTTGACATTTTTATATTTTTCTTAATTAATTATTTTCATCATTATTTATCATTATTATTATTTTGTAAATAAACATGTAAATTAATTAACTAGTAAATTAGGTTAACTTTAATATTTTCATTAATAATTAAAATAATTTAGAACTAGGTTTTCACTAACTTTAATTTTATTTTCTTTATTTTAATAAATACAAAAACATAAAAAACATATTTTCTTTTCTTTAATTAAATAATTAATTAGTATTCAATTTTTAATTTAATTTCAAGCAAAGGGTCAAAACCCTCGGACGTCCTAATTTCAATTCTTTCGCGCACTATTTTCTTATCGATTATTATGTAACTGCTTTCCGGATGTAATAGTAATTAGGTTTATCGCTTTTCTTTTACTTTCCGCACTTTTATCAAAAACGGGTCTTTGTATTTTGGCGATGTATAGACCCGCGCCTTGTAATAGCGTAGCTTTTATGTTTCCGTCTTTTAATTTTCCGCACTTCTAAATTCTAAATTGCATGAAAGAATGTATGGTAATTAAAAACAACGCGTAGCTCACGGTGCCATGATCAAAGATAAAACATAACATGAAAACAACACACAATACACACACCACTTCTAGGGTACGCCTCACTCGTTGCCTTCGAAACGTGGTCGTCAAGTATAGGACGTTTTAGCGGTCACTCTTATATCCATGATCCAGTTTCCTCGAAACAGTTGCCTCGAAACAGTTGCCTCGAAACAGTTGCCTCGAAACAGTTGCCTCGAAACAGTTGCCTCGAAACAGTTGCCTCGAAACAGTTACCTCGAAACAGTTGCCTCGAAACAGTTGCCTCGAAACGGTTGCCTCGGATTAAAAAAAGGATCTAGGATGTAAGGGTAGCTTCTAAGGTGTCCTACTGTTGCTTCGGTGACCACACTGTCCCTACAATCGAATTGACCCGAACACCTCCAACGATGGTGCTACCTACCTCTCAATGGTGGGATAGTACTATCTAAAGGACATTTACACAGCCTAATTCCTTAGGGTAGGTAGATGACTCATAGATACTTGCTCTTTTCAAAAACAAACAAAAATCTTTTCACACTGACACTTTCAAAAAGCTTTCAAAACAAATTTTTCAAACACTCTTGAGGACAGATACAAGAGTCATTCAGAAATCTTTCAATGAAACTTTTGCAAAACCCACTCACATTTTGAAAAGCAAACATTTTGAAAACATAAGAGCAAGTATCTAAGAGCCCATGGATAACCATGGATAGAAAGGGTGCTAACACCTTCCCTTTCTATAAATCTACCTCCCGAACCGAGAAACGATCTCATAAGGAATTTTGTTGTGCTTTTGTCCTGTCCATGTTGGAGAAAATAAAAGACGGTGGCGACTCTTGCTTTCGCGACATTTCGCGAAACCAGCTTTAAACAGTCAGTTCTAAATCCACCGATCACAGAACTGACGACTCTGCTGGGGATACTTAAAAGTGAGGTGTACCTTAGGATAGCTCATACTTGTGTTTTTAATTGCTTTGTTTTGTTTGCTTTATTATTGTGGGCACTGTCTTAGGAGTTCTATAGATCCTAACCCGGGTCTGGGGGATACCTTCTTAGAAAGTAGCAACAAGACTGTGAGGGAACTGTGCGAGGTATACCGACACGGTTGAAGCAGTCTGCTACGTTGATGTGGCACTTTGGTGAGTACCGGTAACCCTTGAGTCAAGTCAAGGAGAGTACGGGGCCGCCGCGTGGTGTCGTGAAGCATCAACTGACCTTAGGAACCTTAATTGAACCATCCTGGCCTCTTTAGGGTAGTGAGATAACTGACTTTGGTGCAGTCCGAAGTTGGTTGATACTCGATACTACACTCATTGAGGGTTGTTTTCTTGGAATATTTCGATCGCCAGTTCAGTGGCTAAATCGAAACAATGAACACAGAAAACAATCCAATGATATTGAGATCCTTAGAACCCGGTTACTTCTGATAGGACAGGTTTTGAGCCCACCAACTTCAAGAGGGTAATACCCAGACCCCATGCTGGCCTAAACTCTAAGGGCTGTGGTGTGACTTGTGTGCCTTACCATGTTTTCTTTTTGTGAATACTTGTGGTGTGTTTAATCATAGCATCATAACATCATACAGCATCATATGCATCCACTAACCACTTCAGGGGTTCAAATCTTCATCTTTTTTCTTGTTTTGTAGGACATGGAAACTATCCGCAGAAAGAAAATTCAGGTCAACCTTGTAAGGGTCCCTCCTCAGCTTAAGGAACTTACATCCAGGATTCTCGAGAGCTCTTCTTTCAGTGAGAAACATGGGAGACTCATCAGTTTGGTCAACACCAACATTGAGGAAGATATGATAAAGGTCCTCTTCCAGTTCTTTGACCCTCTGCACCATTGCTTTACTTTCCTGGATTATCAACTGGTGCCTACATTGGAAGAGTTCTCCCAGCTTCTGAAAATCCCATCCTTAGTCAACTACCCTACAACGGTACGAAAAAGGAACCCAAACTTGAAGAGATTGCTAAAGCATTACGCCTACAACCATCTGACATCAAGGGACATTGGGAAGTTAGAAGTGGTATCAAAGGGTTCTTGGCCAGGTTTCTGTTTGAGAAGGCCCAAGAATGTTGGAATTCCCTTGACCTACAAGCTTTTGAAGAAGTTGTGGCACTCCTGGTCTATGGGTTGGTGTTGTTCCCGAATCCAGATCAGCTTATAGATATCAATGCTGTCAAGATCTTCATGTCCAGGAATCCTATACCTACGTTGCTTGGGGACATCCTTCACTCATGTTACACTCGAACCATGAGAAAAAGAGGTGTTCTTATGTGCTGCACTCCTCTCCTGGGAAGGTGGTTTATTTCGCACCTTCCACAATCAGTTTTGAAGAATGAGCGGGGTTTGAGATGGTCACAACGATTAATGACTCTTACGCATGCTGATATACATTGGTGTTCTCGGTCCAGAGAAGACGTCACTATCATTGATCGTTGCGGGGAGTTTCCTAATGTTCCTTTACTTGGAATCAGAGGAGGTATTACTTACAACCCATGCCTGGCTTTGAGACAGTTTGGTTATGCTCGGAGAGATGGCCCCCACGACATGTTAATTCCTGACATAGTTTTTGACTTCGACAACGATGCACAAGGACTTCGCCAGAGATTTATCAGAGCTTGGAGGATGCCCAGCAAGGTAGACAGCAAGACACTGGGGCACAAGAACTCCATCTCGTTGGAGCCTTATCTCAAGTGGGTACGGGCCTGCTCCCAGAAATTAGTGATGCCATATCCTCATCTTCTCCCTGTGATCAAAGAGCCAGTTTTGGAAGGAGAGGTGTCCTACACCATTCAACATCCTGACATGCCTACATCCTGGGAAGAAATGCAGAAGAGCTGGATCCAGCTTAAGGAAGAACGGAATTCTCTTGAAGCCAGTCTACATGCTAGTGAGAAGAAGGTCTTGGAGCTCACTCACCTACTGCACGAGGAAAAGACTCTCAACACTTACATAGCCCCAAAGAGGATGCGCAGTGTCTTTTGGGATTAGTTTACTTTGTAATTTTTGCCCATGAGGCTTTGATGTACTGAATAATGATTTCTTAATGATAACGTGTGTTCCTTTTTGTCTACAACAAATTTGAACTTTCGAACCCTTGAATGCATTGCATAAACAGCATATCATGCATCATGTGCATAGCAGGTACTCTTCTTTTCAGGTTGCTTAATGTTCTTCGCTGTTTATTTCAGCAATCTCATCATGAATCCTGAATCATCTACTGAGCAATCCATCAAGGCCCTCCAGGCTCAGAACTCCCAGTTCCAAGAGCTGATCATGAGTTTAACCCAAGGTCAAGAGGAATTGAAGGCTTTGCTGGTCAAGAAAAAGAAGAAGAGAACTGTACTATTCAACACTGGCCGGAGGTTTGGTAACACAGTGCAGAATGAGGTTGATCAAGCTGGTTCTTCTGTAGGGAAAGGCAGTCCCCAGGGGGGAAGGGTTCCTAGTCCGGTGGTCTCTGACAACGAGACTGATTTCAATGAGGAGCAGTATCCTCCAGCTGAAGACAAGTACAAGTAGTTAGAGGATCGTCTGAATGCCATGGAAATTCAACAAGTGCCTGGGTTGGATTTTGGGGACCTGGGTCTATCTTCTGGTGTGGTGATCCCACACAAGTTCAAAGCACCATCTTTCGCAAAGTATGACGGGGCGTCCTGCCCTAAGCTACATCTCAGATCTTATGTGCGGAAGATCCAACCATATACTGTGGACAAGAACTTATGGATCCATTTCTTCCAGGAGAGTCTTTCAGGGACTCATCTCGAATGGTTCTATCAGCTGGATGGAACCAAGGTTCGTAACTGGGAGGACTTGGCTACTGCTTTTTACAAGCAGTATCAGTATAATGCCGACCTCGCTCCTACACGTACCCAACTCCAGGGTATGTTGCTAGGATCGGGAGAAGGTTTTAAAGAGTATGCGCAGAAGTGGAGGGACCTGGCTGGCAGGGTGCAGCCACCGTTAACCGACCGTGAACTCGTGGACATGTTCTTGGGGACCCTATCCGGGCCGTTCTTCAATCATCTCATTGGCAATTCGTCTGCAGGGTTTACAGATCTCATTCTGACTGGGGAAAGGATAGAAGCTGGGATGAAATCAGGGAAGATACAGAAAGGTGCGTCCTCAAGTTCTGAGAAAAAGCCTTTCAAGAAGGAAGCCAGTGCTGTGTATGGGCCCAGGAGGCAAAACAAACCAGAACGCCGCCAAGCTGTCAACGCGGTGGTAATTGCAAATCCTGCTGCCGCTCCTCGGCAACCTAACCAACCAAGGGGTGAGAGACCCAGAAGAGAATATACTCGGCTTAGTATGACCTTGTCGCAGATCTTACCGCAGCTGCTATCGACCAACTTGGTAACCGTCAGAGAAGCTCCGAAGGTGGTAAACACAACCTCTCTGAAGTACAATCCCAATGCTCGCTGTGCTTATCACTCTGATAGCCCGGGGCATTCTACTGATGATTGCTGGGCCCTGAGAAATAAGGTTCAGGACCTTATCGATGCCAAGGAAATACAATTTGAGGCGCCCGAAAGGCCCAATGTTGTGACTGCTCCTATGCCCCAACATGGAGTAAATGCTATTGAGGAAGACCTGTATGCCGTTTCTATGGATGATGTTGCTACTCCTTTATTGACTGTCAAGAGGAACCTGTTGCTAGCCGGTTTATTTCCGGGTTGTAGCAAGGGTTGCCTTCTGTATGTTGTTTCCCCTGTTGGTTGTCCGTTGCTGAAGTCAGGCGTCCAAAACCTGATGGATAGCAAAGAGATCTTGTTCAAGAAGACCGTTGTTCCTTTTGTTCCTACTGAAGAAGTATCTGTTGTCACCATCTTCAACAATCCTACCAAGGCTCCCCCGAGGAAGCCCGTCAAAATTATGTCTGTTTCACCTATCATTATTACTGTTATGGGGCCCCTCCCTTATAAATCTGACAAGACTGTCCCATGGCACTATGGGGCAGATGTGTATGTGCTTGGAGTGAAACAGGAGTTCAACACTAGTACCGGTATCAGTAACATCACCGGTCCCGCTAAAGTTACTCGCAGTGGCAGGCTCTTCTCGCCTGAAATTGCGCCACCAGTTATCCGAAGACCTCTTATTATCACGCCTATAAGTGCGCCTGTTTCCCCTACTAGTCAAGTTTCTACCCCTGCTGCCGAGTCATCTGACACTCAGGGTAAAGGGATTGCTGATGTGCCTGCCCGGATGGAGGCACCAAAGACTGTCAATGTTGAAGCCTCCCAGCAAGAGATGGAGGAAATCCTTAAGATCATCAAGAAGAGCGATTTCAACGTCGTTGAACAGCTGGGGCATACCCCCTCTAAGATCTCCATGCTATCATTATTGTTGTGCTCAGAGGCCCATGCCAAGGCCCTGATTTCCTTTCTAAGGACGGCCCATGTGCCACAAGAGACGTCTGTGGACCAATTTACTAACTGTGTGGCCAATTTGACGGCTGACAATGGTTTGGGTTTCTCGGATGCTGATCTGACCGCTAAGGGAAAGAACCCCAATGATGCCCTGCATGTCTCCATAGAATGCATGGGAACTACTCTCGCACACGTGTTGGTGGATACCAGTTCTTCGCTGAATGTATTTCCCAAGAAGGCCTTAGACAGGTTGGATTGTGAGGGCCTGGAGTTGAAGCCTAGTAACATCGTGGTCCGAGCCTTTGACGGGTCGAAGAGGATGGTACATGGTGAAGTGGATCTTCCGATTCGTGTTGGTTCTCAAGTCTTTGATTCAACATTCTATGTGATGGACATTCGTCCATCTTATTCCTGTTTGCTGGGTCGTCCTTGGATTCACAAAGTTGGGGTTGTGACCTCCACTCTACACCAAAAGCTCAAATACCCTGTCAGAGGGAAGATTGTTACAGTGCAGGGGGAGGAGGAATACATGGTTAGTCATCTGAACTCGTTCCGGTATATAGAGATGGACGGGGAGTTCATTGAAACCCCCTTTCAACATTTTGAAGAGGTACCTCCAACATTGGCGTCAGCGGAAACAGTGATTGAAGAAGACTCTCCCTTGAAGATGGCTTCCTTGAAGGATGCCCAGGCTGTGATTGAAAAAGGTGAATGTGCAAACTGGGGCAGGCTCCCTGATTTTACTCCTAAGACTGACAAGTTTGGGCTGGGTTTCACTGCAGAGGCTCAGAGGGCTGTACGCAAAGCAAGGATCGGAAGACCTCCCGTGTTTATCACCAACCCGAGAGTAAATGCTATTGAAGGCGATGCGGAGGAATCAGAGTTTGATAGCTGGATCTACCCGACGACTAACGGTGGACTGAACAATTGGACTGCAAAAGACCACATACCTGTTACTTTTGTTACTCAGTAATGAATTCCTTTGTTTCTTAAATTTGTAATGAACAATAATTGAAACTTTCTGGCCCGGTGTCTTACCCGGGGCACCGTTGGCTTCATTTGTGAGGGCTTATTACTTGTCATTTCCATATATCATGAATAAAAACATTGGATGTTTTTCGCATTTCAAATCTTGTGCTCCCTTTCTTTCTTTCTTTATATATTGCAAAACAGCTATATTTACACACACTCACTCATACAGGTTTCAATCCACTCTGGATCTCATTGGTAACGACTCTGCTACTGCCAGTTATGACTTCGAAAATCCGATCAACTTAGCCAAAGATGAAGGTGAAGATAATTGCGAAGTGCCTGGCGAGCTTGCAAGACTGTTACTCCAGGAAGAGAGGGCCATTCAGCCACATGAAGAGCCAGTGGAAACGGTAAATCTGGGTACGAAGGCAGACAGAAAGGAAATTAAGATTGGTGCCGACCTGGAGCTCAGCGTGAAACAACGGTTGATTCAGATGTTGCATGATTACGTGGAGATCTTCGCCTGGTCTTACGAAGACATGCCTGGGTTGGATACCGACATTGTAGTGCATCACCTGCCTACCAAAGAAGACTGCCCTCCGGTAAAGCAAAAGGTCTGCCGTATGCGTCCAGAGATGTCCGAAAAGATCAAAGCTGAGGTTATGAAACAATTCGATGCCGGGTTTCTAGCAGTGACTTCTTACCGTCAGTGGGTTGCCAATGTGGTTCCGGTGCCGAAGAAAGATGGTAAGGTCAGAATGTGTGTTGACTACAGGGATTTGAACAGGGCGAGCCCCAAGGATGATTTCCCTCTGCCTCACATCGACGTTCTTGTTGACAATACTGCTCAGCACAAGGTGTTCTCCTTCATGGACGGATTTTCAGGTTATAATCAAATCAAGATGGCTCCTGAAGACATGGAGAAGACTACCTTTGTTACTCAGTGGGGCACCTTCTGCTACAAGGTCATGCCTTTTGGACTGAAAAATGCTGGGGCAACCTACCAACGTGCCATGGTTGCCTTATTTCATGACATGATCCACCATGAGATAGAAGTATATGTCGACGACATGATTGCAAGGTCCCAAACTGAGGAGGAACACCTTGACCATCTACAGAAGCTGTTTGACCGTCTGAAATTGTACAAGCTGAGGTTAAACCCAAACAAGTGCACATTTGGGGTAAGATCCGAAAAGTTGCTAGGCTTCGTCGTGAGCGACAAAGGTATTCAAGTGGACCCTGCCAAGGTTAAAGCCATACAAGAGATGCCAGTTCCCAAGACAGAGAAAGAAGTCAGAGGCTTTCTAGGACGTCTGAATTACATTGCCCGATTCATCTCGCATCTAACTGCTACCTGTGAACCAATCTTCAAGCTGCTGAAGAAAGATCAGGTAATACGTTGGAACGACGAATGTCAGGCCGCTTTCGACAAGATCAAAGAGTATCTCCAAGAACCACCCATTCTTATGCCACCAGTTGAAGGGAGACCTCTGATACTATACTTGACGGTACTTAACAACTCAATGGGGTGTGTGCTGGGACAGTATGACGAGTCTGGACGAAAAGAGCACGCCATTTATTACCTTAGCAAAAAGTTTACCGACTGTGAGACCCGATACTCACTGCTCGAGAAAACTTGCTGCGCTTTGGTATGGGCTGCTCGCCGGCTGAGACAGTATATGTTGACTCACACTACTCTGTTAATTTCAAAAATGGATCCAATAAAGTACATATTCGAAAAGCCTGCTCTGTCTGGAAGAATAGCAAGATGGAAGATGATCTTGACGGAATACGACATCCAGTATACAACTCAGAAAGCTATCAAAGGAAGTGTATTGGCAGACCACTTGGCATACCAGGAAGTAGACGACTACCAGTCAATCAACTTTGAATTTCCTGACGAGAGCATCATGGTAGTGACTGATTGTGAAGTACCTGGACCGGATGAAGGACCTGAGGAAGGATCCCGATGGTCTATGCACTTTGATGGAGCCTCTAACGCTTTGGGTAACGGTATTGGCGCTGTAATCATATCCCCAAAAGGCACTCATACTCCACTCACTGCCCGGCTATGTTTCAACTGCACCAACAACATGGCGGAGTATGAGGCATGCATCATGGGTCTTCAAGCTGCAATTGACTTAAGGATCAAGTTTCTGAGTGTCTTCGGAGATTCTGCTCTTGTGATCAATCAGACCAAAGGCGAGTGCGATACGAAACACCAAAATCTTATTCCTTACAAAGAGTGTGTGTTAACATTGATCCCCCATTTCACAGAGATAACTTTTGAACACTTCCCAAGAGAGGAGAATCAGTTGGCGGACGCGTTGGCTACGATGTCTTCCATGTTCAAAGTCAAATGGGACAATGAGGCTCCCCGGATCATTATCTGGAAACTGGACGAACCTGCATATTGCTGTGATCTTGAGGCTGAAGAGGTAACTGAAAAACCATGGTATCATGAGGTGAAGAGGTATCTGGAAGCTCAAGAATACCCCGACGGTGCCTCCATCAATGACAAGAAGTTCCTGAGAAGGTTTGCTGCAAAGTTCTTCCTCAGCAACGACATTCTCTACAAGCGAAACCATGATTCAACCTTACTGCGTTGTGTGGATAAGGCTGAAGCAGAAAGGATCATGGCAGAGCTACATGAAGGTACCTTCGGAACGCATTCCAATGGACACACCATGGAAAAGAAGATCCTTCGGGCAGGATATTTCTGGTCCACAATGGAAGCCGACTGTTACCAACACTCTCGGACATGTCATAAGTGCCAGATTTATGCAGATAAGGTGCACGTTCCTCCAGTACCTCTGAACATCTTGACTGCACCTTGGCCTTTTGCAATGTGGGGCATTGTAATGATCGGCGAGATTAAACCTACGGCATCCAATGGGCATCGCTTCATCCTGGTGGCGATCGATTACTTTACAAAGTGGGTTGAAGCAGCTTCTTATGCTACTGTAACCAAGAATGTCGTGGCACGGTTCATTCGGCACAACCTAATCTGTCGATACGGCGTCCCGGAAAGGATCATTACGGACAATGGTACTAATCTTAACAACAAGATGATCACTGAGCTCTGCGAGCAATTCAAGATACAGCACCACAACTCTTCTCCTTACCAGCCTAAGATGAATGGGGCTGTAGAAGCAGCTAATAAGAATATCAAAAAGATTGTGCAGAAGATGACAGTGACCTACAAAGATTGGCACGAGATGTTACCGTTTGCTCTTCATGGGTATCGTACCTCAGCAAGGACGTCAACCGGGGCAACTCTTTTTTCCTTGGTCTATGGCATGGAGGCAGTCTTGCCGATTGAAGTCCAGATACCCTCTCTCCGGATAATGAAGGATGCAGGCTTGAGCGAAGATGACTGGATCCAGACTCGACTTGATCAGTTAAACCTAATTGATGAAAAGAGGCTCACTGCTATTTATCATGGTCAAACGTACCAAAAACGGATGATCAGGGCATTTAACAAGAAAGTCAGACCACAAGAGTATCAAGTTGGGGACCTGGTAATCAAGCGCATCATTCTTCCTCAAAGTGATCCCAGGGGAAAATGGACCCCTACATACGAAGGGCCATTTGTGGTTAAACATGTCTTCTCAGGAGGAGCTATGATTCTAACCACCATGGATGGTGACGACCTTCCTCACCCCGCCAATGCGGACATAGTAAAAAGATACTACGCATGATAAAAGACCTGCTAGGTTGACATACCTAGGCAAAAATAAGGGCTTCCCGGCAAACCAAAAGGGTTCAGGGAAAAATAAGGGATGAAATGAAAAAATCTGTACACCCGGCAAGTCGAAAACCTGAAAAGGCGGCTTGGGCAAAAATGGGTATCCCGGTGGACTGAAAACCCGAAAGGGCTGTCCAGGCAAAAGTTAGGGATTAAAGCGTAATACTATGTCTCATTGAATCACCTTGCATCCAGAATCCGGTATCAGCCATCAGGTTCAGACGGCATCGATCAATCAACTTCATCTTCAACTAAGCAGCCAAGTGATGAGACACTCGAAGATATAAAGGCGATAGCAGAGTTGGAACCCAGTGGGATTATCTTTCTTCACATAGTTGTTTTGTTTTCCTTTTTTTCATAAAAAATTGTATAAACTCTGTTGTTCGGCGGCGTTCTCTTACTAGGACGTCAGCCTCTTGTACATAAACGCCTATTTACAGGCAAATTCAAAAATCAATACAAATTCACTTTTCAGACCAATTGCCAATTGTTTTTTCCTTTTTTCTGTTTTGTTTTGTAAAGAACGTCCAATGTTCATTTGTGATATATGCATTTGACACTAATTGCTAACTCATAAATATTTGCATGCGAAACAAAGGATTAATTATAGGTAACATCAGAAACAGGGGCAATAATGAGTTGTCTAAGCAATCTAATTGCTCTGTCCACCAAGGTACCAAGGTAAGTTCGGCTGAAGAATGTAACCCAGATACCTTCACTCCCCGCCGAGTAAGACAAGGTGCAACAATTCTCCCCAAGCAGTTGGTCTCCCATCAACCCTAACAAGGCACAGTATCCCAAGCAAGTCAGCAACGCTCTCCCCAAGCAGAGCTAGACCACTGTCAGCCTTAAGGAAGATGGGTATCCCCAGAAAATCTCAATATTCCCCAGCGGAGTATACAGATATTCCTAAGCAAGCATCCCCGGCAGTCTTAATATAAGATTGTTCCCCGGAGGAATACAAGACACCCTAGTGGAGCCACTTCCCCAGTGCAGTCCAAAGTTTCCCCAGGAAAGTTCAACCAATCTCCCCAGTGGATTCAGGAAGCTTATCCGCAGTAGATTCTGGAAGCTTATCACATACAGAGTACGAACGCTCCCCCGGCTTTATTCAAAAGTTATTTCCCCACCAGGATATAACTGGGTTATCCTCAGCTAATTACCACGGAAAGATCGTCCTCGGCGAAGTTCTTCCTATCCTCCAGCGGAGTTCATCAAATCTTCCAACATAACTCAACAATGGTATCCCCGACGGAGTTATCATCAACATCTCAGCAAAATACCTCTCTTTCCCCACAGAGTTCACTCCCCGCAGAGTAATCTATTCGCCAAGTTTGTTCCCCAACAGAGTCATCTTCTCCTACCGGTTTATTCTTGCAATCATCATCCCCAGTGGAAACAAAAAGCTCTATTCTTCAACATCAGCCCAGGAGTTAATTTCCCGGAATCCGTCAAGGATTTATTTTTCTAGACGGAAATGCAGTCATAAACATCACATCTTCATACATTATAGCATACACATACGCATCATGGACATACAATCTCATTTATTCTGAGAACATTACGCATTTCATACATCATGACATCGCATACAACTAACGTTTTGTCTTTTCAGGACAAAAGTCAATATAACGATGATTACTATCAACTGTCGCAATTCCATACTCGATTCCTGTATCCTGCCAGGGCACGTCTGAAGAGTTTGAAGATCCGATTCCTGTATCTTGCCAGGGTGTATCTGTTGACGACTAATTCCAGACTCGATTCCTGTATCCTGCCAGGGCACGTCTGAAGAGTTTGAAGATCCGATTCCTGTATCTTTCCAGGGTGTATCTGTTGACGACTAATTCCAGACTCGATTCCTGTATCCTGCCAGGGCATGACTGAAGAGTTTGAAGATCCGATTCATGTATCTTGCCAGGGTGTATCTGTTGACGACTAATTCCAGACTCGATTCCTGTATCCTTCCAGGGCACGTCTAAAGAGTTTGAAGATCCGATTCCTGTATCTTGCCAGGGTGTATCTGTTGACGACTAATTCCAGACTCAATTCCTGTATCCTGCCAGGGCACGTCTGAAGAGTTTGAAGATCCGATTCCTGTATCTTGCCAGGGTGTATCTGTTGACGACTAATTCCAGACTCGATTCCTGTATCCTGCCAGGGCACGTCTGAAGAGTTTGAAGATCCGATTCCTGTATCTTGCCAGGGTGTATCTATTGACGACTAATTCCAGACTCTATTCCTGTATCCTGCCAGGGCACGTCTGAAGAGTTTGAAGATCTGATTCATGTATCTTGCCAGGGTGTATCTGTTGACGACTAATTCCAGACTCGATTCCTGTATCCTGCCAGGGCACGTCTGAAGAGTTTGAAGATCTGATTCCTGTATCTTGCCAGGGTGTATCTGTTGACGACTAATTCTAGACTCGATTCCTGTATCTTGTCAGGGCACGTCTGAAGAGTTCGAAGATCCGATTCATGTATCCTGCCAGGGTATATCTGTTGACGACTATTTTCCATATCCGATTCCTGTATCCTGCCAGGGTGTATCTGTTGATGACTATTTTCCGGACTCGATTCCTGTATCCTGCCAGGGCACGTCTAAAGAGTTTGAAGATTCGATACCTGTATCCAGCCAGGGCATATCTACATAAAGAGTTTGAAGATCAACCCCCGTAACAGGCCAGGTAATTATCTTTCTTTTTCAGGTACGCAAGTTCTCGCTAAGGAATCTCTTACGCGATCGACACCTAGATGGCATCTATAAGCCCATCCACATACCGACAGTCTCCAAATGGCATCTATAAGCCCATTCCCGACAAAGTTCCGTCACACTTCCAGATGGCATCTATAATCCCATCCTCCTATCCATCATCTCTCCAAATGGCATCTATAAGCCCATTCCCACCATCACGCTGCTGATACTCTACTATGTGAGTGCAAATTTCTGGGCACTCTAGTGTTCAATCATCTTCCACCTTCGGATTATGAAAGGCATGCCAGCCAATCTACATCCTCAGGTCTAAGAAGATTGAACAGGGGCAACTGTTGTACCCCAAAATTTTCCCTCCTATATTCTTCAAGATTTGGCAAGATCATGGTTCAAAATCTCTCAAGGATTGCACAGTCCAATTGCCTCCTAACACAGTCAAAATTAGGGTTTTGGTTCTTGCAAAGAAGTTGAGGTTTTCAAGGGTCCAATCAAGTCCTATATGCCTATATACATTGTCAAGCATCTATATGCCAAGTTTCAAGACTCACAGCATCAAGTTGCCCAGTCAAAAACCCTAATTGCTCCACAGTCAACTGCAGGGGCAAAATGGTCATTTGACAGTCAAAAGTCAAAAATTTTGGTCAACATCTTATTTTGAAGCCACAATCATCATTTTATCAATTCTTGATCATGATTCCACAAGCATGGCTCAAAAAGTCTCAAGATGCAAAAGTTTCCATTTTTGGACAGTTGAAAAGTCAACTGCAAATTGACCAAGGCATAACTTCTTCATGGTTTATCAGAAAAATCCCATCCAAATCTCATTTTGAAGGGGATGACATTTCCTACAACTCATCTTCACACTCCAAGTCCAAGAAATATTCTCACAAAAAGTTATCAATTTCAACATTATAGGTCATTTTCAAAAGTCAACAAAAAGGCACTTTAAGTCAAAGACCATAACTTGAGATTGGTAAATATAAATGACATGGGACTAAAGGAATTGGTTAGAGGACTTCATGACCTTTCCAAAATGTCCAAGAACATGATCATAGCTTCAAAATTGAGCAAGATATGCATTGGAGAAGTTGGGAAGTTTTTGGGAACTTTCAAAAGTCAACTTTGCCTAAAACACTTCAAATTTGCTAATGGGCCTCAAATTCTTCCTTGAATCATTACCCAAAGCCTGTGCACGACCCATTGAGCTCAAAATATTTTATTTTCTTATTTTTAATTAATTAATTGGATTTATATTTATATTAATTCATTTAATTGGTTTTAATTATAAGAAAATTCAAAGATATGCTTTTTTAGATCTTTTTGTGCAGCAAATGTGACTAGGGCAAGCTGGAAACTCGTTTCTCAATCAACAAGACAAGATCTTCCATAATTGGCAAGGTTTCCATGGAAAAAGATTGAAAAAAGATATGATTAGCAATCAAATATTCAAGTCATTAATTCATGGACCTTTGGGCTCATTCTTGACCTAATTTGCTTCACATACAAAGGCATAAGCTAACCTTATTCCAAGACACGAAAAATTGCTGCAAGAACATCATATGCAACATTGAAAAAAAGTGAAAAAACTCAAAAACTGTTTTCTGATTTACAGTCCAATTCAGAGAAGGTTGTTGATTCCAATCCCTTGTTGAGAGTTCCCTGAACGTGTTGCAACCACTTTCCAGCTCTCATACTCAAAGAAACGGTAAAACAAAGTCAGGGTTTGATCAAATATTTTCTTAATCGAAATCTCATTTACACGTATCATTAACATGTTTTGCTTGTTGATTTGTACTACTGACATCTCCCTGAAGCTTTTGGTATAGTTGAATTGTGCTGAAACTGCCTAAATCAAAATCTACCATGGGCGATATCTAGGGTTCAAAGGTTCAAAAATTAGGGCTTTGGATATGCTGTAAAATTGGATCTCCAAACCTGTATGGACGAATTCGTGGCAACAAGACTAATCAAATGAAACCCTCGCGCCCTTTTTATATTATCTCCTCTTGTATTCGCTATTTTCAGGACTTTCAGTTTGTGGGGGTTTAAAACCCCCGCTATCTTATTCATGTTTACAGGTACAAACGAAGAAGAAGCATAGGTGGCATCCTGTGGTTGGGACATTCAAATCTGGCGCATTTTTGTTTTGTTTGATACCATAATATTTTTTTTTCTTATATAATAATTGTTTCTCATTCATATGACAAACGCGCGCAATAACTCAATTGGCAAGGGACGTGGCTTGGTGAGTGCTGGGACCTGGGTTCGATCCCCAGGTCCCCCATATAATTTGTTCTATTTTTTCATAAAGCGTTCACATGCAGCGTATGCTTAGAAGTCCATCATGCACTCTCACGCGTGGCTTGCCAAGTGGCCAGAAGATCCAATCCAATGGTCAGGAAACAACACCCATGGTGTGGTCCAGTCAATGAGCATCCACACGATCAGAAAAGTCAAACCAAGGCTTTGTCTCATGGGCCAGAATTCCTCAATATCACCTCCATATGGGTCTGACACCCCCCTTGGTTTGCATGCTTTTTTTCAATTTAATTTTCTTTTCTTTCTAATTCTTTTTAATTGCTTTAATTATTTTTCTTAATTCATCATAAAAATAAATTTTTCCATAAAAAATCAGAGACTCAAAAAATGCTTTTTTATTAATATTTAATTTCACCATTTGAATATTTTGTAAATAACTAACAATTAACTTTAGTTTAATTTAGGTTTATATTTTAATCTCTTTTCTTAATAAATAAAAAATATATAGAATTAGGTTTTTTGACATTTTTATCTTTTTCTTAATTAATTATTTTCATCATTATTTATTATTATTATTATTTTGTAAATAAACATGTAAGTTAATTAACTAGTAAATTAGGTTAACTTTAATATTTTCATTAATAATTAAAATAATTTAGAACTAGGGTTTCACTAACTTTAATTTTATTTTCTTTATTTTAATAAATACAAAAACATAAAAAAAACATATTTTCTTTTCTTTAATTAAATAATTAATTAGTATTCAATTTTTAATTTAATTTCAAGCAAAGGGTCAAAACCCTCGGACGTCCTAATTTTAATTCTTTCGCGCACTATTTTATTATCGATTATTATGTAACTGCTTTCCGGATGTAATAGTAATTAGGTTTATCGCTTTTCTTTTACTTTCCGCACTTTTATCAAAAACGGGTCTTTGTATTTTGGCGATGTATAGACCCGCGCCTTGTAATAGCGTAGCTTTTATGTTTCCATCTTTTAATTTTCCGCACTTCTAAATTCTAAATTGCATGAAAAAATGTATGGTAATTAAAAACAACGCGTAGCTCACGATGCCATGATCAAAGATAAAACATAACATGAAAACAACACACAATACACACACCACTTCTAGGGTACGCCTCACTCGTTGCCTTCGAAACGTGGTCGTCAAGTATAGGACGTTTTAGCGGTCGCTCTTATATCCATGATCCAGTTGCCTCGAAACAGTTGCCTCGGATTAAAAAAAGGATCTAGGATGTAAGGGTAGCTTCTAAGGTGTCCTACTGTTGCTTCGGTGACCACACTGTCCCTACAATCGAATTGACCCGAACACCTCCAACGATGGTGCTACCTACCTCTCAATGGTGGGATAGTACTATCTAAAGGACATT
The DNA here is from genome assembly GCA_948472305.1 of Vicia faba. Lineage (NCBI taxonomy): Eukaryota > Viridiplantae > Streptophyta > Magnoliopsida > Fabales > Fabaceae > Vicia > Vicia faba. The sequence goes on from OX451740.1 coordinate 66,629,838, forward strand.
TACACAGCCTAATTCCTTAGGGTAGGTAGATGACTCATAGATACTTGCTCTTTTCAAAAACAAACAAAAATCTTTTCACACTGACACTTTCAAAAAGCTTTCAAAACAAATTTTTCAAACACTCTTGAGGACAGATACAAGAGTCATTCAGAAATCTTTCAATGAAACTTTTGCAAAACCCACTCACATTTTGAAAAGCAAACATTTTGAAAACATAAGAGCAAGTATCTAAGAGCCCATGGATAACCATGGATAGAAAGGGTGCTAACACCTTCCCTTTCTATAAATCTACCTCCCGAACTGAGAAACGATCTCATAAGGAATTTTGTTGTGCTTTTGTCCTGTCCATGTTGGAGAAAATAAAAGACGGTGGCGACTCTTGCTTCCGCGACATTTCGCGAAACCAGCTTTAAATAGTCAGTTCTAAATCCACTGATCACAATCTTGTTCTTTGGTATAAAATGTGTATCCATTAATTGCGTATGCGCTATAGGAAAACACATGCAAACTTGTACCATATGCCAAACATCTCAATCTTTCTGTTATTGAAGCGGGATCTGAATGAAGCTTTGAAAAAATATGATCCTTAAACCACGGTATATAACTTTGATTGTGCTCCCGTACTATCCAATTTTCATTTCTATTCTGATTTAACCCTCGGAGTATATCCTTGTGTATTTCAACATATGGCTCAACCTCACTGTCATTGTGCATAATATACAGATTCACTTGATCCCGTTCATCTTTTGATATTGTCACAATTTTATTTCCAATTAATTTTTTACCTGCCTTTTTTTCAAAGATATGACTTTTGGGGAGTCCAATGGATTGAACTTTGGACAAATATTCAGTACAAAACTCAACTGCTTCTCCAACAATGTATCGCTCAACAATATAACCCTCTGGGCAACTTCAGTTTTTCACGTACCCTTTTAATACTTTCATATAACGTTCAACAGGGTACATCCATCTCATATAAGCTGGGCCGCACAACTGTGTCTCTTTCACAAGATGAACAACTAGATGTACCATTATGTCAAAAAATGAGGGAGGAAAATACATTTCAAGCTCACACAAAGTAATAACAATTTCTTTTTGAAATGTTGGTAAGATCTCAGGATCAATCACCTTACTACAAATTGACCTAAAGAAAAAACACAACTTAGTTATCGCACTCCTTACTTTATCTGGAAAAATAGAACGTATACCTATTGGTAGAAAATGCTCCATTATAACATGGAAATCATGTGTTTTTAAACTCTTTAACTTGAGGTCTTTCATAGACACAAGTCTTCTAATATCTGAAGAGTATCCTTCTGGAACTTTAACTTCACTTAGAAACTTACACAATATCTTTTTCTCCTTTCTAGATTGAGTAAAAGCAGCAGGTGGTAGATATGTTCGGCTTCCTTTCTTCACGGGTCCTAGTTCAGTTTGTATTCCCATCTTTAACATGTCCTCCCTTGCTTTAAGGCCATCCTTAGACTTTCCTTTAATATTGAGTAACGTACCAATAACACTTTCAAATACATTTTTTCAATATGCATAACATCGAGAAAATGTCTCACATACAGAGACTCCCAATATGGCAATTCAAAAAAAATCGATCTCTTCTTCCACCCACCTTTGACAACCGTATGCGCAAAAGGCTTGCCAAACTGAGTACACACATCTTTCACCTTTTCAAAAATTTGGTCACCTGACAATGCAGGTGGAGCTTTACGTTGTTCGGTGTCTCCATTGAATTATTTTCTCCATGCACGGTAGTGATGTTTAGAATGTAAGAATCTACGATTACCGAGAAACACATTCTTCTGACAAAGTTCCAAATGCGTCGTATCGGTTCCATCTTCACAAACAGGGCACGCACGTTGACCTTTAACGCTATACCCAGATAGATTCCCGTATGCTGGAAAATCATTAGTTATGCCAAACAACATCTCCCTCAAATTGAAACTTTGTTTCCTATATCCATCATAAACCTCCACCCCGTTCTCCCACAAAATCTTTAAATCTTCGATCAAAGGTGTCAAGTATACGTCTATGTCATTCCCTGGTTGTTTAGGCCCAGATATTAACATAGATAACATCATGTACTTATGCTTCATACATAGCCATGGAGGTAGGTTATAAATCATAAGAATCGCAGGCCATGTGGTATATGAGATACTTTGAAGACCACGCGGGTTCATTCCATCAGTAGATAAAGCCAACCGAAGGTTTCTTGCTTCTTCTCCAAAATCAGGATAATCATTATAAATTTTTTACCACTATTGTGAATCTGCCGGATGTCGATACTTTCCATCAATAATTCTTTCATCAGCATGCCAAGCTAGGTGTCTTGCATCGGTTTCACTACGAAACATTCGCCTAAATCTCGGAATTATAGGAAAATACCATAAGACTTTTGCTGGAGACCATTTTTTCTTATATCTAGACAAACCACATGTAGGGCACTCATTTAACGAATAATATTCATTTCAAAACAAAACGCAATTGTTTTGACAAGCATGTATTTTATCATAGCTCATGCCAATAGAGCATAACATTTTTTTGGCCTCATAGGTTCAATTAGGAAGAACATTATCCTCCGGAAGCATATCTCTCATAATGGCTAATAACTCTGTGAAACTTTTATCTGACCATCCATTGCCCGCCTTTAAGTTGTACAACTTTAATACCGCAGACAGTCTTTTGAATTTAGTGCACCCTTTATACAATGGTTTCTCTGCATCGCTTACCAATCTCTCAAACATTTTGGGACAATCTTGAAGATCTTCTTCAAGTGCATCTTCAATCTCTTCGACTCGATCAAAATCATATATATTTGTGTCTTTGTCGTTTGAAGCATAGGCCGTACTACTTTTCTCCCCCGGTTCAACGTTGTCGTTACTTTTTTCACCATGAAATATCCAACATGTATAACTTCTATTAATTCCATGCATTAGTAAATGCGATTTCAATCCATCTGCGTTAACCCGACCCACATAACAACAACCCAAGCAAGGACACTTCATTCGACTAGGGTCTTTGGCGTGTTCAACAGAAAACTTAACGAATTCCAATACCCCATTCTCGTACTCTTGTGACAATCGATTGGCAAACATCCATTTTTTATCCATTTTTTCTACTTATTCAAGTAAACAAAAACACTATAAACGGATTATTCTCTTTTTGTTTGAATTAAACGAATTATTTCTAGAAATTTATTTCTAGAGTTAATAACATGGACTAAAAATAAATATATCTATATAAAAATAATTGTGTTTTTAATTGATCGATACAGATAGAATTTGAACATGACTTACCAAAGAAAGAAAAGGGGCTATTGGTGTCGACGACGGATGATGCGGCTTTGATGTTCTTCGAATCGATGATGGTCTTCACCTTACTACACCAATACAAAAGTATCATCAAAAACAAGTTGTATATATATTTAGGTTCAAAATACTAGTAACAAAATACTAGTTTGTGGAAAATATAAACATGATAAAAAATTCAGAAATCAATTAAAATAACAAAAAAACCCATCATATATATCATCTTTTATATTCTAAAACATAGAACCAAGAATCCAAAAAATGCTAAATGCTAAAAATGTTGTTGTTATATATCAAGCCCTACCAAGAATCCAAAAATTAAAATGCATACATATAACCCAGTTTAGACATCAATAGGAGATAAAGACATTTGGACATCAATGGATATTAACACATTTTCAAGGATGATAACTCAGTTTGGACATCAATGGAGTTAAACACATTTTCAATAAAGAACATACCTTGAGAACCGGCCAGTGTGGGTGGAGGAAAACGGAGCGAGACGGTGGAGGATGGTACGACGACGAACGGTGGAGGACGATTTGAGACAGAGAACGAAATGGGTTTCGCGAGGGAAAGGGTTTTTGTTTTCGTGTGATAGTGATACTGTGAATACAAACGTTCTATTTTTTTAATTCTGACTTATAAGGGTTTAGATAACGCTTTCTAAAAGCGCTGGCTAATATGGCCCTTAGATAGTGCTTTTGAAAAGCGATGGCTAATAGTGACCTTTAGCAGCGCTTTTCTATTATTTATTTTTTATTTTTTAAGACTTTAGACAGCGCTTTCTTAAAGCGCTGTCTAAAGTGGCCCTTTACCAGCGCTTATGATAAAGCGCTTTCTAAAGTAATCCTTTAGCAGCGCTTTTTAAAAGCGTTGTCTAAGGTCATATGTTTAGCGGCGCTTTTACTAATTATTTTATACGTTTTCCGTGTTTTTTTATTCACTTATAGAAGCGCTTTTGTACAAAAGCGATGTCTAAGGTGCGCTGTTAAAACTTACTTTTGGCGTAGTGCACGTGGGACACGAAGCACCCTAATCTCATCCCTTACAAAGAACATGTGCTGACAATTCTTCCACACTTTGAAGAGGTCACCTTTGAAAATTTTCCACGAGAAGAGAATCAGTTAGCAGACGCGCTAGCTACTATGTCATCTATGTTCAAGGTCAGATGGGACAACGAAGCTTCTCATATCACTATTGAGAGGTTGGATGAACAAGCATACTGTTATAAGATTGATACTAAAGAAGTAGCAGATAACCCTTGGTTCCATGAAGTGAAAAGGTATCTCGAGGCTCAAGAATATCCTGAGGGAGCATCTGTCAATGATAAGAAGTTTCTGAGAAGGTTCTCCCAAAGTTCTTCTTCAGCAGTGGAATCCTCTACAAGCGCAACCATGACTCTACTTTACTTCGGTGTGTAGACAAGAGCGAAGCAGAGAGGATTATGGCAGATTTACACGAAGGTACCTTTGGCACCCACTCTAGTGGACACACCATGGCTAAAAAGATCCTATGGGTAGGATACTATTGGTCCATTATGGAAGCAGATTGTTATAAGCATTCTCGAACTTGTCACAAATGCCCGATTTATGCTGATAAAGTACATGTACCTTCGGTTCCCTTGAACTTGACGGCTCCCTGGCCCTTTGTAATGTGGGGAATTGACATGATCAGAGAGATTATACCTATCACTTTCAATGGGCATCACTTCATCCTAGTGGTCATTGATTACTTCACGAAGTGGGTTGAGGCTTCCTCTTTTGCTACTGTTACCAAGAATGTTGTAGCGCAGTTTATCAAGCGTAGCCTTATCTGTCGATATGGTGTCCCAAAAAGAATCATCACAGATAATGGAACAAATCTCAACAATACGATGATCACCGAACTCTATAAACAATTCAAGATCCAACATCATAATTCTTCTCCCTACCGGCCGAAGATGAATGGCATTGTTGAAGCTGCTAAAAAGAACATTAAGAAAATTATACAAAAAATTATGGTGACATACAAAGACTGGCATGAGATGTTACCATTTTCTCTTCATGAGTACCGCACCTCAACACGTACGTCAACAGGGGCAACACCTTATTCTCTGGTGTATGGTATGGAGGTTGTCCTACCTATTGAGGTCCAAATACCTTCTTTGAGAATCATGAAGGATGCATGTTTGAATGAAGAGGATTGGATCCAGACTCGACTTGGCCAACTGAATCTGATTGATGAGAAAAGGCTTATTGTTGTCTGTCATGGTCAGATGTACCAAAAACGAATGATCAAGGCTTTCAACAAAAAGGTCAGACGTCAGATATATCAAGTGGGTGATCTAGTAATCAAGCGCATCATACTTCCATAAGGTGATCCCATGGGCAAATGGACTCCCACGTACGAAGGGCCATTTGTAATCAAAAGCATATTTTTCGGTGGAGCCATGATTCTAACCACCATGGATAGTGACGACCTTTCTCACCCTGTGAATGTGGACATAGTGAAAAGATACTACGCATAAATAAAGACCCACTAGATTGATTGGCCTAGGCAAAAATAAGGGCATCCCGGTGAACCAAAAGGGTTCGGGCAAAAATTAGGGATAAAAACAAAAAAAAATCTATGTACACCCGGCAAGTCGAAAACCTGAAAAGGCGACTTGGGCAAAAAAAGGTATCCCGGTGGACTGAAAACCCGAAAGGGTGGTCCAGGAAAAGTTAGGGATTTTAAAGCATATAACTATGTCCCATTGGATCACCTTGCGACCATACTTCAGTATCAACTATCAAGCTCAGATGATACCAATCAATCCAGTCAGCTTCGGACAGGTAGCAAAGTGATGAGACGCTCAAGGACATAGGGGAAATAGAAGAATTGAAACCCAATGAGATTATTACACATAGCTATTTTCTCTTTGTAAACTATTTTTGTATAGTTTTCATTTTTAACAGCGGCGTTCTCCTACTAGAACGTCAGTCTCTTTGTACAAAAATGCCTGTTATAGGCAAACTTCAAAATCAATGCAAATCATTTCTTTGAAAGTACAAAAACTATTTGTTTTCTATTTTTATGTTTTGTTTTGCAAAAACGTCCAGTGACTATTTTTGACATATGCATTTGAATATGATTGCTGTTTACAAATACTTGCATATGAAACAGGAAGACGGTTGCTCATAATTTTAAGAAACGAAACAAAGTCTAAAAAAGCCATTTGTAGTATTGATAGTTACTCTTTCCAGCAGGCACAGGGGCATCCTCCTATCACATCCTCAGCATATGTCCTAGTGATGCTTATGTCCCCGCAGAGTAAAAACAACCAAAATTTTGAACTCTTCTTCCCTAAGCAGGAATTACCTCCTCCAGCAAAGTTCCCTCAGAGAGTTGAAATCCGTATTCTCTAGCTGAGTTTTATAATCTCAAACAGTTTATAAAACCTCCTCCCCGATAGAATTTATTTCTCTAACTGTAGAAGTTTATTCCCCAACAGATTTTATTTCTCTACATCGGTAAAATCTTCCAACAAGAGCATCCTTCCCCCACAGTCATTTTCAAGAAGGAGTCAAAGATCCCCGGCAGAATATCCTCAAACGGAAAGAGGAAATCCCCAGAAAATAATCTCGATTCATCATCCACAGCGAAGATGAAAGAATCACTTTCCTCATCTACCAAACATCAGTCTGGAATTCAGCTTCCCAGTACTCTCATGAAGCAGTCAGGGATTCATTTTCCCAGACCAGGAAATATCACAACAGCATTCCATATTCATACATCATGGCATGCGCATACATATTTCATATAATATAATCTCATTTATTTTGAGAACATCATTACACAATGCATTTCATACATCATGACATTGCATACGACTAAATCTTTACCTTTGCAGGAAAAATCAAATCAACAAACACCGTTGACTACTTATATTCCCTGGCAGTCTTCTCAAAGGCTACGTCTGACGAAGGGCTAATTCAGCATCTTCCTCAAAAAGATCATTCTCAAAAGACTTTTCTCTGGTTCAGTTAAATCGACACTAAGATTTTTCTGATTTCTATTCCAGTTGAAGATAACCCAAGACCTTTTTCTGGTTCAGTTAAATCGACATTAAGATTTTTCTGATTTCCATTCCAGTCAAAGTTAATTCAAGACCTTCTCTGGTTTAGTTAAATCAACACTAAGATTTCTCTGATTTCTATTCCAGTTAAAGTGAATTCAAGACCTTCCTCTGGTTCAGTTAAATCGATACTAAGATTTTTTCTAATTTCTATTCCAGTTGAAGATGATTCAAGACCTTCTTCTGGTTCAGTTAAATCGATACTAAGATTTTTCTGATTTCTATTCCAGTTGAAGATGATTCAAGATTTTCCTCTGATTCAGTTAAATGGACACTAAGATTTTCCCGATTTCTATTCCAGTTGAAGATAATTCAAGACCTTTCTCTGGTTCAGTTAAATCGACACTAAGATTTTTCTGATTTTTACCCAGTTAAAGAAACTGCAAAGCCTGGAGTCCGACCAGATAGTAGTTAATTTCATATTCCCCCAGTAAGTCACTGTGAAGCCTGGAATACAACCAGATAGTAGTCATCCTTATTATCCTCAGCAAGTCGTTGTAAAGCCTTAATCATAACCAGATAGCAGTTCATTTTCGTCACTCCAGTCAAGAGATGACTCTCCAATAGAGCAATGGACAACTGAAGCTCCTAAACTCTATTTCCCAAAACAGAGACCAACATTCCTCAGTGGAGTCCTCCTTAACAACAGGAATAGGAATCCCCATCAAGGAATATCTCATGAAATCAACATTGTTCTCTAGATGGCATCTTTAAGCCCATCTCTGACGACTCCCCGTCATATTCTCTGGATGGCATTTTTAAGCCCATCTCCGACGATCTTCCGTCATCTTTTCCAAATGGCATCTATAAGCCTATTCCCGATATTATCCACTAATAGTGTTACTTCAGACGAGTGCAAATTTCTGGGCACTCTAGTGTTCAATCATCTTCCACCTTCAGATCAAGAAAGGCAAACCAACCAATCTACATCCTCGGTTTTAAGAAGATTGAACAGGGTAAGTTGTTGTACCCCTAAATTTTCCCTATCATTTTACTAAACACATGCCCATTGAGGTCCCCAACTTGCCCTAGGATGACTAAGAATTGAGCAGACAAATTCTCATCCTAAGGCAATAATCCTCTAACTAGGGTTTCAATTTTCATCGAGATGGTTGATATCCAATGGTCTCAAATGTTTTCCATGGCCCTAATATGTCCTCAAGATCATCCATGCCAAATTCATGCCTTGCACAACAAGTTTTCTCAGTCAACTGCTCAAATGCCTAAAAATCAACTATACTAGGTCAAAAGTCAATTGTGGCATATATACAGTCAAATCTCGAGGTTTTGGGTCAAAATAAACATTTTGAAGTAATATCCATCATTTTATTAAGGGTTGATCATGATTCCTCAAGAAATTCTCCTAACTCATCAAAAGTTAAAAGCTGCAAATTAGGGTTTCTATAGGAAAAGTCAACCAAACTTTGACCAGACATAACTTTCTCATACTTTATCAGAAATTTTGTCACCAAAGCTCATTTTAAAGAGAATCCAATTCCATACAACTTCTCTTCAGTCTCCAAGTTCAAGAAATGCCCCAGTTAAAAGATACAAGCTCAGACATTATAGGTCCTTTCAAAAAGTCAACAAAAACACCTTTTGGGTCAAAGCTCCTTACATGAACACGGAAGATCCAATTGAAATGAAACAAAAAGGGTTGTTTAGAGGACATCCTAAGCTCTCTAAAAAGTCCAAGAACACCCTCTTAGGGTTAAAAATGAGAGAGATAGGCATTGCTAAAGTTGACCAATTTTTGGAAAAGTGTATAAAGCCAATATTGACCAAACTTGAATTTTTTCCATATAGGCCCATATTTTCATGTTTGAAACTTGTTTCCAACATGGCCCACGACCTCTGAGCTCACTCATACATTATTTTATTATTAATACTATTTATTTTGATATTTTATTCTTTAAAGTGAAAAATTAAATAAATAAACAATAGAAATAATGGAAGATTTGATTTGGAATCTTTTTCTCACCAAATAATGGGCAAAATGTGTTAGCATATCAAGGTAAAAACGTGCAAGCCAATAGGGGAAAGGATATACAAAATAAGGAAGATTTTCAAGTGAATATTTGAAACAAATCTTTCACTCAATGCCATGGATCCTTGCTCTTTTTGTTGACCTAATGAGATACACTACATATACACAATCATTCAGAAGCAAACACATACGCGTAGCTGCCTCCACAAACCCTAAAATCTTTTCCAAAAATTCAAAGAGAAGGTGAAACTTGTATCAAAACATCTCAACCCTTTTCAAGGCAAACTAAGGACCCCGATCTATTCCATAAGACTCCAGGAGTCCATCCTTGTCAATCTCCAAGATCGTAGCACTCCCAAATGCCCAGATCACACATCACCGGATTGGGTATACTTCTTGAATTCAAAAATATTGCATATTATGATATAAATCATTTTTATGATATCCATGTTTGCACTGATGATTGTGAATGTTTAGAGCCATCGCATGGTTAGTTTGATGCAAGGATGAAGCTTTGCCATTGTCAGGGCAAAGTTTCATACGAACTTCATATCTCCCTGTACGGGGACTCTCAGACCAAACAGACACCACCACTGGATTCGCAGCCTATGATTTAGGGGGGGTAGGTTTAATTTCTGGTCCAGAATCATGCTATTTCACAGGTTGGAGATTTGAGGTCGCCAGAGGCGATGGTGGTCAACCACCGTGAGGGGTGGTTTGACCCTTCCTCCACTGGCGTGGCTGGACAGCGTTCCTTGATTAGTTCATTTAAACTCCAGGGGGGCACTGAAGAGGCGCGCGTTGACAACTCATCAATTATGTTATTTTAATATTATATTGTTTTGTTTTGATTATATTAACGAATGAATAACATGGTCCAGTGGTGAGAACGAAGGGTGTTAAGGCATTATGTGTGTGGGAGGTCAGGGGTTCGACCCCTGCCTCTTGCATATTATTTCTCTGGTTTGCACATGTAGATCATGTACTCCAAGTCCCAGCATGTGCACCATGCACTACTACTCCATACTATAGGATATCATCAAGGACATATCACATGTTCCAGATTCAGACGCCCACTGTAAGCCCTCAGGGAAGGGCAGCATGGGATCACACGGAGGAGTATGGGCCAACAGATCTGGGCCCTAATAAAAATTCAGTCAACACCCCCCAATTTTCTTCTTACTCCAGGCCCATCTCTCTCTTTTTAATTTATTTTATTTTGTCTTTTTTTAATTGATTAGTTTATGTTTTTTTTAATTCATTTTTTAATCATAAAATCAACAAAAATCACAAAAAAAAATATAGATTTAGGTTTTTTTAATTAAAATTAATTATTCCAAATTAATTTAATTTAATTTTAACTTGTTTTCTTTAATTTAAAATTTTAATTAGAAATTAGGTTAAATCTCAAAAAAATTTCATAAAATACCAAAAAATATTTTTAATAAGCAATTAGATTTTTAGGGTTTCAAACTTATTCCCGGCTTAATTTTTGCGTGTTGTTATTTTTCATACGATTATTTTCTCGATTATGTAACTGTTTCCCGGTTTGTAATAGCCTAATTAGGATTTTTACTTTCCGCCCTTTACATTTTAGTCAGATATAAGTGTAGCTTCCCTGAAGCCTTGTAATAGTTGTAGGTTTCACTTTCCGCACTATATTATATGCCTGTATATAAACTGCTAGTAAATTAGGCGTGTATGGAAAGAACTAACCAATCAATCTTAGATCACTAACATCAAGATAAAAATATTTAAAAAAAACACACTATTGCACACTCACACCCCTAGGGTATCTTCCATTTTGGTTGCTTTCAGAAATGGTCATGTCCTTCTAACGTAGGGATACCCTTAGCGAAGACCCTCAGTTAAAGTCATCATAAAGATCATAGTCCCTCAATGTCCCTCAAGTTGCCTACGAGAAATGATATTGTCCCTCGATGTTGCCTACGAATATATGATGACAGTACCTTCAAACTGCTAAGGTATCTCTACATGTTGCCTTCAATGACTGTAAACGTCCCTTTCGATAGTCCCTCCAACATCCAACGATAGGGCTACCTACTCACTAATAGTAGGATATCACTGTTTAAAGGAAAGGAGGAAAAGAATGCCTTTTTCGAGTAGGTAGATAGTGGTTAAGCACTTGCTCAAATCTAAGTCATTTTCACATCACACTTTCAAAATTCTTTTAAAAACGCTTTATCACACTCTTGAGGACTGATACAAGAGTTATCATAAAGTGAATCTCCGCACTAAGGCATTTTCAAACATAACTTTTTAAAACACACAAACACGAAAGAAAATTTTCAAAATGAGCAAGTACCTAAGAGCCCGTGGAAAACCACAAATAGAAAGGGTGCTAACACCTTCCCTTTCCATAATCTACCCCCATTACTTGGAAAATCTTGAAAAAGGTCTTTTTCTGTTCTTTTCACCCTTTCTTTTGTTGGATAAAAGAAAAGTCGATGGCGACTCTTGCTTACCGCAACATTTGCAAACACAAACGCAAAATCAGTATTAACAGTCGGTTCTGCCACCATATCACAGAAGTCTATGTAGATGACATGATTGCAAGGACGCAGACCAAGGAAGAACACCTTGATCACTTACATAAGCTGTTTGAAAGATTAAAGAAGTATAAGCTAAGACTAAACCCCAACAAGTGCACCTTCGGGGTGAGTTTTGGAAAACTCATGGGTTTTATCGTCAGTGGAAAAGGTATTGAGGTCGACCCTGCAAAAGTCAAAGCCATACAAGAAATGTCAGCTCCCTGTACTGAGAAAGAGGTCAGGGGTTTCTTAGGTCGATTTAACTACATTGCTTTATTCATATCTCACTTGAATGTTACTTGTGATCCAATCTTCAAACTCTTAAAGAAAGATCAAGTAGTTAGATGGAACTACGACTACCATGCAGCCTTTGACAAGATCAAGGAATATTTACAAGAACCTCCTGTCCTGATGCCTCCAGTTGAAGAAAGACCTCTGATTATGTATTTGACTGTATTAGAGAATTCAATGGGGTGTGTGTTGGGGCAACATGACGAGTCTGGCCGAAAAGAGCATGCAATATACTACCTGAGAAAAAATTTTAACGACTGGAAACAAGATATTCACTGCTCCAGAAAACTTGTTGCACTCTAGCATGGGCTACTCGCCAGCTAATACAGTATATGTTGACTCACACCATTTTGTTTATTTCTAAGATGGACCCTATCAAGTACATCTTCGAGAAGCCAGCTCTCTCCGGACGCATAGCTAGATGACAGATGATCCTGACTGAATACGACATCCAATACACCACACGAAAGGCCATCAAAGGAAGTGAACTGGCAGATCATTTGGCCCATCAAGCTATTGATGACTACCAATCCATGAACTTTGATTTCCTAGACAAGAATATGATGCTGATAACTTATTATGAAAATCATGGACCACATGAAGGACCTGAACAAGGATCCCGGTGGACTATGGTTTTTGATGGAGCTTCCAACGCTTTGGGTAATGGAATCGGTGTTGTGATTATTTCTCCCGAAGGATTCCATAGACCTTTCACCTCTAGGCTTTGCATTGATTGTAAAAACAACATGGTTGAGTATGAAGCATGCATCTTGGGTCTAAAAGCTTCTATCGATCTAAGAATCAAGTTTTTGGACGTATACGGGGACTCAACTCTAGTAATCAATCAAGTTAAAGGCGAACAGGATACCAAACATCCAAATCTGATTCCTTACAAAGAGCTTGTGATGGCTTTGGTCTCGTACTTTGAGGAGGTTACCTTTGAACACTTCACACAAGAATAAAATCAGTTGGCAGATGCTTTAGCAACAATGTCGTTAATGTTCAAGGTCAATTGGGACAATGAGGCTCCTAGAATTACAATTGAAATATTTGACGAACCTGCACATTATTGTGAGATCGACACTGACGAGGAGAAACTATGGTACCATGAAGTGAGAATATATCTTGAAGCGCAAGAGTATCCTGAAGGAGTTTCCATCAATGATAAGAAATTCCTGTGAAGGTTTTCATCCAAATTCTTTCTAAGCAATGGAATCCTGTACAAGCGCAACCATGATTCCACTCTACTCTGGTGTGTGGACAAGAAGGAGGCGGAGAAGAACATGGAGGACATGCATGATGACCTCTTTGGAACTCACTCTAGTAGGCACACTATGGACAAGAAGATTCTGAGGGCTGGTTATTATTGGTCAACAATGGAAACTGATTGTCACCATCACTCAAGGACTTGCCATAAGTGTCAGATCTATGTCGATAAGGTTCATGTGCCTCCGGTACCACTAAACATCATGACTTCTCCGTGGGCATTCGCAATATGGGGCATTAACATGATTGGAGAGACCAAGCCCACTGCCTCTAATGGATATCGCTTCATCCTCGTTGCCATCGACTACTTCACCAAATGGGCCGAAGTTGCTTCATTTGCCTCAGTCACTAAGAACGTTGTAGCCCGGCTTATCAAGCATAACCTCATCTACTGGTATGGAATCCCTTATAGGATCATCACTGACAACAGAACCAATCTCAACAATGCTATGATTATGGAACTCTGTATGCAGTTCAAGATCATGCATCACAATTCTTCTCCATACAAACTTAAGATGAATGGAGCAGTGGAAGCTGCCAATAAAAACATAAAGAAGATTATGCAAAATATGGTGGTGACCTACAAAGACTGGTATGAGATTCTACTATTTACTCTCCTTGGCTATCGTACTTCATCTCGAACCTCAACTGGGGAAACCCCATTCTCCTTAGTCTATGGCATGGAAGCTATTTTGCATGTGGAAGTTCAGATTCCTTCCTTAAGGATTATGAAAGAAGCAGATTTAGGCAGAGACGAATGGATTAAAACAAGATTGGATCAGTTTAACTTGATTGATGAGAAGAGATTGGTTGTTGTTTGTCATGGTCAAATGTATCAAAAGCGTATGATCAAGGCTTTCAACAAAAAGATCAAACCTCGAGTGTATCAGGCTGGCGACTTGGTAATAAAACGCGTCATTCTTCCTCAAGGTGATCCCAGAGGCAAATGGAATCCCACTTACGAAGGGTCGTTCGTTGCTAAAAAAGTATTCTCTGGCGGCGCCATGATGCTAACTCTATGGACGACGAAGATTTACCGCATCCTGTGAACGCGAACATAGTCAAAAAATACTACCCATAAAAATGACCCGCTAGGTTGACATACCTAGGCAAAAACAAGGGTATCCTGGTGAACCAAAGAGGTTCCGGAAAAAATTAGGGATATATACAAAATATTGTACACCCGGCAAGTCGAAAACTCGAAAGGGAAGCTTGGGCAAAAAGGGTATCCTGGTGGGATGAAAACCCGAAAGAACGGTCCAGACAAAATTTAAGGATTAAAGCGTATGACTATGTCCCGTGAAATCACTACAACCAGCTTTATTACCAAGGTCCAATTTCTTGGGTGTAAGATCAATTCAATCAACTTCTTTCAACGATAAGGGATGATGTTCAAAGACATAGGGGAAAAACACAATGAGATCACTTCCACATGGCTATCATTTTTGTTTTCACTTTGTATTCTTTCGAAGATTTCCTCTTACTAGGATCTTTGTCTCCTTGTACAAAAACGCCTATTTATAGGCAAAACATAAATACAAATATACTTTGAAGTGCAAACTTTTTGTTTTTCTGTTTGAGTGCAAAAACGTCCAATGACTAAAATTGAATGAACATACGCATATGAACATGATTAATTGTTAACAAATGTATGTTTAAAAACAGTAATAAAAATTTTCTTAAAGATTCAGGATATCCCCACAGAGTTACTTCAACAAAATTATCCCCACATATTTGAGTTCATACAGTATCCATCCGGAGTTCCAATCTCCTGACAATCATTTCCCCATCTGAGTTGGTTCTAAACTACAAGAGAAACCTTGCAGAGTTCGTCTCCAAAAGAATTCATCTCTCTAATAAGGTCACCAAAATATTCCTCTCAACAGGGTTTATTTCCCCAACAGACTACAAGTTCCCCAGCTCAAGTTCTTTTCTCATACCATTATAAATCAACAGACAAAACCCCTTGTTCCCAACGGAGACGACACTGTCCCCAGTAAGGTGCTGCAAATCCTGGAATTCGACCAGATGCAAGTCAACTTTCCTTCTCCCCAGTCAAGTTATAATTCCCCAATAGAGTAATGGACAACCAAGGTTCCTGAACTCTATCCCTCGGGAAGAAATCGATATTCCCCACAGAATTTCCTCAAAACAATGAGACAGGAATCCCCAGCGGAACACTCTAAACAAAGTCGAAGGTACACATGCTCTTTATCTCCAGCGGTAGTCTGGGATTTTACTTCATATAACATACATGACAAATGCATATAGTATAACCTCATTTATTTTGATAACATCATTATGCCATGCATACATCTGCATGTAACTAACCCTCTTCCTTGCAGGAAAAAATCAATCAACAAGACAAAAGACCTCTTATGGTTGAATTTACTTCTTCCAGTTAAAAACATGCAATCAATAGACCTATTCTGGTTGAATTTACTAATTCCAGTTAAAAACAAGAAATCAATAGACCTCTTCTGGTTAGATTTATTTCTTCCAAATTAAAGACAGGCAGACGAAGACCTCTTCTGGTTAGATTTATTTCTTCCAGATTAAAGACAGACGAACAAAGACCTCTTCTTGTTAGATTTATTTCTTCCAGATTAAAGACAAGCAGACAAAGATCTCTTCTGGTTAGATTTATTTCTTCCAGTTAAAGACAGGCATTCAACAAACCTCTTCTGGTTAGATTTATTTCTTCCAGTTAAAGATAGGCAATCAACAGACCTCTTCTGGTTAGATTTATTTCTTCCAGTTAAAGATAGGCAATCAATAGACCTCTTTTGGTTTATATTTACTTCTTCCATTTAAAGACAGGAGAACAAAGACCTCTTTTGGGTTAGATTTACTTCTTCCAGTTAAAGACAAGCATTCAGACCTCTTCTAGTTAGATTTATTTCTTCCAATTAAAGATAGGCAATCAACAGACCTCTTCTGGTTAAATTTACTTCTTCCAATTAAAAATAGGCAATCAATAGACCTTTTCGGGTTGAATTTACTTCTTCCAGTTAAAGACAGGCATTCAACAGACCTCTTCTGGTTAGATTTATTTCTTCCAGTTAAAGATAGGAAATCAACAGACCTCTTCTGGTTAGATTTATTTCTTCCAGTTAAAGATAGGGAATCAACAGACCTCATCTGGTTTAGATTTACTTCTTCCAGTTAAAGACAGGCGAACAAAGACCTCTTTAGGGTTAGATTTACTTCTTCCAGTGAAAGATAGGAAATCAACAGACCTCTTCTGGTTTAGATTTACTTCTTCTAGTTAAAGACAGGCGAACAAAGACCTCTTATGGGTTAAATTTACTTCTTCCAGTTAAAGACAAGCTTTCAACAGACCTCTTCTGGTTAGATTTATTTCTTCCAGTTAAAGATAGGAAATAAACAGACCTCTTATGGTTAGATTTATTTCTTTCAGTTAAAGATAGGAAATCAACAGACCTCCTATGGTTTAGATTTACTTCTTCCAATTAAAGACAGGCGAACAAAGACCTCTTCTGGGTTAGATTTACTTCTTCCAGTTGAAAGCAGGCAAAATACATGTTGTTTCAGTATAAATCGACCAAAGATTTATTGTGATGATTCCTCCAGTTTCTATCAATAGTCACTCTTGATGGAATCTGTAAGCCCATCTCTGAAAAAATCTTCATCACTTCTCCGAATGGCATCTTTAAGCCCATTCCCGACACAATCAACTAACACATAGTCGAGTGTAAATTTTTAGGCACTTTGGTGTTCAATCATCTTCCACCTTCAAGTTACAAATGACGGACTCACCAATATTACTCTTCAGGTTTAAGAAGATTGAAGAGGGGAAACTGTTGTACCCCAAAATTTACCCTCTCTTTTCTCAAGACATTTCTCACAATGAGCTTCAAAAGCTCAAGCTTGCACAAGGGTTGACTAGGTCAAGCCATCTCCTCAACACTGATACCTCAAATTAGGGTTTGAGTTTTCACAAGGAAAATTGGACTTCTAATACTTAAAATGAATTTCATGGATCATTATGGACCCTCAAGATTGTTCATGTCAAGTTTCAAGTCTTGGATCACAAAATTGCTCAGTCAATTAATCAAATGACCTAAAATCATCTGTATTGGGTAAAAAGTCAATTGTGGTCAACCTACAGTCAAACTTCAAGACTTTGGACCAATATCAACATTTTGAGGTCATATTTATCAATTTATCAAGTTTGGATCACAATTCCCCAAGAAAATTGTTCAAATCACCAAAAGAGCAAAATGGTCAAAATTAGGGTTTTGACTGAGAATGGTTAATCTTTGACTTTTGACCTAATACATCACTTATTGGTTTTAGATAAGATATCAAGGATTAAAATGCATCATTTTTACCTAATTTAATATCTCAATTCATTTCTCAAGATCAATTGATTGATAGTTAAAATTCAGTCAACTGATGAAAAGTCAACTAATACACCAAAAATCAAATTTTGACTTTTTAATCAAAATTAAGTTTCAAAGATCACATTTCATCAAGACATTCAAAAATTTGAAACTTGATCATCTAGAAATCAAGAAAGTCAAAAGTCTTTGGAAAAAGTCAAAGTTTTCAAGACTTAGAAAATTTTCTAAGTGTTTTAAGTCTTATTTTTTCATAACTTCATGCCAACTTTTCACCAAGATGCAAGATTATTCAAAGAAAACTTCCAACATGAAAGTTGTAGATCTTGATGAGATCTATAACTTTTATTTACTGATCAAGTCCTATAAATTCTTGTATTTTGAGTTATAAATTCATGAAGTCATGCACTTTTTCTTAAAACACTTAGTGAAAATTTGACCTAGTTTAGGCAGATTTTTGACCTAACTTCATGGAAATTTTCATATAGTTCCAAATTGATTCTTCAAAAATGAAAAAAAGAAGTATATATAGGATTTTATAAGCTTTTCAAAATGTCCAAGAACTCATTAAGATCATCCTTGAGCTAGGAGAATCGAAGAGATGAAGTTAGGGTTTCAAACTTGAATTACAAGTCAATTTTGTGATGAACACTTGACAAAATCTATAGCCATGATGCATAATATTTGCTTTGCAGGCCTCAAACTTGTGTTTCACTCCATAATTAATTGTTTTCACAACTAATTGAGCCATTATCCAATTTATTCAAGCATTATCCAAACTAAATTGCCATTTTGGGAAGAAAGTAACCATTTCATTCTTGTAAAGATCACTTTAATCACAAAGTCAATTTCTTGAGCCTCTAACTTGTTTCTTCTGTATACTCTTAACCTATTAGGCCAGAAGAAACATGTTTAAAGTGTTCAACCACTCTAGAGGGCCTAGTATAAGCATTGGAACCATGTTCATCAATGTTGCTTCAAAAATAAGGTAAATCCACAAACACATGATTCTTGATTTCTGACTTCTCCAAGCATACAAACTTCTTGCTTATAAATAGAGACACTATTTGTGAGCTAAAACACAAGTTTACAAGCCCTCAGGCATCCCAAAACTCCCTGAAATTCAAAATTGCACACAAACCTCCATTGTTGTCATTTCTGGCCAAGAAACTTGAAACACAAAATCTACTCGTGCGTTTTTAGTTTTAATCAATCACAAAGCTTCTAATACACATATATAGGTTGTCCCAATACCTGTAATATAACTGTAACACCATCTTCCTCATCTTCCATAACCAAAAACAGAGGTCTGAAACTTGACTTCTCCATACCATTTCAGCCACTCTCCATTCAAACTAAGCATTGCATTAGTTTCCTAGGGACTCAAGGAAGCTAAGTTGATCATTGCAGCATCTTGAAACAAGCTCATACAAGCACCATTTTCAAGGTAAGTTTTCTGACTTTTAAAATCTTCATACAGGAACCATTAGCTTTCCATTTTCAAAGATAAAATGTATATATCATTGCCCTGAAACTAACCATGTCCTTAGAATTCATTTATGTTGCTTGAGTAGTGAGAATTTTGAACCTGAATTTTCTGAAAAAATTAGGTTAGAATTGATACTAGTTAAAATCCGTGCTCATCTTTGAGCCATTGTTTAAGTTATTTACATTTCTGGAATCGTGATGAAATTTCTAATAAGTTTGATGTTCATACTTTTGAGAATGGTTGAGAAATGAATGAGTTGCATAAGCTATGGTTGGCGCGAGGAAGAAGATGAAGTTTGTCACTAGAACTGTTTTTGTAATATATATCTATGGTTTTGTTTGTAACACCGGATGTATAGCCACCCAATTGTAGAGAACGCGTGCGTGAGGCATTACCCTATAAGGTCCTGGGTTCGAATCCCAAGGACCTTTTGTTTTATTTTTTAACATTTTTTTGCTTCATTTTTATCCAACAGGTAGCGCGCATGGGCCCTGGGTCTTTGAGCCTTGTCATTTTATTTTTCCTCACACCCTGCATGGCTAACACCACGCAGCCCAACTCTTTTATTATTTTTTTTTCTGATTACAAAACAAAACACTTTTGGGCCTAAAGTCAAACAAAAACAGTTTTACATACTTACACCCCATATCATTTTCACACACTCCTGACTTTTTATATTTTTTATTTTTTATTTTTTTATTTTTATTTTTATTTTTCATTATTATTTTTATTATTATTATTATTATTATTATTATTATTATTATTATTATTATTATTATTATTATTATTATTATTAAAAAATAATATAAGAGAATATTTTATATTTATCATTTGTATATTTAGTGTATTTTTATCTTATTTCTTCTAAAAACCAAAAGATCCAAAAACATTTTCCTTAATAAATTCATTTTTTTTAATTAATATAGACTTAGTTTTCATTTTAATTTTCTTTTTATTAACTTAAGTTTATATTTTATTAATTCAAGTTAAATTAACTTAGTTTCAATTAACTATTTTCTTTTTAGTTTAATTAAGATAAACCCATTTATACAAAGAATCCAAACAAAAACAATTCTCTTTTCATTGTATATTATTATCTCACATTCTTGTATATTATCTTTTCAAGTTTAATATAGTTGTAATAGTAAATTAGGTTTTTATTTACTTGTTCCCCCATTAGTAAATTTGTACCCCCATCCTCAAATGGTGTAATAGCATAGAACTTTACATTTCCGCAATTGATCACTTTCAATATAAATGCTAGTAATTAGGGTTTGTATGCCGAAGACATAAAATCAACAAGTAGAAAGCCCTAATTCAAAGACAAAAATGCATGAAATCAAAACACTTGCACACTTGCACCTCTAGGACTAACCTCACTTGTTGCCTAAGATAGAAACAGTCATGCCCCTCGAACGTGGGATAGTTTAGCAAAGACCCTCGAATACAAGATCGTAGTCCCCCGATGACCCTCCAATGTTGCCTTCGGTAAATGATCTTAGACCCTTACGACAAATTGATAAGGTATCCTACAATGTTGCTTTCTATGACTGTACAATGACGCTTGCATGTCCATTCACATCCATTGATATGGTTGCTTACTAACAAATAGTAAGACAATACTATCTAAAGGAGGAAGAAAAGAACTAATACTTTTTGAGTAGGTAGAACGTTCATAGTTGCTTGCTCATAACATTTCAAAACATCTTCCAAAACATACCAACACTTTCCATGAAATATTTTCAAAAGTCAACACTTTGTATACATTCTTATAGAAACGAGAATCATTATAAAGTTCGCCTAAACGAAGGCACTTTTCAAAAATATTTTCAAAAACAATCACAAACACATTTCAAATAAAGCATTTCAAAAGTGAGCTAGCAACTAAGAGCCCGTAGATAACTACAGATGAAAAGGGTGCTAACACCTTCCCTTTTCATAACCTACCCCCCGAACTCAAGAAAATTCTCAAAAAGTCTTTCCTATTCTTTTCACCCTTTCCTTTATTGGATAAAATAAAAGTCGGTGGCGACTCTTGGTATTCGCAAAAATTGCGACCAAACGCAAAACACCCAAGTCAGTTCTCCTACCGTATTACACCGGAGAAGACAATCGAAGCTAGGGCTCCAATGCTTCTCCTTTTCACTATTTCTTTTATTAAATAATTATTTTGTTATGTTATATTAACAGATTGAAGGCATAGCTCAGTTGGTGAAGGACACGTGCAATGAATGAGAGGGTGTGGGTTTGATCCCTGCGTTTTCACATTATTTTTGTTATTTTCCAGACTAACATGCAGGTTTCAAATATAATAATCATGTTCTATTTTCTAATACCAACAGGCGTTTGGCCTAGTGGCGTGTAGTGCAGGTTGTGAATCTTGGGGGGGTGGGTTCAACACCCACCCCATACATTTTTTTACCTTGTTTTCTTTTCTAACCTATTTTCCTTTTCTTTTCTTAAAATTAACTCTAATAATTATTAAACCTTAATTATTTCTTTAAAAATCAATTAACTTAATCTTTTCTTAATACTAATAAACAAGGATTAGAATTTTAATTAACAATTAAATTTTGTCTTTTATTTTTACTAATTAATTAAAGTTTTTTTAAAAAATATTAAAGTCAATGAGAGATTTAGGTTTTATTAATTATTTTTATCACTTAAAATTATTTTTTAAAATTCTAAAATATTTGTTTTTATTTTAATTTTCTCATATTTTCTTTTCTTTCTATTTAAATTCTTAGATAAAATGTATAGGTCGTATTATTCGATCGTAATAACTTAGGTTTATTTTATCGTGTTTTTCCTAGTTATGTATCTACTCCGAGGATGTAATAGTTATATGTTTAATTTCTCTGTCTCTCCTATTATGTAACTTCTCCAAAACCATGTAATAACATATGAATTTTACTTTCCACACCTTTATTTTCTAAATACTTTATAACCGCTAGTAATTAGGATCGTATGACAAGATTAAAAATAAACATAGAAAACCCTAAATCTCAAGATAAATAACTTAAATCAACACACTCTTCACACTTGCACCTCTAGGGAATCCTCTCTTGTTGCCTTACGATTAATGGTCATGTCCCTAAAAAATGGGGATACCTTTAGCAAAAGACCCTCGATCAAATCATCATGTCCCTTTTGAATAAAGATCATAATCCATCGATGACCCTTCGAGTTGCCTACAAAATGATCTTGTCCCTACGAGTAAATGATGATAGTCCCTCTAATACAATTGCTAAAGTATCCTTACATATTTCCTTCGATGATCATACGACGACCCTACGCTTGTCCCTTCACATCTAATAGGTAGGGCTACCTACCAACTAATGGTATGGATAGTACTATCTCTAAAGGAGAAGGAAAAGAATAAGAAAGACCTTTAGTGGGTAAGAAACTCCTAATTGCTTGCTCACAACTTTTCTCAATATATTTTTTGACACATCACTTTCAAAATAATAAATATTTTCAAAAACACTTTGTACGCATTCTTGAGGACTGATACAAGAATCATTACAAAGTCAGCCTTACTTCAGCGATTTCAAAATATTTTTAAATTACATACATGCAAAACAAGTTTTCAAAGTGAACTAAGCAATTAAGAGCTCGTAGATAACTACAGATGAAAAGGGTGCTACCTTCCATTTTCATAACTTATTCCCTGAACTCAAAATCAATCAAGGTCTTTCATGTTCTTTTCACCCTTTCCTAAATATTGGATAAAAGAAAAGTCGGTGGTAACTCTTGCTATCCGCACATTTGAATAAAACCAAAAAGTCAGTTCTGCCACCGTATTACAATAGGATATCTTTCATTGAGGACCCACAAGTTTAGAAACCTTTTAGGAACTCCTGTTCAAGACTAGAATCCACATGTGAGAGGGATATGGGCTTTGTTTTGCAAGAAACCTTGACCTTCATCCTACCATGTGTTCTTGTTTTCAGAGACTGGTCCGAACCTTTAATCCTTTTATATTCAGCACGTTCAAAGGATTGTATATTGGTTATCCATAATATGTGGAGCTACGATCCCATGTCATTGCATACCATGACATCATCTTGTATATGCATCCCATTTCCAGAGTATTCAAAGACAAGTCTCTTTTGTTAAACTTTTCAAAAGATAAAACTGTTAAAAGAATATTCATGGATAGACAAGTCGTTGGGTTTTCCTGGAAATGAAAAAAATGAAACATGCATTCATACTATCATGCATTCATTGTTCATATCAGAAATTTATTGGGGTCCATTTTCCTTCAGACTTTAGAATCAACAAAGACGATTTCTCTAGATCTCCACCGTATCATAAACAATCAGCGAAGATTCATGGATATCTTTGAGTAGAATCAGGTCGCACTCTGCAAGGACATGGATACTATGTGTTAGAGAATGAGCCAACTCCTAGAGTTTCTCTATTATATTGTTCAGAGACAGAAGAAACTTAAGAAGAGTGTCACCAAGATTGCAGAAGTTATTTCTTCCTTTTCTAATGGGTTTCCCAAACCTAATGAAGTCCCTAAGTCCACTGTTGAGATTACTACTAACAACTCACAGAAAGTGGTTGAAAACCATGCCAATGTTATTGATCTTTAAGAACCTCAAGGTGATCTTATTGCTGAATTGGCTGAAACGGTAAAGATAGTCGCTTTCGTATTATTGACAAAACAAACATTTATCTTTTTGCAAATTAAACTCGAAAATCCCCCATTTAATATTTTCTAAACATTGCTCAATAATTATCTTGTTAAATAACAGTTCATGTGAATACGATCTTTCTATTTCTTCAATACTATCAATCATCAGATAATTTAATGCACATCCCATAATAGTTAACGGTTCAAAATCGGTCATAACGGTCGTAACAAAGTTTTAACATTTTGTTGTGATCAATCCTCTACTTACATAAACATGATAGTAATAGTGTAGAACATGCAAGATATATAAGGAATTGTACTCAAACTGTAAAATTCAAGTAATTAAATATACACTATTTTTCTTTTTTCATTTTTTTAAGCTTTAGCCATAGCGTTTTCACGGAGTTTCCATTCTTTCAACAAACCATGAGATTAATAATGACAAACTAATAGCTTTTAGTTTTTTATTTTTATTTTGACAAAATAGCTTTTAGTTGTTATTCCTCGCTTTTAATAGTTATTTCCTTTGTGAATCAAACTTATATTAATGAAATAATTAATTCTCTCACGTGTGAGTTTCTAAATCATCCTAAGAGTGATAATTATGGAGTTGAATTTTTTGATGAGTTGCTAAATTAAAATATGCTTAAATAATGATATAATAGAATGACAAATAAATTTGCGAAAAAATGAATTTATTTAAGTGATTGTGTATTTAAATAAATTGTATATTAAAGCATATCGTATATCCCCATTGGCAGTTGGGTTATTATGAACTCTTTTAAAACCATGAACTTTTTTATGCATAAAATTAGGTGGGAAAAATCAATAATTGATCATTTATTTGATTTTTCTTTGATTTGATGGCGACTTGGCGGTGCATTGAATTTGAATGGGGTACTAACCGGTAACCATGAATTCACGTGGCCCTTGTGCTTAGACGCTGCCGAACAATTTGCACCATAAAGTTTGTTAGTCAAACATGAAGTGAGATGCAGTTAAACTTGTGAGATATTTTAAAGTTACATATTTGACTCAAATTTATATTGGAAAATTTTGAAGTTACATATTTGACTTAGTTTTAAATTTTGACGGATTTTTTCTTAATTTTTTTCTATTATGTTAATATATTGGCTTAATTATACATACAACACTAGATCTAAGTGGTGGAATAAGTAAGAGTTTAAGTATTTCTTATGTGGATGAGGATGATATGGGTTAAGTGAGATAAAGTATGTTTGAATAAGAAACTAACTCAAGAACCAACAAACAAAGATGTTATACAAGTTAAGCTATCTTTAACTCAAGTTTTTTTTTTTTTTGATTTAACTTGTAATGTTTAAATTCTTTACAAAAATATCATACAAGAAAATCTTACTCTTGAGTAAAATAAATTAAGTATTACACTAATACAACATAACTCTTGGAATGATTTTTCAATCTTTTGCCATTATGACAACTAGGATTTAATTGATTAAAACATATTTATAATTTATTAATGATTTAATCGATTAAAACATACTTATAATCTATTAAACTATCTAAAAAAAGACAACCCTAATTCAGAAAAAGAAACTCTAAAATAACTATATACTTTAATCGATTAATGAATTTTCTAATATTTTAAAATGTGTTTCTATTTGCTTTAATTGAATTGGTTAAAGCCTTAGACGGTTAAGTAGTGAGTTAGCTTTCACAATTGATTAAAAATACTTATTAATCGATTTCATACTTGTCTTGATTAGTTTCAAGAAGTTCAATAAAACTTATAAGAGGTTTGCAAAATATTATGTGTGTGTGTTCGCATTACCTTAGTACCTCAAGACTTACTACGTAAAGATTTTCAAAGGATGGTGGAAATGTTCCAATTTCTACAAAGCATTCTCAAACAACTTTGAAACTACCTCAAGGGTAGCACTTATACAGTTAACCAACAATTGAGTCAGAGAAGCGTTCTGAAGGTGCAAAGACTCTAATTCCCCACTGAGCAGATGGAAAATTTCCACGAGTAGAAGTCAAGGCCTAGTTCTTCTTCCGCACAGTCTTCACTAAATGAGTCACCTAGTCAGATAGAGAACCAATGAGATTCAGGGAAAGCAATACATTCTCCATCCCAATAAGAGAGGTAAAATCTTTCTCTCATGCATGTGGTATTTATCCTGCTAAAGTTTCAGATCGCAAACGCTCTCCTCTAACTATTGCTTCTTAGCACGATATCGGTCGAACCAAAGAGCCTCCCAATGGCTAGATCCACCGAGGGATAAATTAAAAAAATCAAGTTGATTATATCAAGCCAGAGCAGCCAGTTCTTTCCATAGAGCAATCCTGAAAATATTAGCTAAGAAAGAGAAGTCATCGACTGAAGAGGGGAGTGGGGCGACAACCTCTAGCAAAATGAGAACTAAACCCCGTTAGTAGTGAATGGTCACTCAGACCCGAGATATTTAGAATAGTTAGTAGGGTCCATACAACATCACTTCTAGGTGGCTAATTCTTTAACTTATGAGATAGGGTTGTACCTCATTCTCCATAACATCTTCACACAAGTATTGTTAAAGAAAATATGTCATAAACGAGAACAATAAAATAAAAGAGTCAGAAGATTCCAAAGCATACCTATTGTACCCCAAAATTTTCCCTCCCATTTTTCAAGACAAATTGATTCAAGATACCTCCTCACGCTCCTAAAGGTCTCAAACACTCAAGACTTATCAAGGATCGATCAGATGGACTCTCCTCCTAAGCAATTGACCTACAACTAGGGTTTTGTTTTTCTCAAGGAAAATTGAGCTTCTAAGACCTCAAGTGGATTTCATGGTTCCTCATATGCTTCAAAGAATCCTCATGTCAAGTTTCAAGCCTTACATCACAAATCTGTTCAGACAATTGCTCAGATGATTGAAAATCAACTATATTGGATAAAAAGTCAACATTAGTCAACTTATAGTAAAACTTAAATATTTTTGGTCAACATCAATATTTTGAAGTCACATTCATCATTTTATCAAGGGTTGATCATGATTCATCAAGAAAACTCAAGATTCATCAAAAGACAAAAGTTACCAAATTAGGGTTTTCTTAAGGAGAAGTCAACTAAACTTTGACCAAGCATAACTTTCACATGCTTCACCATAAATTCCTCAACCATAGACTATCTTGAAGAAAATTCAATTCTCTACAACTTTTTCTCTCTAAGCTCAAGGCCAAAAATGCTTCATTTGAGAGATATATGCCAAAACATTACAGGTCATTTTAAAAGTCAACAAAAAGACATCTTTTGTCAAATCAATTTACATAAAGTTAAAGATATCAAATGAAAAAGTCCCAAACACAAGAGTTATATGGGACATCTTAAGCTTTCCAAAAAGTCCAAGATCATCTTCATATGACAAAATTTGAGAGAGTTATGATTGGTGCAAGTTGAGCAATTTTCGGAAAATACATGAAACCACAATTGAGCAATTTTGGACTTTTAGGCTAATGGGCCTAACTTTTGAAGTTCAAACGTGTTTATGACAGGTATAGGGACCCCTAAGTCCATTCGTGCATTATTTTAATTTTAATTTTATTTATTTTGATTTTATTCATTTAAATTTAAAATTAAATTAAATAAATATTAAAGAACGAGATCATTTTAAATAAATATTAAATAAATTTTTAATTTGTTTTGGATCATTTTGAAGCCCAAAATCACATATCCAACATAAAAAAACCGTGAAGGATAAAGAACGAAAGAGATCTTCATGTTTTGGAAAGTTTTGCAATTGTTTTGGAAACAAATAATGACTTTGATTGCACGTGTTTCCTTCCAAGAATGTTAACTTAAAAAATAATCCATTATAAATAGAGGACACACTCCATAAGATAAGAGAGAGATTGGCTGCCATAGAAACAAGTTCTCAAACACAAAATCTTCAAAGAATAGGTGCAAATCGTATCCCAGTTTTCCAGCCATTCTTAACTGAAACGAAGCCTCGAATCATCATCCTGACATCCTCAGGAACCTCCTCAAGTCCATAACCATGCTCAACTGTGTCCATAACGCCTCCCTTCAATCACACCAGTGAACGGGTTAGACCAAGCGTGTGAAGAGAAGGGAAGGGGTTCGAACCCCAGCGATGCCAAAACCCTTTTTGCTTTATTTTCTTCATTTTACTTTTTTTTAGTTATTTTATTAATAATTAACTTTTTTTAATCAAAACTTATACATAAAAAAACCAGAAAGAAGCCATATAATAAAATCAAAAAAAATTAGTTTTAGGGTGTAAATTAATTAATTGATTTTTTGGACAATTAGATTTTAGGATTTTTATTAATTAAAATCAATTAGAATAGAATTATAATTATTATTAATTAACACTTAAATTATTTTCATAAAAACACCAAAAATATGAACTTAAATTCTTAGGGCATTTAAACCTTTTTTCCCAACATTTTCTTATTCTTTTTTCTATTTATTTTCTTAGACAATTGTATAGGTTGCACGGTTTAATATAATAGTTTAGATTTACATCCTCGCATTTTTTCTAATTATGTAACTCTCCGAAAGTCCTGTAATAGCGTAGATTTACATTATCGCTTTATCTTTTGCCTTTATATATATATATATATATATATATATATATATATATATATATATATATATATATATATATATATATATATATATATATATATATATATATATATATATATATATATATATATATATATATATATATATATATATATATATATATATATATATATATATATATATATATATATATATATATATATATATATATATATATATATATATATATATATATATATATATATATATATATATATAT
Source organism: Vicia faba (assembly GCA_948472305.1). Taxonomy (NCBI): domain Eukaryota; kingdom Viridiplantae; phylum Streptophyta; class Magnoliopsida; order Fabales; family Fabaceae; genus Vicia; species Vicia faba. The sequence continues at coordinate 66,658,683 of OX451740.1, forward strand.
ATATATATATATATATATATATATATATATATGCTAGTAAATAGGCTTGTATGATAAGAATAAAATCAAACATAAATAACCTTAATTTTCAAGATAACATAACTGAGACCAATACACTTCACACACTTCACCTCTCTCTGTTGCCTTGCGATACTAATGGTCACATCCCACGAAAACGGGAATAGTTTAGCAAAGACCCTCGGTTAAACAATATCGTCATGGTACCTTTAGAATAAAGATCATAATACCTCGATGAACCTTCGAGTTGCCTACAAAATGATCTAGTCCCTTTGATGACCCTCTGATAAAAATGATGATAGTCCCTTTGAATTTCTAAAGTACTCTTACATGTTTCCTTCTGTGACCATACGACGACCCTACGGCTGTTCCTTCATATCCAATGGATAGGGATACCTACTAACTAATGGTGTGGATAATACTATCTCTAACGGAGAAGGAAAATAACAAGAACTACCTTTAGTGGATAAGACTCAACAAGTTGCTTGCTTATAACAGATCAAACAAACAAATTCATGTTTACACATCACGTTTCAAAAAAAAATATTTTCAAAAAAACACTTTATATACATTCTTGAGGACTGATACAAGAATTATTACAAAGTCTGCCTCACAATTGGCATTCAAAATATTTTCAAATCACACACACAAAGCAAGTTTAAAGTGAGCTAAGCAATTAAGAGCCTGTAGATAGCTACAAATAAAAAGGGTGCTAACACCTTCCCTTTTCATAACTTACCCCCAGAACTCAAAATCTATCAAAGGTTTTTCCTGTTCATTTCACCTTTCCTTATTGGATAAAAGAAAAGTTGATGGCCACTCTTTCTAATTGCAACATTTGCAATAAAACGCTAAAAAAGTAAGTTCTCTCACTGTATTACAGAACTGGAGACTCTGTTGGGAATCATTAAAAGATGGGTTACCTTAAGAGTTTAGATTACTTCACTTGCTTAAATTGTGTGTTTTGCCTGCTTTAACTTTAAGGGCTTGCTTGGGTTTATTACTGCTTGTAAGATCTTACATCCGGATCTAAGGATGCCTTAGGTAAGTAGCAATAAATCATGAAAAATGTACGTCGTAGACTGATATGGTTGAAGTGATGGCAACGGTTAATGCGAAACTTTGGTTTGTACTAATGTTCCTTGAGTCAGTCAACGATAACATTAGGCTTCTGCATGGTGTCATTAGCACTAACTTAATTTTAGAACCTTAATTGACCCATCTTGGACATTAGAAGGTAGTAAGATGACCGACTTTGGTGCAGTCCAAGGTTGGTTGATACTCGATGCTACACTCAATTAGATTCGACTCGCATAATGTTTTGGTGGCAAGTCAATTGTCGTACTAAAATAAAACCTTCGAGAAATATCTTTGATATGAGATTCCTAGAACTCGGTTACTATTTTATGATAGGTTGAGTCAAATTAACTTCAATAGAGAAGGGTACTTACCTATGAACCTCATGCAAGCCTTTAAACCTAATGCTCTTGTGTGATTTGTTTGTGTTTGCTACTCGTTTAAACATGAACATAACATCATGAAATCATAACATCATGACACGGCATTTTTACTAACCATTTCAAGGATCTTAGGGACCTTTGGTGCAGGATTATCATAAGCCAGATTGCTAGCAAAGGGAAAGAGGATTTAGTTTTCTCTAACCAGATGCAGTCAAAGATTGAAGTACAATCTCTTTAGTCAAAGACTATGACCCACTTGATATGGTGAGCTTGATTCTTACAGAAGGATGTTCAAAGATGAAAACTCAAAGTTCTTCAGACAAAGCTGCAACTAAATTCAATTTCTAATGTTTCAAACTAGATCCCCTAAATATCCTTGAAAACATTACATACGTATCTACATACCATATCATTACATAATAAGTATTCTCAAGACAGGTTTTCTCTTCTTCTTACTGTTTATTTCAGCAGAAAATGGCTCTCGAATAAACCGTCAAAGATCTTCAAGCTCAGAATGCCCAGTTCCAACAAATGTTCCTGAATTTAGCCAAGGGGGCAGGAAGAACTGAAGGCACTCATCACCAAGGAAAAGAAGAAAAGACAAAGAAACCGACTGACATCCTTAACATGGGAAGAAGGTTCAGGGGTCCAGTCAAGAGAGTCCAGGATCTCGATACTCCATTAGACGAAGACGACGAACATGTTAAAGATGATAAGAGTGGTGAAACTGAAAAAAACAACCATGGTCCTGTTAAATACTCTGATGAAGAAAAAGAAGATTATTTGAATGAACAATGTCCCCATATTGATGAAAAATACAAGAAGCTAGAAGATTGTCTAAATGCTATGGAGAACCAGAAAGTGCCTGGGTTAGATTTTGAGGATTTGGGTTTAGTCTCAGGAGTTATCATTCCTCATAAGTTCAAAGTCCCCACTTTTGCAAAGTATGATGATGTTTCTTGCCCAAAGCTTCATTTGAGGTCGTATGTCCGAAAGATTCAACCACACACTGCTGACAGGAAGTTGTGGGTGCGTTCATTTCAAGAAAGCCTGTCTAGAACATAATTGGAATGGTTCTATCAATTAGAAGGGACCAATATTTGTACCTGGGGAGATTTGGTTGCTGCTTTCTATAAGACATACCAGTATAATGCTGATCTGGCACCAACCCGTATACAACTAAAAAGTATGACTATGGGCTCTAACAAAGGCTTTAAAGAGTATGCCCAGAAATGGAGAGATATAGCAGGAAGAGTTTAGCCTCTCTTGTCTGATAGGGAATTGGTTGACATGTTCATGATCAAACTGACAGGTCCTTTCTATAATCACCTATTTGGAAATTCTTCAGCCGGATTCACTAAACTGATATTGATCGGGGAACATGTTGAGAATGGAATCAGAAGTGGTAAAATCTAGGTGCCTAGTTCTTCGAATACTCAGAAGAAGTCATACAACAGAAAGAAAAAGTCCAATGTTGTGTACAGCCAAAAGGGTCGTAATAAGAGAGACCATAACCGATCTGTGGGGGCAGTACTAATCTCTAATAGTGCATGAGTGCAACAACAACAACAACGTAATCATCGTAAGCAGAACACACCCAAAAGACAATTACCAAAATCAATATGTCACTGGCTCAAGCGTTGCAACACATGTTGAAGGCAGAGTTGATTATGTTGAAAGATCCTCCTCGGAATCCCAATACTTCCGCTCCTAGCTATCATCCCAATGCAAGGTGTGCATACCATTTTAATAGTCCTGGACATGATACGAATGGTTGTTAGGTGTTGAAGAACAAGATTCAAGATATGATTTATGCTAAGGAGATTGAGTTTGACCCTCCTGAGACTTCTAATGTGATCACTACTCCCATTCCAAATCATGACTAAGATTGAGAGCATCCAGTTCATTTTAATTTTCAGTTGTAATTTCTTTTGTTTGTTCAAACACTTATATTTAGGTCAAACTTTGTTTTTTTTCCATTAATGCATTGCATATGTTTGTCTTGAATTAATCCATTCATTTTCACTATATTTAAACTGTGCTCTTTTACTTCCTTTTTGTGATATTTAACTCTCTTTAAAAGCTATAAGCCTTTAGAGGGGGATGACAAAAACGATACCATAATCTCATACAGTATGCTTTTGAACAAACCTTTCTGATGATGTACAGGCATTGCTTCAATTCCTAAATAGTGGAGATATAAGGAAGTTAATCCTTAGTCAACCCCTTTGAGCCTAAGAAGTAGGAGTTTTATTTTTCACGCAAATTGAAACACTTAATCATAACCTGGGGCAGGGTAATTTCTCAGCTAATTTAATTTTGCATTCAATCACAAGCTTTTCCTTCGTACATAGCAAGTAGTATTGAAGACATCCTTCCAAATCAAAAGTCGGTGATGGTTCGTCATAATCATTAAGTCAGGCAGTCATTATATTTCAAAAGAAAAACCCGCTAAGTCGAAACCTATGAAGGAGACTTAGAAAAAAAATTGGGGCATCTCGCTGACTATAATCTCAAACAAAACAATTCAGGAAAAAGTTAGGGATAATAAAGTCAAAAAGAGGTCGCTACAAATCCTCAACAGAAGAAATATGTTAAAAGAAAAAATGACCGCCTTCTCAAATAAACTTTCAGTTTATGAACCATCACCAAGTATCAGTGTTATAATTCCAAACTCTATTGGAACCTAAATGCATAACTAATTGAGTATAGGACTGAAGAACATCATGGTGAACGGGTTGGGTACAAATAAACTTTGAGCCTTTATCCTTTGTTTCTTAAACCTTGAACCAGGCCATGTTACAACCCTTCAAAGTCCTAACTGAAGCATGGGTTAGTTCGAAAACATACTATTACAAAAAGGTATCCTAACTCATGTAAGGCTTACTATAAATCTTGAGTTGATATCACATTCTTACAAAATTTGTTTTACTAAAAAATGCATTTTTTAAACTTCAAGACAGACATAAGCTTTGCATTTTAATACCACTGTTTGCATATGACTAAGTGTTTGACATTAGAGAAATTTGCATGACGAATATTCAATGAATGAAAATCCTCCCAATGGACAGGATTACTTCCGAGGATGGGTCAAAGGGAAAGAAACTTCCAATAAGAGGCCTTTTATGGACACAATTGGTTATAAATCAAGGGGCATGACATGTTATTGTCCAACTCATCTGTGGAAGTCAAGTCAAGATTCAAAGAATCTCTCAAAAGTGATGAATAGCCAGGGGAAGATCTCCATCTGAATCACTTGGGGCATGTTGCATTGATCATGAGTTTAAGAAAAAGCCACTGTGAAAATTGAATCTTCGGTATCACCAAATTGCCTGTCTATGTCAGCAATACCAGATGGTGTCATTCTGCCATGATATATCTTAGAAAAATACTGAGGAAGGTCAAGACTATCAAAAACCTGGTAATCAATGGTTGATCAATAACTTCAAACATCGGGCGCACCAGACTAATCCCAGGGGCAAATGGACTCCCACATACGAAGGGCCACTGTTGTACCCCAAATTTTTCCCTCCCATTTTTCAAGATAAATTGATTCAAGATACGTCCCCATGCTACTAAGGGTCTCAAACACTCAAGACTATTCAAGAATTGATCACATGAACCCTCCTCCTAAGTTGTGGCCTACAATTAGGGTTTTGTTTTCTAAAAGAAAATTGAGCTTCTAATGCCACAAGTGAGTTTCATGGTTCCTCGTATACTTCAAAGAACCCTCATGTCAAGTTTCAAGCCTTACATCACAAATTTGTTCGACAATTGCTCAAATGATTGAAAATCAACTGTATTGGATAAAAAGTCAAAATTGGTCAACTTACAGTCAAACTTCAATATTTTTGGTCAACATCAATATTTTGAAGTCACATTCATCATTTGATCAAGGTTTGATCATGATTCATCAAGAAAACTCAAGATTCATCAAAAGACAAAAGTTACCAAATTATGGTTTTCTTAAGGAGAAGTCAATTAAACATTGACCAAGCATAACTCTCACATGCTTCATCATAAATTCCTCATCCAAAGCCTATCTTAAAGGAAATTCAATTCTCTACAACTTTGTCTCACTAAGCTGAAGGCCAAAAATACTTCATTTGAGAGATATAGGCCAAAACATTACATGTCATTTTAAAAGTCAACAAAAAGACATCTTTTGTCAAAGAAATTTACATCAAGTTAAATAATTAAAAATAAAAAGTAACCAACATGAGAGTTGTATGGGACATCTTGAACTTTCCAAAAAGTCCAAGATCACCTTCATATAACAAAATTTAAGAGAGTTATGATTGGTGCAAGTTGAGCAATTTTGAGAAAATGCATGAAACCACAATGGAGCAATTTTGGACTTTTAGGCTAATGGGCCTAACTTTTGAAGTTCAAATGTGTTTATGATATGTTCAGGGACCCCTAAGTCCATTCATGCATTTTTTAATTTTTTATTTCATTTATTTTGATTTTATTCATTTAAATTCAAAATTAAATTAAATAAATGTAAAGGCATTTGGGCTTTTGTTTTGGATCATTTTGAAGTCCAAGATCACATATCCAACATAAAAAACTATGAGGGATGGAGAAGGAAAGAGATCTTCATGTTTTTGAAAGTTTTGCAATTGTTTTAGAAACAAATAATGACTTTGATTGCACATGTTTCCTTCCAAGAATGTTAACTTAAAAAATCATCCATTATAAATAGAGGATACACTCCATAAGACAAGGGAGAGATTGGTTTCCATAGAAACAAGTTCTCAAACACAAAATTTTCAAAAAATAGGTGCAAATTTTATCCCAAATTTTCAGCCATTCTCAACTGAAATGAAGCCTCGAATCATCATCTTTACATCCCCAAGAACCTCCTCAAGTCCATAACCACACTCAACCTTGCCTAAAAAGCCTCCCCTCAATCCCACCGGTGGTAAGAATTTTCTAATTTAAAATTTCTTAATCCTTGTGTTATTAATAAGTTTCATATGTCCAAATGTGTTAAACAAGAAACATAGAACATGTTGGAACCAAGCGTGTGAAAAGAAGGGACGGGGTTCGAACCCCAGCAATGCCAAAACCCTTTTTGCTTTACTTTCTTCATTTTCCTTTTTTTTATTAGTTATTTTATTATTAATTAACTTTTTTTTAATCAAAACTTATATATATATATATAAAAATCAGAAAGAAGCCATATAATAAAATCAACAATAAAATAGTTTTAAGGTGTAAATTAATTAATTGAATTTTTGGACAATTAGATTTTAGGCTTTTTATTAATTAAAATCATTTAGAATTATGATTTTAATTATTATTAATTAACACTTAAAGTATTTTCATAAAAACACCAAAAATATGAACTTAGATTTTTAGGGCATTTAAACTTTTTTTTTCAACATTTTCTTATTCTTTTTGCTATTTATTTTCTTAGACAATTGTATAGGTCGCAAAATTTAATGTAATAGTTTAGATTTACATCCCCGCGTTTTTTCTAATTATGTAACTCTTCCAAAACCATGTAATAGCGTAGATTTATATTCTCTCTTTATCTTTTGCCTTTATATATATATATATATATATATATATATATATATATATATATATATATATATATATATATATATATATATATATATATATATATATATATATATATATATATATATATATATATATATATATATATATATATATATATATATATATATATATATATATATATATATATATACCTAATTGAAACCAATATACTTTGCACACTTCACCTCTAGGGTAACCTCTCTTCGTTGCCTTACGATACTAATGGTCACGTCCCACGAAAACGGGAATATTTTAGTAAAGACCATCGGTTAAACAATATCATCATGGTCCCTTTCGAATAAAGATCATAATCCCTCGATGACCCTTCGAGTTGCCTACAAAATGATCTAGTCCCTTCGAATTGCTAAAGTATCCTTACATGTTGCCTTCTATGACCATACGACGACTCTACGTCTGTTCCTTCACATCCAATAGAAAGGGTTACCTACCAACTAATGGTATGGATAGTACTATCTCTAATGGAGAAGGAAAATAACAAGACCGAATTTTAGTGGGTAAGACTCAACAAATTGTTTGCTCATAACAGTTTCAAACAAACAAATTCATTTTTACACCTCACGTTTCAAAACAAATATTTAAAAAAAACACTTTGTATACATTCTTAAGGACTGATACATGAATCATTACAAAATTAGCCTTACATTGGCATTTCAAAATATTTTCAAACAAATCACACACATATAAAGAAAGTTTTCAAAAGTGAGCTAAGCAATTAAGAGCCCGTAGATAACTGTAGATGAAAAGGGTGCTAACACCTTCCCTTTTCATAACTTACCCCCGAACTCAAAATCTATCAAAGGTTTTTCCTATTCTTTTCACCTTTCCTCATTGGTTAAAATAAAAGTTAGTGACGACTCTTGCTATCCGCAATATTTACAATAAAATGCTAAAAAAGTCAATTCTCCCACTGTATTACAGAACTGGCGACTCTGCTGGGGACAATTTTAAAAGAGGGGTTACCTTAAGAGTTTAGATCACTTTGCTTGCTTAAATTGTATGCCTTATCTGCTTTAACTTTAAGGGTTTTCTTGGGTTTATTACTTGTAAGATCATACACCCGGATCTAGAAATGTCTTAGGTAAGTAGAAATAGATCCTGAAAATCTTACGGTGTAGATCGATATGGTTAATATGATGGCTACAGTTAGTGTGACAATTTGGTTTATACTGATGTTCCTTGAGTCAGTCAAGGATAACATTAGGCTTCCGCGTGGTGTCATTAACACTAACTTACTTTTAGAACCTTAATTGATCCATCTTGACCATTAGAAGGTAGTGAGATAGCCGACTTTGGTGCAGTCCAAAGTTGGTTGACACTCGAAGCTACGCTCATTGAGATTTGACTCTCGGAATGTTTTGGTGGAAAATCAGTTGTCGTATTAAAATAAAACCTTTGAGAAAGATCCGTGATATGATATTCTTAGAACCCGATTACTATTTTAGGACAGGTTGATCCAACTAAACTTCAGTTGTGGGAAGAGTACTTACCTATTGACTTTATGCAAGCCTTTAAACCTAAGGCTACTTGTGTGACTTATTTGTATTCACTATCTAACAACTTGAATTCCTCGCAGGATTTGTTTGTATAAACTCATTTGTTCTCATCACCTTACACTTTTACTTAGTGCATGGCATACACATCATGTCATTTCATAACATAGCACTGTTACTAACCATTAAGGATCTTAGGGATTTATGGTGCAATATTTTCAGGATTGTTATAAGCCAAAATTTTATCAAGGGGAAAGAGGATTTATTTTCCTCTAGTCAGATGCTATCAAGATCAAAATGCATTTTCTTGAGTCAGAGGCTATGAACCACTTGATATGGTGAGCTTGATTCTTATATAAGGACTTTCAAAGATGAAAACTCAAAGTTCTTCAGACAAAGCTGCAACTAAATTCAGTTTCTAATGTTTCAAACTAGATTCCCTAAAAATCCTTGAAAATATTGCATACGCATCTACATACTATGTCATTGAATAATAGGTTTTCGAAACAGGTTTCTCATCTCCTTGCTATTTATTTATGCAGAAATGACTATCGAACAAACAGTGAAAGATCTCCAGGATCAGAATGCTCAGTTCCAAGAGATGTTCCTAAGCTTAGCCAAGGGGCAAGAAGAACTGAAGGCACTCATCGTCAAAGAGAAGAAGAAGAAGAAGAAGAAGAAGAAGACAAATAAACCAATTGGTATTATCAACATAGGGAGAAGATTCAGAGGTCCGGATAAACAGGTCAAGGAGATCGAGATCCCAGAGGATAATGATAATGAGCAGGGTGACAACAATGAAAATAATAAGCATGAGGACAACAACAATCATGGTTCTGTCAAATACTTTATTAAAGAGGAAGAATATTATTTGGATGAATAATATCCCCCTGCTGATGAGAAATATAAGCTCTTAGAAGAGCGTCTGAAAGCTATGAAGATCCAAAACGTGCCTGGCTTGAACTTTGAAGAATTGGGTTTGGTCTCAGGAGTCGTCATTCCTCCCAAGTTAAAAACTCCTACATTTGCTAAATATGACAGTGTTTTTGCCCGAAGCTGCATTTGAGGTCATATGTTTAGAAAATCCAACCATACACCGCTAACAAGAAATTATGGGTTCATTTCTTCCAAGAGAGCCTGTCTAGAACACAGTTGGAATGGTTCTATCAACTAGAAGGGACCAATATTCATACCTGGGAAGATTTGGCTTCCGCTTTATACAAGCAGTACCAGTATAATGCTGATCTCGCACCAACTCGCATGCAATTGTGGAGTATGTCGATGGGCTCTAATGATAGCTTCAAAGAATACGCCTAGAAATGGAGAGATCTCGCAGGAAGGGTTCAACCTCCTTTAGCTGACAGGGAATTAGTTGACATGTTCATGAGCATGCTAACAGGTCTTTTTTATAATCGCCTACTTGGAAATTCTTCATCCCATTTCACTAAAGTGGTATTGACAGGGGAAAATGTTGAGAATGGAATCAGAAGTGGTAAAATCCAGGTGCCTACCTCTTCCGATACTCAGAAGAAGTCATACAATGGGAAGAGAGAGTCCAATATTGTGTATGGCCAGAAGGGCCATAATAAGAGAGACCACAACTAATATGTGGGGGCAGACTGATCTCTAATCATGCACCAGTGAAACAACGACAACAGGGTAATCATCGTAAGTAACATACACCCAAAAGACAATTTACCAAAATCAACATGTCATTGGCTCAAGTGTTGCAACACATGTTAAAGGCAGAGTTGATTATGTTGAAAGATCCTCCTTAGAATCCCAATACTTATAATTATAGCTATCATCCCAATGCAAGGTGTGCATACCATTCTAATAGTCCTAGACATGATACGAATGGTTGTTGGGCATTGAAGAACAACATTCAACATATGATTTATGCCAAGGAGATTGAGTTTGACCCTCTTGAGACTCCTAATGTGATCATTGCTCCCATGCCAAATCATGACTAAGATTGAAAGTGTTCAGTTCATTTAAATTTTCAGTTGTAATTTCTTTTGTTTGTTCGAACACTTATATTTATGTCAAACTTTGTTTTTTTTCATTAATGCATTGCATATGTTTGTCTTGAATTAATCTATTCGTTTTCACTATATTTAAAATGTGCTTTTTACTTCCTTTTTATGATATTCAACTCTTGTTAAAAGCTATAAGCCTTTAGAGGGAGGATGAGGAAAACGATACCATAATCTTATACAATATGCTTTTGAACAGACCTTGCTGACGATGTACAAGCGTTGCTTCAGTTCCTAAACAGTGGAGATATAAGGAAGTTAATACCTAGTAAACCCATTTGAGACTAAGAAGTACGACTTTTCTCTTTCATGCAAATTGAATCCCTTAATCATAACCTGGGGCAAGGTAATTTCTCAGCTAATTCAATTGTGCATTCAATCATAAGCTTTTCCTTCGTACACAACAGGTAGTATCGAAGACATATTTCCAAATCAAAAGTCGGCGATGGTTCCCCATAATCATGAAGTCGGACAGTCATTATCTTTAAAAAGAAAAGCCCGCTAAGTCGAAACCTATGAAGGAGAATTAGGAAAAAACGGGGGCCTCCTGTAGACTGTAATCTCAAACAACACAGTTCAGGAAAAATTTAGAGATCAAAAAGAGGTTGCTACAAATCCTCAACAAAAGAAACATGTTACAAGAAAAAAATGACTTTTCTTAAATAAACTTTCGGTTTCTGAACCATCACCAAGTATCATTTCTATAATTCCAAACTTTATTGGAACCTAAATGCGCAATTAACTGAGTATAGGATTTAAGGACATCATGATGAACGGGTTGGGTACAAATAAACTTTGAGCATTTATCCTTTATTTCTTAAACCATGAACCAGGCCACGTTACAACCCTTCAAAGTCCTAACTGAAGCGTGGGTTAGTTCGAAAACATACTGTTAGAAAAAGGTATCCTGACTTATGTAAGGTTTACTATAAATCCTAGGTTGATATCGCATTCTTACAAATTTTGTTTTACTAAAAAAATTCATTTTTTAAACTTCAAGACAGACATAAACTTTGCATTTTAATACCACTGTTTGCATATGACTAAGTGTTTGACATTAGAGAAATTCGTATGACGAATATTCAATGAATGGAAATCCTCCCAGTGGACAAAATTACTTCAGAGGATGGGTCAAAGATAAAGACACTTCCAGTAACAGGCCTTTCATGGACATAATTGGTTATAAATCAAGGGGCATGACATGTTATTGTCCAACTCATTTGTGGAAGTCAAGTCAAGATTCAAATAATCTCTCAAAAGTGTTGAATAGCCAGGGGTAGACCTCCATCTGAATCACTTGGGGCATGTTACATTAATCATGAGTTTCAGCAAAATCCACTATGAAAATTGAATCTTCGGTACTACCAAATTTCTTGTCTATGTCAGCAGTATCGGATGGTGTCATTCTGTTGTGACAGTTCTTAGAAAAATACTGAGGAAGGTCAAGACTATCAGAAACCTGGTAATCAATGGTTGATCAATAACTTCAAACATCGGATGCACCCGACTATTCCAGGGGATAATGGAATCCTGCATACGAAGGGCCACATATGATCAAGAAAATATTTTTTGGCAGTGCTACAACACTTACTACCATGAACAATGAAAATTCTCTGCACCCTATGAACACAGACATAGTCAATAATACTACGCATGAAGAAGAGACCAGCTAGTTTGTTTGTACTAGGCAAAAATAAGGGCATCCCGACGAACCAAAAGGATTTGGGCAAAAGTTAGGGACATATAAATCAAATTGTACACCGGACAAGGCGAAAACCTGAGAAGGCGACTTGGGCAAAAAAGGGTATCCCGTTGGACTGAAAATCTGAAAAGATAGTCCATGAAAAAGTTAGGGTTTAAAGCGTACGACTATATCCCGTTATCACATCACTTGTTTATCACTCTGATCAACATTTACTAAAGACTTTAGGAGTTGGGATAATGTTCAAGTCATCCACAAATCCCCACAGAGCAATCTCCATGGAACTATCTCTATAGAGCTATCTTCACAAGCTCATCCCCAACAGAGATATATTCTCCAGCAAGTCTAATATGACCTCAGACAGAAATTGGGGTATCTTCTAGTAGTTCACCTCCATATCCCTGATAGATAACTTGACATGATCATCTTCCCCAATAGGTCCCTATCCGATAAGGAAGTTTAATCATTTCCCCAGTAATCAGTGGAGACTTTCTCAACGAAGCTTATAAAATTCCAATCCCCATCAGAGTTTATTTCCTCGACACACTTTACAGGAATTTAATTCCCCAGGGGAGTTTATTAATCCAACACCGTAAAACCCTAAAAAAATTATCTTCTCCAGCAGGGTTTAATAAAATTTGTTATCCCTAGAAGAGTTGCTACGGTATCTGAAACTTGGACAGATAGCACACCGGAGGAATATCCATCTCTATTATCCCCAGTCAGGGCACGTAAGAATCAAATCCTTCAACAAAAATAACGACGAACGACCGACTCTCCTTGAATTCCTCTATCCTCAAGCAGAAGCCGAAGATCACCAGCGAAGTATCCTTAAATAGAAAGCAGGAATTCTCAGCAAAATTATTCACAATAGAAATTGAAGAATCACTTTCTTGATCTCCAGCAACAGTCCAGGATTTATTTTCCCTAGCTAGACATTGTTACAAGGAGCTACCAATATGCTTCAACGACATATTACATCCATACATCATTTCACAATACATCATAGCATATGCATACCGAAATGCATATAACATTCTCATTTATTTTGAGAGCATAATTACGCAATGTATTACATGCATCATGACATTACATAAAGCTAATTTTGTATTTTTAGGTAAAGTTTCCAAGTAGAAGAATATCATCAACAAATTATTAAATAGGTCGCATATTAAATAGGACAGAGCAACTATTTATATGACCAAGCGGTATGAATTCTCGAAACAGGATAAGTTTACCAACGAAAAACCAGGCCACGAATTAATTCCCGAAATAGGACGGGGAAATTATCTATATGACCAAGCGGTATGAATTCCCGAAACAGGACTGGTTTACCAACAAAAAATAGGTCAGAGATTAATTCTCGAAACAGGACGAGGCAACTATCTATATGACCAGACGATATGAATTTCTGAAATAGGATGAGTTTACCAACGAAAAACATGTCACATATTAATTCCCAAAATAGGATGGGGCAACTATCTATATGAGAAAAGGGTATGAATTCCCTAAATAGGACGGGTTTACCAACGAAAAATAGGTCCTAGATTAATTCCCGAAACAGGACGGGGCAACTATCTATATGACCAGGCAATATGAGTTCCCGAAATAGGACAGGTTTACCAACAAAAAATAGGCCGCATATTAAATCCAGAAACAGGAAGAGGCAACTATCTATATGACCAGGCGGTATGAATTCCAAAAAAAGGATGGGTTTACCAACAAAAAATAGGTCTCAGATTAATTCCAGAAACATAATGGTGCAACTATCTATATGACTAGGCAATATGAATTCCCTAAACAGGACGGGTTTACCAATGAAAAAGTGATTATAGATCAATTCCCGAAATAGGACAAGGCGACTATCTGCATGAATAAATGATTTCCTTCAGAGACTGAATTCTGACAAGCATTTTCGTTCTGAAAAGAAATCTTCTTCGGAAGTTTATTCTGAAAAGCATTCTCCTTCAAGACTTTATTCTATAAAGCATTTTCCCTCAGAGATTTTCTGAGAAGCATTCTTCAGATACAGTCAGGAGTAGATTCATTCTGATATTCCTATCCACAGTTACTTTGGATGGCATCTGTAAGCCCATATCCGGTGACACTCTATCACCTCTCCAAATGGCATATTTAAGCCCATTCAAGCAGTATAATTAACCAACAGTGTCACTCATGCACATCTGAGTGAAAATTTCTGGGCACTTAAGTATTCAATCCTCTTCCACCTTCAAATCCCGAATGACGAGCATGCCAATCTAACTCTTCAGGTCTAAAAAGATTGAATAGGGGCAGCTGTTGTACCCCAAAATTTTCCCTCCCGTTTTTCAATACAAATTAATTCAAGATACTTCCTCATGCTCCTAAGGGTCTCAAACACTCAAGACTATTCAAGAATTAATCAGATAAACCCTCCTCCTATGTAGTGGCCTACAATTGGGGTTTTAGTTTTCTCAAATAAAATTGAGCTTCAAATGCCTCAAGTGAGTTTCATGCTTCCTCATATGCTTCATATAATCCTCATGTCAAGTTTCAAGCCTTAAATCACAAATTTGTTCAGACAATTTCTCAAATGATTGAAAATCAACTGTATTGGATAAAAAGTCAACATTGGTCAACTTACAGTAAAACTTCAAAAAAATTTGTTAACATCAATATTTCTAAGTCACATTCATCATTTGATCAAGGGTTAATCATGATTCATCAATAAAACTCAAGATTCATCAAAAGACAAAAGTTACCAAATTAGGGTTTTCTTAAGGAGAACTCAACTGAACTTTGACCAAGCATAACTTTCACATGCTTCATCATAAATTCCTCAACCAAAGCCTATCTTGAAGGAAATTCAATTCTGTAGAACTTTTTTCTCTAAGCTCAACGCCAAAAATGCTTCATTTGAGAGAAATAGGCCAAAATATTACAAGTCATTTTAAAAAGTCAACAAAAAGACATCTTTTGTCAAAACAATTTACATCAAGTTAAAGACTTTAAATGAAACATGATAGTTGTAGGGGACATCTTGAGCTTTCCAAAAAGTCTAAAATAACCTTCATATGATAAAATTTGAGAGAGTTATGATAGGTGCAAGTTGAGCAATTTTGAGGAAATGCATGAAACCACAATTAAGAAATTTTGGACATTTAAGCTAATGGGCCTAACTTTTGAAGCTGAAACGTGTTTATGACATGTTTAGGGACTCCTAAGTCCATTCACGCATTATTTTAATTTTTTATTTTATTTATTTTGATTTTATTCATTTACATTCAAAATTAAATTAAATAAATATTAAATAAATGTACAAGACAAGTGGGCTTTTGTTTTGGATCATTTTGAAGCCCAATATCACATATCCAACATGACAAAACCGTGAGGGATGAAGAAGAAAAGAGTCTTCATATTTTGGAAAGTTGTACAATTGTTTTGGAAACAAATTATGACTTTGATTGCCCTTGTTCCCTTCCAAGAATGTTAACTTAAAAAATCATCCATTATAAAAAGAGGACACATACCATAAGACAAGAGACAGATTGGCTTCCATAGAAACATGTTCTCAAACACAAAATTTTCAAAGAATAGGTGCAAATTGTATCCCGTTTTTCCAGCCATTCTCAACTGAAATGAAGCCTCGAATCATCATTCTGACATCTCCAGGAACCTCCTTAAGTCCATAACCACACTCAACCGTGCCGAGAACGCCTCCGCTCAATCACACCGGTGGTAAGGATTTTCTAATTTCAAATTTCTTAATCCTTTTGTTATTAATAAGTTTCATATGTCCAAATGTGTTGAACAAGAAACATAGAACAGGTTGGAACCAAGCATGTGAAGAGAAGGGAGGGGGTTTGAACCCCAACGATGCCAAAACCCTTTTTGCTTTACCTTCTTCATTTTCCTGTTTTTATTAGTTATTTTATTATTAATCAAATTTTTTTAATCAAAACTTATACATAAAAAAAATCAGAAAGAAGCCATATAATAAAATCAACAAAAAATTAGTTTTAGAGTGTAAGTTAATTAATTGATTCTTTGGACAATTAGATTTTAGGATTTTTATTAATTAAAATGAATTAGAATTAAGATTTTAATTATTATTAATTAACACTTAAATTATTTTCATAAAAAAACCAAAAATATGAACTTAGATTTTTAAGGCATTTAAACTTTTTTTCCAACATTTTATTATTCTTTTTGCTATTTATTTTCTTAGACAATTGTATAGGTTTCATAGTTTAATGTAATAGTTTAGATTTACATCCCCGCATTTTTTCTAATTATTTAACTCTCCCAAAGCCTTGTAATAGCGTAGATTTATATTCTCGCTTTATCTTTTGCCTTTATATGTTTGTATATATATAGCTGCTAGTAAATAGGCTTGTATGATAAGAATAAAATGAAACATAGATAACCTTAATTTTCAAGATAACATAAGTAAAACCAATATATTTTGCACACTTCACCTCTAGGGTAACCTCTCTTTGTTGCCTTGCGATACTAATGGTCACTGTTGTACTCCAAAATTTGCTCTCTCATTTTTTACAAGATCTTCTCTTACATGGGTGGTTACGAACACTTGCTTGAAGAAAAATAACAAATTTTGAAGTTGGTCAAAGTGTCCTTCAATGGGGTGTACTTAGAAGGCATGTCAACAAAATTTCTTTCATTAGGAATCTGATCAAGGTGTCTTTCGATTGGCATCTTAACAATGTCTTTCGATTGGCATATGAACAAAGGCGTCTTCGATTGGCATTTTAACGTCACTTCGATTGGCCCAAACTGAAGGAAATCGAAGAAGGCCGAACGAAGTTTTCGATCGGTCAACAAGGTACTTCGATTGGCATCTGAGCAAGGCACTTCGATAGGTATCAGAACAAAGGTCCTCTGATTGGCCTGTTAACAAGGCCTTTCAAGTGGTATTTTAACAAGTACCTTTCAATTGGCATTGTAACAGTGTCCTTCGATTGGAACTTTAGCAAATATCCTTCGATTGGTATATGGACAAAGACCCTTCGATTGGCATTCCAAAAGGTCCTTCGACTGGAACATCAGAGTGTCCTTCGACTGGAACTTCAAAGTTTCCCCCAATCAGAACATCATAATGAAATGACCTTCGAATGGCATTTTAATGCAAAGTTTGTCTTAATCTAAGATGCTCTGATGAAGGGAGTTCTGAACACTTCGAATCAGAACTTAGACTCATCACAAGGCCAAGGGCTGGTCAAAGTTGCCTAATAGGGAATTCTCTTCATAAGAACAGGAAATCAAAGCAAAGGGTGGTTCAATCGATGGAGTCCTAATATTGAAGCTGGCACAATTCGACTCAGAACCATTAAGGAGAACAAGGTTCTACTAAGGAAAGTCTTGATTGGCTCGAATTGGAGTTTAAGGCTGGCAAGGAAGGCAGATTCGAAGGAATGAAATAGGCTGGCATGACTAAGCGAAAACACATATCCTAACCTTTCCAGGTTCACCCAAAGTTCAAAATGGCATGTGTCCCTTGCAAATATGGCAATAATTCAAAGCTAATTGTGGACTCAATTATTTGAATTAAAGGCCAGATTCTTGCCTTGTTTGCTCCCAAGAGCTGATTTTACCAGGGTGATTCATTTTGAATCAAGCAATTGAAGCAGAGGGAGGCTCAATCGAAGGGGCTATACAATCAAAGCTGGAGTAATTTGAATTGGGACTTTGAAGCCATCGAAGAGAGCAAATTCTAAGGGAGTTGGATCTGCATGGGCATGTCAGCTTTTGATTTTCATCATGTTGAAGGCCCAAACAACTCATAACAGGATGGCAGTAACGTATGAAAATAGATTGGCACTTGATTGAATCAAATATAGTAAGTCTTTATGAAGAAATTAAATCAAATCTCTTTATCATAATGGACCAAGATTTGATACACAAATTTTTACCTAAATTCCTTTGTCTATATAAACCTCATGCTCTCAGAGAAAAGAGAACGGAGACAGGGACATACTTGCGCAACAACCACAAAAACTGCCACACAAAAAACACACGGAGACTGCCACACGGAAACTCACAGAGGCTGCCTCACGAAAGTCCAAATAATAGTATCAAGTGCTAAAACTCCATTGCAGGAACCTTCCGTCCAGGGTGACACTCGGATCATGTTCTTGGAGTTCGCACAGGAATACGCTCGTTCGTGCCCCAACTATCTTACACCCAGGACCGCAGATCCAGGCGTCTCCAGTGGTAAAATGTTCAATCTCGCTTAATCTTAAAATTAGACTCATGATTGCATATTCATAGTTTTTGTTATTATTCATACGTTCGAACACCATGGACAGAGTTTTTCAAAGCTGGTTACTTTAGAAATCCATGATCCTGGCTGTGACAAATCGAAACCAACCCAGATCCGGGTTCAGGGATTGATTTCGAATGGGACGTTTTTATGTGTTGTTTAGTTTCAAATTATCCAATTTGCAGGACTAAAAGCAGGTGTCATTTATTTCCAATGAGCAAGCAGCTCAGGTGGTGAAAGGAAATTCGTGCAATCAAAGGGACCAGGGTTCGATCCCAGGCCTTGCATTTTCAATTTCTAACGAACTTCCTTGCAGTTCAGTATCTCAGATCGAAGGATGTCACATCTAGATCGAATGCCCCAGACGTGCATTCCCTCAAGCTTCTTCGATCAGCCCTCTAGATTGAAAGGCCACCCAAGCTTCTTCGATCCAGGCCTTATAGTTTCAATTTCTAACGATTTTTCTTGCAGATCTAGCACTCCCCACGACCCTCGAACGAGGTCTCCGATCAGCTCATTGGATCGAAGAGCAACCCATGCCTCTTCGATCCAGACCTTGCTTCTAAGAATTCCTTCTTTTCGTTTCCTATTTTTGGCCCTTTCGATTTTGTTTCCTTTCGATGGACTGCTTGTCCTTACTTCTTCTAAGCTTTAATTAACACTAAAAAACCATAAAAACATTAGGCTTAGCTTTTAACATTAAATTAATTTTGTCAATTAATTTATTAATTATTTTAATATTTTCTTTAAAAAACTAAAATTGAACAGATTTAGGATTTTTTTAATTCAATTTCTTTTCATAACAAAAACAAACAAAAATTCCTTTCACTTAGTATTTTAGACGTATTTTCAATTCATGCGAGAGTTTATTTAATTTAGCATTATTTTGTTAATTATATAACTGCGCCCGGTTTGTAATAGCTTAATTAGGATTGTATTTCCGCACTTTATTTTTTCAGTAATTATTTATGTATCTACACCAAAGCCTTGTAATAGTGTAGGGCCTATATTTCTCGCTTTTATTTTTTATATGCTTGTATATAATTGCTAGCAACCTAGGCGTGTATGATTAATCAATCAATTAGTAGACCACTAAACTGCAAGATAAAATATCTGAAATAGCAAACTATTGCACACTTGCACCCCTAGGGTATTCCCCACTTCGGTTTCCTTCGAAAATGGTCATGTTCCTCGAACGTAGGGATACTCTTAGCAAAGACCCTCAGTTTAAAGTCATTATAAAGATCATAGTCTCTAAATGTCTCTCGAATTGCCTACATGAAATTATCTTACGATGATAGTCCCTTTGTAATGCTAAGGTATCCTTACATGTTTCCTTGAATGACCATTACGTCCCTTTCGATAGTCCCTCAACATCCAATGACTAGGGTTACCTAGTCACTAATAGTAGGATAACATGGTCTAAAGGATAGGAGGAAAAGAACAGTCTTTTTTCGAGTAGGTAGATAACTGTTAGGTACTTGCTCAAACAAATTTTCACACCACACTTTCAAACACTTTTCAAACAAATTTTTCAAAACACTTTATCACACTCTTGAGGACTGATACAAGAGTTACCATAAAGTGAATCGCCGCACTAAGGCATTTTCAAAGCTTTTCAAACCACACAAACACAAAAACAGTTTTCAAAATGAGCAAGTACCTAAGAGCCCGTAGAAAACTATGGATGGAAAGGGTGATAACACCTTCCCTTCCCATAATCTGCCCCCCTTACTCAGAAACTCGAAAAAGGTCTTTTTTTGTTCTTTTCACCCTTTCCTTTGTTGGATAAAAGAAAAGTCTGTGGCGACTCTTGCTTACCGCGACATTTGCAAATACAAAAAACGCAAACCAGTATTAACAGTCGGTTCTGCCACCGTATCACAAAACTGGCGGCTCTGCTGGGGAATAATAAAAGTTTGGTTTACCTTAGAGTTAGTTCATTTTTAAATTGCTTTATTATTCTTTGTTTGCTTTACATTTGAGGGTTTGTTTGGGTTGTTACTAAAAGATCCTACACCCGGATCTGGGGGCACCTTATTAGGTAAGTAGCAATAAATCATGGAGGTTATACGGCTTAGACCGATACGGATGAAGTGGTGGCTATGTTAGCGCGATACTCTGGATTGTACTAATGTTCCTTGAGTGAGTTAAGGATAACATTAGGCTTCCTCATAGTGTCACTAAGCGCTAACTGACCTTTAGAACCTTTAATTGACTCATCCTAGCCATTAGGAAGTAGTCATATAACCGGCTTTGGTTCTGACCGAAGATTGATTGATACTCGATACTACACTCATTAAGGCTGGACTTTTAGGATTTTTTGGCCGTAATACTTTGGTGCGGAGCTGAAACAATTTCTGAAGGGAAGGTCAGTGATATTGAGGCTCCTTAGAACCCGGTTACTATTAATAGGACAGGTTGAGCCAACTAAACATTCAAGAGGGTACTTACCTATAAACTCCATGCAAGCCTAAACCTTAGGCCGCTTGTGTGATTTGTTTGATTTCAACTTGAGCTACTTGCTGGGTATTTTATCTAACAACAGGATTTCCTTGCAGGATTCATTCACAGTCATTATCCAATAACTTGGATTTCTTGAAGGGTTTACTTGCTTACATCACCTTACACTTTTACTTAACGCATAGCATACACATCATAACATCATGCCACATCATTTCCTTAACCATTTCAAGGATCTCATGGGTTTGTAATGCAGGTTATGATAAATTAGACGTCTAGCAAGGGCCAAGGGGGATTTATTTTCCTCTAGCCAATGCCATCAAAAGATCAAAATTCAACAACTTGAGTCAGGGGCTATGACCCACTTGATATGGTGTGCTTGACTCTCGTAGAAGGACACTCAACGATACAAAGTTCTTCAATCAAAGCCAAAAAGTTCAACACCTAACATTTCCTTGTTTACCCGTGAGATCCTTGAAAACATTTGCATATCATACATGTCATTGCATAACAGGTAGTCTCCAGTATAGGTCTCTCATGTTCTCGCTGTTTATTTCAGTAATGGCTCTCCAACAAGATAACAGAGATCTTCAAACTCAAGAGGCTCAATTCATGGAAATGTTCCTTAACCTATCCATGGGGCAGGAAGAATTGAAAGCACTCCTCGTTGGGAATCTGACCAAGAAACATCCTGATAGCAACAAGGATGACCAGGTTGAACAACTGCAGGTTGAGATGGAAGAAATGAGAATCCAAATGCTGGGGAAAATGGATCTTATCAAAATCCTAGCTCGGGGACAAGAAGAGCTGAGGACCATTATCAACAAGCTCCATCAAGACGGATGCAACCATATGAAACAAATAGTCGAGGTTGGGGACCAAGTCATTGATCAACCTCCGAGAAGACAAGAGGTTAGACCTTTCCAAATTGCTACTACCTCACAGGTCCAATAAAAACCACGCCAACAACAACGGGGTAATCGGTGTAAGCAGAATACATCTGAAAGACGCTTCACCGAAATTAACATGTCATTGGCTCAAGCACTGTAACACATTTTGGAGGCCAAGCTGGTTACGTTAAAGGACCCTCTTCAGAATCCCAACACAGCCTCCCTAAGGTACAATCCAAATGCAAGATGTGTGTACCACTCCAACAGTCCTGGACATGACACCAATAGTTGTTGGACGTTGAGAAATAAAATTCAAGACCTGATTGATGAAGGAACGCTAGAATTTTCACCAGATGGTTAACTGGAATTTTTATGTCATTCCTCCAAGGCCCACTATTTGAAGTGACAAGTTCTTACAAGCAGGCTTTTTGTTCATTAGAATTTTCAAGTTGTAATTTTCTTTGTTCAAACATTTATTTATGTCAAACTTTGTTACTTTATCAATGCATTGATATGTCTATTTTGAATCAATTCATTCGTAAAGGGAGTCTGATCCAAGATAGGGATACCAAGCAAATCAAAGAACTCTTCCAGGGTAGGGACCAACTGGAAGTCTTGAAAGGTGAAGCACTGGTACAGAGGGTCATAGAACTGGGTCAGGACACTCATCAACTGTTGATCCCGCTTTGCAGTGACTAAGCTGAGAAGAGAACCATGCCTCTGAATGAAGGAAGTGGTATTTGGAATTCTGCTAACCAACTCTTCAAGCAACTCAGGTGAGTGAACAAAGTTGAATCGGATAGTATTCCTTCGCACAGGCATCATGATGTCCTACAAAACAGAGCAAAGGTAAAACCCTCTTGTCTTTGAAATGGTCAGTCCTTATGCAGGATGCATGCAATGCTCATGATGTTATGATGTTATGATAAAGCACACCACAAATATTTACAAAGGCACACATGTAAGGCACACAAGTCACACAAGGCAAGCCCTTAAAGTTTAGGCCAACATGAGGTCTAGGTGCTACCCTCTTTCAGTTTGTTGGTTCATACCTGTCCTATCAAAAGTAACCGGGTTCTTAGAGGATCCCAATATCATTGACTACCCTCAATCGGTCATAACTCCAGCATCGCAATCTTTTCTTGCGGCCAGAACCATCACGAGAGTTTAGCCTCAATGGGCGTAGCATACTGCTACTGTTCTAATGGCCAAGTTGGGTCATTTAAGGTTCTAAGGTCTGTTGGTGCTTAATGACTCCTTGGAAGACCCATATTCTCCTCGTTGCGACACAAGGGATATCAGTACAGACCAAGGTGCCCCACCAACGTAGCCACTGTTTCACCTGTGTCGGTCTACGTCGGACAGGTCCCTCACAGCTTATGCTACCTAAACAGGGTATCCCCAGATCCGGGTTAGGATCTATGTAACTCCCATGAAACCCACAATTTAAAGCAAGCAAGTCAATACAATTGAAAACACAGTTATGGACTACCCTAAGGTACACCTCACTTTAAGTCAATCTCCCCAGCAGAGTCGCCAGTTCTGTGATCGGTGGATCTGGAACTGACTGTTTAACGCTGGTTCGCGAAATGTCGCGGAAGCAAGAGTCGCCACCGTCTTTTATTTTCTCCAAATGGAAAGGACAAAAGCACAGAAAAATTCCTTATAGAGATTGCTCTCGGTTCGGGAGGTAGATTATAGAAAGGGAAGGTGTTAGCACCCTTTCTATCCATGGTTATCCATGGGCTCTTAGATACTTGCTCATTGTGTTTTCAAAAATGGTTTGTTTGCTTTTTAACTGTGGGTTTTAAAAAGTTTCTTTGAAAATTCCAGTTCGACTCTTGTATCGGTCCTCAAGAGTGTTTGAAAAGTTGCTTTCGAAAGCTTTTTGAAAAGGTGTCGGTGTGAAAAGTATTTTTGAATTTGTTTTTGAAATTAGAGAAAGTATCTAGAGTTTTCTACCCACCCTAAGGAATTCGTCTGTGTAAATGTCCTTTAAAGTAGTGCCATCCCACCATTGAGAGGTAGGTAGCACCACCGTTGGAGGTATTCGGGTCAATTCGAAGGTCGGGACATGGTGATCACCGGAGCAATGGGAAGACACCTTAGAAGCTACCCTCATGCCAGGTTCCCGGATCATGAGGACTTACTAAAACATCCTCTACTTGACGATCACCTTTCGAGGGGCAAGGCAACAGTGAGGCGTACCCTAGGGGTGGTGTGTGATTTGTGTGTCGTTTTCAGATATTTTGTCTTGTTCATGTCATGGGTGATCTACGCTTTTGTTTTTATTTTAACATTCATTCTTGCATGCAATTTATTAGCAGTTAAAAAGTTGCGAGAAATATAAAGTTCCTAAACTATTACAAAGGCGCGGGTCCACATCGCCAAATTAAATCCAGGACCCGATTTGATATAAAATAAAGCAAAGTGCGAGAAATATAAATATCGAATTTACATGGCTTTGGGAGAATTACATAAAAGGAGGAAATAAAGTAAACGCGCGAATTGGAATTACGATCGAATGCGAGGGCGTTGGACCCTTTTTAATGAAATTAAATTACGATTAACCAATTAATTAAATTAAAATAAATGGAAAATATTTTTTTTTGGAGTTTTTGTATTTATGGATTTTTAATAAGAGAATTAAATGAAACTTAAGAAATTAATTAACCCTAATTCTAACTATTTTTATTTATTAAGAAAAAATATTAAAAATGAACCTAAAATTAGACCTAATTAATTAATGCAATTTTATTTATGAAAATAATGATAATTAATAATTAGTAATTAATATGGTGAAAAAAGGGAAAAAAATAAAAGTGCTTAAAACCCTAATTCTACCAATTTTTAAGTTTATTGAAAAAATATTAAAATTAATCCTAGAATTTAAAACTAAATTAATTGATACAATTTATTTACAAAGATATTAAAATAAAATATGTTTTGTTTTTGTCTTTTCTGGTTTTTATATTATTTTTTTATATTTTATGAAAATAAATTAATTTAAAGATCTAAATAAAATTTAAACAAAACAAATAAAATAGAAAAATATGAAAAAAGAATAAAAAAGCAAACCATGGGGGGTTCTGTCCCCAAATTGGAGGTATAATTCAGTAATTCTGGCCCAATAGCCCTTGGCCTTGTTGACTTTCATGCTGGCATGTGGCACCTCTGACTCATGCCCATGGTATTCTTCAAACGTTGGCCTTTGGATTGCCCTCAGTGGCCATGTGGCACGTTTGGATCAGGGGTTGTATGGTGAACCATGGGATTGAAGCTGCATAGGATTATGTTGAAACAAAATATATGAATAAAGCGTGGGGGGACCTGGGAATCGAACCCAGGTCCCAGTGGTTATAGGACAACGCACCAACCATCTGCACCATTTGCTTTCTTTGTAATATTAATAAGATACAATTATTATAAGAAAAAAAAGGTTAGTGGCCTGAATCAAAACAAATCACGCGCCAACTTTGAATGGACCACTCAGAAGCTTCCACACATTGTCTTCCCCACCGGTTCTTCGTTTTGGCCTGAAAAACAAACTAGTTAGCGGGGGTTTTAAACCCCCACTAAGTGCTGCATACAAAAATAGCGATTAGCTCCCTGTTACCCATAAATTAATCGCGAGGTATGGAAACGATTCACATGAAGATTCTGAATCCAACAGTCCTGGTCTTAGGGTCTAATTTTTCTGGACGAGGGAGTCCCTAATTTTGCAAGTCTGAAACCCTAGAGTGCTTCAATGGTGGTTCTTCATACGATGCATGAAAACTCAATTAAATCATCTGGTTAGCTTTAGAATGGTTAACTGAATATAAATCAAACATTAAAAATTGACAATAATGCGTGAATCATGATACATGAGTATGAAAAAAAACATGAACGGGACGAAGTCGTTCTACCAATTCCTTGCGTTAGAGTTAATGGTTTTGATCCAGAAACGTCCCTTGAGACCTTTGCAAGCTAATGGAATCAAAGTTTTGCCTTGAAACATCTTAGAATCGAGTTTTCAGTTTTGGAATTTCTTGATAAAATTGCAAAGTTGTTTCTTCAGATGGGGCGCAGCTTCAGGTTCTCTCCACTAGGGTTTGCTTCTGGCTTATGTATGGAATGATTAGGGTAAAGATTTTGATCCAAAAAACCTTTGCATTGATGGAAAGATATTTGATTTTCATGGCATATCTTCCAAATCTTTTTCCATGAATATTTGATTCCAATCATGGCAAAACCTTCCAAAAATGATTATGCACGAATCCTAAGCCTTTAAGGAGTGTTTATTCTGCACAAAAAGATTTAAAAACTTTGGTTTAGTATTTTTCCATATTTTATTTAATTTAAATGAATTAATTGTAATTTAAAAATTCAAATAAATAAATAAAAATGATGAATAAATCCCCTTTGGGCCAAATGGTCGTGCACATGCTTTGGATGATGAATCTTGGAAGAAAATGTGGCCCATTAGCAATTTTAAGGCATTTGAAGCAAAGTTGACTTTTCAAAATACCCAAAAATTTCCCAACTTCCACAAGGCATATCTTGCTCAATTTTTAAGCTTTGCTCATGTTCTTGGACATTTTGGAAAGGTCTTGAAGTCATCTAACCAATTCCTTTAGTCCCATGTCATTTTGATTTACCAATATCAAGTTATGGCCTTTGACTTAAAGTCCCTTTTTGTTGACTTTTGAAAATGACCTATAATGTTGAAATTGATAACTTTTTGTGAGAGCATTTCTTGGACTTGAAGTGTGAAGAGGAGTTGTAGGAAATGTCTTTCTCTTCAAAATGAGCTTTGGATGGAATTTTTCTGATAAACCATGTGGAAGTTATGCCTTGGTCAAGTTACAGTTGACTTTTTCAACTGTCCAAATATGGAAACTTTTGCGTCTTGAGACTTTTTGAGCCATACCTTGAAAATCATGATCAAGATTTGATCAAATGATGTTTGTGGCTTCAAAATGAGACGTTGACCAAAAATTTGGACTTTTGACTGTCAAATGACCATTTTGCCCCTGTAGTTGACTGTAGGGCAATTAGGGTTTTTGACTGTGCAATTTTGTGCTGTAAGTCTTGAAACTTGGTATGAGGATGCTTGACCATGTTTATAGGCATGTGGGACTTGATTGGACCCTTGAAAACTTCAATTTCTTTGTCAGAACCAAAACCCTAATTTTTGACTGTTAGGAGGCCTTTGAACTGTGCCACCCTTGGGGAGATTTTGAAGCTTTGACTTGCCATTCTTGAAGAATATGGGAGGGAAAATTTTGGGGTACAACAGTTGCCCCTGTTCAATCTTCTTAAACCTGAGGATGCAGATTGGCTGACGTGCCTTTCGTAATCCGAAGGTGGAAGATGATTGAACACTAGAGTGCCCAGAAATTTGCGCTCACATAGTAGTGTGATGATGGGGGAATGGGCTTACAGATGCCATTTGGAGATTTGATGAATAGGATGATGGGCTTATAGATGCCATGCTAAGAGATGATGGAAGGTGGATGGGCTTATAGATGCCATCTGGATGTTGATCGCGTAAGAGATTCCTTAGCGAGAACTTGCGTACCTGTAAAAGAAAATGATTACCTGACCCGTTACAGGAGCTGGTCTTCAGATTCTTTGTATAGATGTGTCCTGACTGGTTACAGGAGCTGGACCTAGAGCTTCAAAAGGTGATGAATGAACCAGGGATGGTTACTACCTCAACAGGAACGGTGAGAGAACCTTGGACGATTACTACCTCAACAGGAACGCTGAGAGAATCTTGGGCGACTTCTATCTCAACAGTAACGCTGAGAGAATCTTGGGCGACTTCTACCTCAACAGTAATGCTGAGAGAATCTTGGACGATTACTACCTCAACAGGAACGCTGAGAGAATCTTGGGCGACTTCTATCTCAACAGTAACGCTGAGAGAATCTTGGGCGACTTCTACCTCAACAGTAACGTTGAGAGAATCTGGGGACGATTACTACCTCCGCAGTAACGGGGAGAGAACCATAGGCGACTTCAACCTCAACAGTAACGCTGAGAGAATTTTGGATGATTACTACCTCAACAGTAACATTGAGAGAATCTGGGGACGATTACTACCTCCGCAGTAACGGGGAGAGAACCATAGGCGACTTCAACCTCAACAGTAACGCTGAGAGAATCTTGGATATCTTCTACTGAGTCTTTATCAGGAAAATCTGTTAGGGGTCGATTTAGCTGGACTAGAGAAGGCCTTTGACTGGATAAGAAACAGGAAAATCTTAGGGTCGATTTAACTGAACCGGTCTAGGTCTTGAAATCTTCAACTGGATAAGAAACAGGGAGATCTTAGGGTCGATCTAACTGAACCAGAGAAGGCCTTTGAGTGGATAAGAAACAGAAAAATCTTAGGGTCGATTTAACTGAACCAGTCAAGGTCTTGAATGTAGCTGGGAACTTAACTGCATTCTTCCTGAAAGGTATAGGTCAGTTATATGCAAGGCATGATATGAATCAAGCGATGATGTTCTCAACATAAATGAGATTTGTGAGATATGATGCGTATATGCATGCTATAATGTATGAAAATGCGATGTTTATGAATGTGTCTTTTCGTCTAGGAAAGTAAATCCTTTGACGGGTGCCGGGAAGTTAACTCCTGGGCTGATGTTGAAGAATAGATTTTGCTTCCGCTGGGGATGATAGTTGCAAGAATACCAGTAGGAGAAGATAACTCCGTTGGGGAATAAACTTGGCGAATGAATTACCCTGCGGGGAGAAAAGATACTCTAGCGATCTTGCTGGGAAGCAATACTCTGTGGGGAGAGAGGTACTTGGTTGAAATGTTGATGGTAACTTCGCTGGGGATACCATTGTTGTATTGGAAGTGTTAATAGACTTCGCCGGGGATGGGAAGACTTTGCCGAGGACGATCTTTCCGTGGTTTTTGGCTGAGGATAACCCAGTTATATCCTGGTAGGGAAATAACTCTTTGAATAAAGCCGGGAGACGCGTTCGTGCTCTGCGAGAATAAGCTTCCAGAATCTACAGAGGATAAGCTTACTGCTTGGGGAGATGGATTCCAACTCTCCTGGGGAAACTGGATTGGACTCTCTTAGGGAAGTTTTGAACTGTATCGAGGAAGTGACTCCATTGAATGTTTGATATACCGCCGGGGAACAATCTTCAGGTTAAGACTGCCGGGGATGCTTGTTAGGAATGCATGTATGTTGCTGGGGAATGTTGAGATCTGCGGGAGGATACCCAACTTCCTTAAGGTTTGATTGTAACTTTGCTTGGGGAGAGTGAACTGACTTGCTGGCTCACTCTCTGGGGAATTAAGATATCTGGTTGTGTTCTTCAGCCGAACCTACCTTGATACCTTGGAGGACAGAACAATTAGATTGTTAGACAACTCTTTATTGCCCCTGTTTCTAACGTTACTTGTAATTAATCCTTTGTTTTGTATGCAAATATTCATGAGTTAGCAAATTATTGTCAATGCATATATCACAAATTGAACCTTGGACGTTCTTCGCAAAACAAAACAGAAAAGGAAAAACAATTGGCAATTTTAACTGAAAAATATATTTGTATTGATTTTGAATTTGCCTGAAAATAGGCGTTTATGTACAAGAGGCTGACGTCCTAGTAAGAGAATGCCGTCGAACAAAAGAGTTTATACAAATTTGTACAAGAGAAAATAAAACAACTGTGTGAAATGAATGATCCACTGGGTTTCAACTCCACTATTGCCTTTATATCTCCGAGCGTCTCATCACTTGATGACCTTAGTTGAAGATGAAGCTGACTGATCGATGCCGTCTGAACTTGATGTAGATACCGGATTCTGGATGCAAAGTGATCCAATGAGACATAGTATTACGCTTTATCCCTAACTTTTGCCTGGACCGCCCTTTGGGGTTTTCAGTCCACCGGGATACCCATTTTTGCCCAAGCCGCCTTTTCAGGTTTTCGACTTGCCGGGTGTACAAATTTTTTTTTTCATTTCATCCCTTCATTTTGCCCGAACCCTTTTGGTTCGCCGGGAAGCCCTAATTTTTGCCTAGGCATGTCAGCCTAGCGGGTCTTTTTCATGCGTAGTATCTTTTTACTATGTCTGCATTGGCGGGGTGAGGAAGGTCGTCACCATCCATGTTGGTTAGAATCATGGCTCCTCCTGAGAACACATGTTTAACCACAAATGGCCCTTCGTACGTAGGGGTCCATTTACCCCTTGGATCACTCTGAGGAAGGATGATACGCTTGATTACCAAATCCCCAACTTGATATTCTTGTGGTCTGACCTTTTTGTTAAATGCCCTGATCATCCGTTTCTGATACGTCTGACCATGACAGATAGCAGCCAGTCTCTTTTCATCAATAAGGTTTAGCTGATCAAGTCGTGTCTGGATCCAATCATATTCGTTCAGATTTGCATCCTTCATTATCCGGAGAGAGGGTATCTGCACTTCGATCGGTAAGACTGCCTCCATACCGTAGACCAAGGAGAAGGGAGTTGCCCCGGTTGATGTCCTGGCCGAGGTACGGTACCCATGTAGAGCGAACGGTAACATCTCGTGCCAATCTTTATAAGTCACTGTCATCTTCTGCACGATCTTCTTAATGTTCTTATTTGCTGCTTCTACAGCCCCATTCATCTTCGGTCTGTAAGGAGAAGAGTTGTGGTGCTGTATCTTAAACTGCTCGCAGAGCTCAGTGATCATCTTGTTATTGAGATTGGTACCGTTGTCTGTAATAATTCTTTCTGGGACGCCGTATCGATAGATCAGATTATGCCGAATGAACCGTGCCACAACAGTCTTGGTTACCGTAGCGTAGGATGCTGCTTCGACCCACTTCGTGAAGTAATCAATGGCTACCAGGATGAAGCGATGCCCATTGGACGCTGTAGGTTTAATCTCACCGATCATGTCTATGCCCCACATTGCAAACGGCCAAGGCGCAGTCAGAACATTCAGAGGAACTGGAGGAACATGCACCTTGTCTGCATAAATCTGGCATTTATGGCATGTCCGGGAATGTTGGTAACAGTCAGCTTCCACTGTGGACCAGAAATACCCTGCCCGAAGGATTTTCTTTTCCATAGTGTGTCCACTGGAATGTGTTCCGAAGGTCCCTTCATGTAACTCTTCCATGATCCTTTCTGCTTCTGTCTTGTCCACACAACGCAGTAAGGTCGAATCATGGTTTCGCTTGTACAGGATGCTGTTGCTAAGGAAGAACTTCGCTGCGAACCTTCTCAGAAACTTTTTGTCGTTGACAGATGCACCTTCAGGGTATTTCTGAGCTTCCAAATATCTCTTCACCTCATGGTACCAAGGCTTCTCAGTCACCAATTCAGTCTCGAGATCACAACAGTATGCCGATTCGTCCAGTTTCCAGATGATGATCCGGGGAGCCTCATTATCCCATTTGACCTTGAACATAGAAGACATTGTAGCTAACGCGTACGCCAACTGATTCTCCTCTCTCGGAAAGTGTTTAAAGGTTATTTTCGTGAAGTGGGGGATCAATGTCAACACACACTCCCTGTAAGGAATAAGATTCGGATGTTTCGTATCCCACTCTCCTTTGATCTGATTGATCACGAGAGCGGAATCTCCGAAGACACTCAGAAACTTGATCCTTAAGTCGATTGCAGCTTGAAGACCCATGATGCACGCCTCATACTCTGCCATGTTGTTGGTACAGTTGAAACATAGCCGGACAGTGAGTGGAGTATGAGTGCCTTGAGGGGATATTATCACAGCGCCGATACCGTTACCCAAAGCATTGGAGGCTCCGTCAAAGTGCATAGACCATCGGGATCCTTCCTCAGGTCCTTCATCCGGTCTAGGTACTTCACAATCAGTCACAATCATGATGCTCTCGTCTGGAAACTCGAAGTTCATTGACTGATAGTCGTCTACAGCCTGATGTGCCAAGTGGTCTTCCAATACACTTCCCTTGATGGCTTTCTGGGTTGTGTACTGAATGTCGTATTCCGTCAAGATCATTTGCCATCTTTCTATTCTTCCGGACAGAGCAGGCTTTTCAAATATGTACTTTATAGGATCCATCTTTGAGATCAACAAAGTAGTGTGAGTCAGCATATACTGCCTCAGCCGGCGAGCAGCCCATACCAAAGCGCAACAAGTTTTCTCAAGCAGTGAGTATCGGGTCTCACAGTCGGTAAACTTTTTGCTAAGGTAATAAATGGCATGCTCTTTTCGGCCAGACTCGTCATGCTGCCCCAGCACACACCCCATTGAGTTGTCAAGTACTGTCAGGTATAATATCAGAGGTCTCCCTTCAACCGGTGGCATAAGGATGGGTGGTTCTTGGAGATACTCTTTGATTTTGTCACAAGCAGCCTGACATTCATCGTTCCAACGTACTACCTGATCTTTCTTCAACAGCTTGAAGATTGGCTCACAGGTAGCAGTTAGGTGCGAGATGAATCGAGCAATGTAATTCAGGCGTCCTAAAAAGCCTCTGACTTCCTTCTCTGTCTTAGGAACTGGCATCTCTTGAATAGCTTTGACCTTGGCAGGGTCCACTTGAATACCCTTATCACTTACAATGAAGCCTAGCAACTTCCCAGATCTGACCCCGAAGGTGCACTTGTTCGGGTTCAACCTCAGCTTGTACAACTTCAACCGGTCAAACAATTTCTGCAGATGATCAAGGTGTTCTTCCTCAGTCTGGGACCTTGCAATCATGTCGTCAACATAAACTTCTATCTCATGATGGATCATGTCATGAAATAAAGCAACCATGGCACGTTGGTAGGTTGCCCCAGCATTTTTCAGTCCAAAAGGCATGACCTTATAGCAGAAGGTGCCCCACTGAGTAACAAAGGTAGTCTTTTCCATGTCTTCAGGAGCCATCTTGATCTGATTGTAACCTGAAAAACCATCCATGAAAGAGAACACTTTGTGCTGAGCAGTATTGTCAACAAGGACATCAATGTGAGGTAGAGGGAAGTCATCCTTGGGGCTGGCCCTATTCAGATCCCTGTAGTCGACACACATTCTGACCTTACCGTCTTTCTTTGGTACTGGCACCACATTAGCAACCCACTGAGGGTAAGAAGTTACTGCAAGAAACCCGACATCGAACTGTTTCATAACCTCGGCTTTGATCTTCTCAGACATCTCTGGACGCATACGGCGGACCTTTTGCTTAACCGGAGGGCAGTCTTCCTTAGTAGGCAAGTGATGGACCACAATATCAGTATCCAACCCGGGCATGTCTTCGTAGGACCAGGCAAAGATCTCCATATAATCATGTAGCATCTGAGTCAACCGTTGCTTCACGCTGAGCTCTAGGTTGGCACCAATCTTTACCTCCTTTATGTCTGCCTCAGTACCCAGATTTATTGTTTCCACTGGCTCTTCATGTGGTTGAATTGCCCTCTCTTCCTGGAGCAACAGTCTTGCAAGCTCGCCAGGCACTTCGCAATCATCTTCACCTTCGTCTTCGGCTAAGTTGATCGGATTTTCGAAGTCATAACTGGCAGTAGCAGAGTCGTTACCAGTGAGATCCAGAGTGGATTGAAACCTGTATGAGTGAGTGTGTGTAAATACAGCTGTTTTTGAAATATATAAAGGAAGGAAAGAAAGAAAAGGAGCATAAGATTTGAAATGCGAGAAAACGTCCAAGATCTTTATTCATGATATATGAAATGACAATTTATATGCCCTCACAAATGAAGCCAACGGTGCCTCGGGTAAGACACCGGGCCATAGAGTTTTTAATTGTTTATTACAAATAACAAAACAAAGAAGTTTATTACTGCGTAACAAAAGTAACAGGAGTATGGTCTTTAGCAGTCCAATTGGTCAATCCGCCATCAGTTGTCGGGTAGATCCAGCTATTGAACTCTGACTCTCCCACTTCGTCTTCGTCCCCAACAGCATTCACTCCTGGATTGGTAATGAGCACAGGAGGTCTTCTGGTCTTTGCCTTCCGCATAGCTTTCTGTCCCTCTGCAGTAAAACCCAGTCCGAACATGTCAGTTTTCTGTGTAAAATCAGGGAGCCTGCCCCAGTTAGCACATTCACCTTTCTGAATCACAGCCCAGGCATCCTTTAGGGAAGCCATCTTCAAAGGAACATCCTCTTCGACCACTGTTTCTGCTGCTGCTAAAGTTGGAGGTACCTCCTCAAAATGCTGAAAGGGGGTTTCAATAAACTCCCCGTCCATCTCAATATATCTGAAGGAATTCAAATGGCTCACCATATACTCCTCCTCTCCCTGCACAGTGACGATCTTCCCTCTGACGGGGTACTTGAGCTTCTGGTGCAAGGTAGAGGTCACCGCCCCAGCTTTGTGGATCCAAGGTCGACCCAGTAGACAAGAATACGATGGGCGGATATCCATCACATAAAAGGTAGAGTCAAATACTTGAGAGCCCACACGAATAGGAATGTCAACCTCTCCATGAACCATCCTCTTGGAACCGTCAAAGGCTCTGACGATAATATTGCTAGGTTTTAGTTCCAGGCCTTCACAATCCAAACGGTCTAAGGCTTTCTTGGGTAGCACATTTAGGGAAGAGCCAGTGTCCACCAACACGTGTGCCAGAGTAGTGCCCCTGCACTCAATAGAGACATGCAGGGCGTCATTGTGGTCCTTTCCCTTGGCAGTAAGGTCAGCATCCGAGAAACCCAAACCATTGTCCGCTGTCAGATTTGCTACGCAATCAGTAAACTGGACTGTCGATGTCTCCTGTGGCACATGGGCCGTCTTGAGAAAGGAAATCAAGGCCTTAGCATGGGCCTCGGAGCATAGGAGCAAGGAGAGCATGGAGATCTTGGAGGGCGTATGCCCCAACTGCTCGACAACATTAAAGTCACTCTTCTTGATTATCTTCAGGATTTCCTCCATCTCTTGTTGGGAGGCCTCAGCATTTGCAGGTCTTGGTGCCTCCATCCGGGCAGACTCATCTTCAATCCCTTTGCCCCGAGCATTAGATGACTCGGCAGCAGGGGAAACAGCTTGATCAGAACTGGGAACAGGTATACTTGCAGGTGTTATAGTGAGGGGTCTTCGAATAGCGGGCGGTGCAATGTCAGGCGAGAAGAGCCTGCCACTGCGGGTAACCTTTGCTGGACCAGTGATATTGCTGATACTGGTGCCAGTGTTGAATTCTTGCTTGATTCCATTCACATACACGTCTTCCCCATAGTGCCAGGGGACAGCCTTATCAGATTCGTAGGGGAGAGGCCCCGGAACAGTAATAACAACAGGAGCGACAGTCATGATTTGAACAGGCTTCCTTGGGAGAGCCTTGATTGGATTATTGAAGATTGTAACAACAACAACTTCTTCTACCGGAACAAACTGAACGACGGACTTCTTGAACAGGATCTCCTTGCTGTCCATTAGGCTTTGGATGCCCAACTTCAGCAAAGGACAACCAGAAAGAGAAACAGCACAGAACAGGAAACCCTCACTACAACCCGGAAATAAACCGGCCAGCAGTAGGTTCCTCTTGACGATCATTAAGGGAGTAGCTACATCATTCACAGAAACCGCGTATACATCTTCATCAACAGCATTTACTCCATGCTGGGGCATAGGAGCAGTCACCACGTTCGGCCTCTCAGGCGCTTCAAACTGTATCTCTTTTGCGTCAATAAGGTCTTGTACCTTATTCCTTAAGACCCAACAGTCATCATTGGAATTCCCCGGGCTATCAGAATGGTAAGCACAACGGGCATTTGGATTGTATTTGGGAGAAGCCGTATTCACAACTTTTGGGGCCTCTCTGACAGTCACTAGGTTGGTGGACAGCAATTGTGGCAAGATTTGAGATAAGGTCATACTCAAACGAGTAAACTCTCTCCTGGGTCTTTCAGCCCTTTGAGGATTGGTTTGCCGAGGAGCGACAACAGGTTTAGCAATCATCACCGCGTTGACAGATTGGCGGCGCTCAGGTTTCTCTTGTCTTCGAGACCCATATACAGCACTGGCCTCTTTTTTGAAGGGTTTCTTCTCAGAACTTGAAGACGCCCCCTTCTGAATTTTGCCAGACTTCATCCCAGCCTCTATTCTCTCTCCAGTCAGAATAAGATCAGTAAACCCTGCAGACGAGTTACCGATAAGATGGTTGAAAAACGGCCCAGATAGGGTCCCCAAGAACATGTCTACCAACTCCCAGTCAGTCAACGGAGGCTGCACCCTGCCAGCCAGATCCCTCCACTTCTGTGCGTATTCTTTAAAACCTTCGCTTGACCCTAGCGACATACCCTGGAGTTGGGTACGTGTAGGGGCAAGGTCGGCATTATATTGATACTGCTTGTAGAAAGCAGTAGCCAACTCCTCCCAGTTACGAACCTTGGTCCCATCCAGCTGATAGAACCATTCGAGATGAGTCCCTGAAAGACTCTCCTGGAAGAAGTGGATCCACAAATTCTTGTCCACTGAGTACGGTTGAATCTTCCGCACGTAAGACCTGAGGTGTAGCTTGGGACAAGACGCCCCATCATACTTGGTAAAGGACGATGCTTTGAACTTATGAGGAATGATCACACCAGTAGATAAGCCCAAATCTCCAAAATCCAGCCCAGGCACTTGTTGGATCTCCATAGCATTCAGTCTGTCCTCCAACTGCTTGTACCGGTCTTCAGCCGGAGGATACTGCTCCTCATTGAAGTCAGTCTCGTTGTCAGAGACTACTGGACTTGAAGCCTTTCCCCCCTGGGGACTGCCCTTGCCTACAGAAGAACCAGCCTCTTCATTCTGCAGAGTGTTGCCAAACCTTCGGCCCGAGTTGAAAAGAACAGTTCTCTTCTTCTTCTTTTTCTCCTTCTTCAGGAGCAGAGCCTTCAGCTCTTCTTGGCCCTGAGCCAAACCCATGATTAGTTCCTGAAATTGCACATTCTGCGCCTGAAGAGCCTTGATGGACATCTCGGTTGATGATGAGTCAGGATTCATGATGCTGAAATAAACAGCGAAGAACAGTAAGCAACCTGAAAAGAAGAAAACCTGCTATGCACATGATGAATGGAATGAGTATGATTTATGTTTCCAAAGACAATCGGGAATCAACTTTGTAAACAAAAAGGAACACACTTCATTAGATTCAACTTTGAAACTTAAACTGTTCAACAGGTCACCCTTAGGCGTTACATGAAAGGGAAATACTGAAAAGGGAAATAAAACTGTAAAAGAACATCCAGAGCTCCTTATTGATCCCATGGTCTCCTCTTCTCAGAACGGATGTAAGCATTCAGAGCTCGCTCATTCTCCAACTGCTTTGTCAGCTTCTGGATCTTCAATTCCTGCTCGTTGAACTTTTCCCGGTAAGAATCCCGCTCTTCTCGCAGTTGCGACCAAGATCTCTTTAATGTCTCATAATCAGTAGGTATCTGAGGAGGAAGGACAGTTGGAGGAACACCATCTTTGTCAGGATACTCAAGAATGATAGGTCTGACGGCTTCCTATGGCATACCTAACTTCTGAGCACGGATGCGAACCCATTTGTAGTAGGCTTCCATAGGTAGAGAAGTCTTTGGTCCTAACTCTTGTGGGTCAGCTTTATGAACTTTGTCCCAAGCCTT
Organism: Vicia faba; assembly: GCA_948472305.1. NCBI lineage: Eukaryota > Viridiplantae > Streptophyta > Magnoliopsida > Fabales > Fabaceae > Vicia > Vicia faba. The sequence continues at coordinate 66,696,135 of OX451740.1, forward strand.
GATGAACCTACGACGCAGCTCGTCACTATCCACCTGAAACTCGAAACTGATGTGAGGCACCAACATCTCATGAGGCCCTGCTCTTCTGGCCCTTCCAAACTGTCGGAGTGCTAGACATGGATTGTAAGAGATCCCTCCTTGGGTACCAATCAAAGGAACATTAGGATATTCCCCGCAACGATCAATAACAGCTATCTCATCCAAACCTCGGCAAGTCCAAATGATGTCCTTATCAGTGAGAGACATTAACCTATGAGCCCAACCTCTTCCTTCTTGGTTCTTCAGCACGAACTTAGGGAGGTGCGAAATAAACCACCTCACCAACAAAGGGATACAACACCATAGGGTTCCTCGTCTTCGGGCAGTACGAGCATGAAGTTGTTGCAGGATATCACCCAAGAGAGTGGGCACTGGATTCTGAGACATAAAGATCCTTATGGCAGTGACATTGATGAAGTTGTCAGGATTAGGGAACAAGACTAGCCCATAGATTAAGAGAGCCAGGATGTCTTCATATGCCCTAAAGTCCAGGTCATTCCAGAAGCTGTTAGCTTTACCAATCAGAAACTTGGCCAAGAAACCCTTAACTCCGCTTCTAGTTACCCAGTTGTCCATTACCTCTTGATGTGTCAAGGGAAGAGCTGCAGCAACCTCCTCAAGCCTGAGGGTCTTTTCCCAACCAATAAAGGGAGTCTGATCCAAGATAGGGATACCAAGCAAATCAGAGAACTCTTCCAGGGTAGGGACCAACTGGAAGTCTTGAAAGGTGAAGCACTGGTACAGAGGGTCATAGAACTGGGTCAGGACACTCATCAACTGTTGATCCCGCTTTGCAGTGACTAAGCTGAGAAGAGAACCATGCCTCTGAATGAAGGAAGTGGTATTTGGAATTCTGCTAACCAACTCTTCAAGCAACTCAGGTGAGTGAACAAAGTTGAATCGGATAGTATTCCTTCGCACAGGCATCATGATGTCCTACAAAACAGAGCAAAGGTGAAACCCTCTTGTCTTTGAAATGGTCAGTCCTTATGCAGGATGCATGCAATGCTCATGATGTTATGATGTTATGATAAAGCACACCACAAATATTTACAAAGGCACACATGTAAGGCACACAAGTCACACAAGGCAAGCCCTTAAAGTTTAGGCCAGCATGAGGTCTAGGTACTACCCTCTTTCAGTTTGTTGGTTCATACCTGTCCTATCAAAAGTAACCGGGTTCTTAGAGGATCCCAATATCATTGACTACCCTCAATCGGTCATAACTCCAGCATCGCAATCTTTTCTTGCGGCCAGAACCATCACGAGAGTTTAGCCTCAATGGGCGTAGCATACTGCTACTGTTCTAATGGCCAAGTTGGGTCATTTAAGGTTCTAAGGTCTGTTGGTGCTTAATGACTCCTTGGAAGACCCATATTCTCCTCGTTGCGACACAAGGGATATCGGTACAGACCAAGGTGCCACACCAACGTAGCCACTGTTTCACCCGTGTTGGTCTACGCCGGACATGTCCCTCACAGCTTATGCTACCTAAACAGGGTATCCCCAGATCCGGGTTAGGATCTATGTAACTCCCATGCAACCCACAATTTAAAGCAAGCAAGTCAATACAATTGAAAACACAGTTATGAACTACCCTAAGGTACACCTCACTTTAAGTCAATCTCCCCAGCAGAGTCGCCAGTTCTGTGATCGGTGGATCTGGAACTGATTGTTTAACGCTGGTTCGTGAAATGTCACGGAAGCAAGAGTCGCCACCGTCTTTTATTTTCTCCAAATGGAAAGGACAAAAGCACAGAAAAATTCCTTATAGAGATTGCTCTCGGTTCGGGAGGTAGATTATAGAAAGGGAAGGTGTTAGCACCCTTTCTATCCATGGTTATCCATGGGCTCTTAGATACTTGCTCATTGTGTTTTCAAAAATGGTTTGTTTGCTTTTTAAATGTGGGTTTTAAAAAGTTTCTTTGAAAATTCCAGTTCGACTCTTGTATCGGTCCTCAAGAGTGTTTGAAAAGTTACTTTCGAAAGCTTTTTGAAAAGGTGTCGGTGTGAAAAGTATTTTTGAATTTGTTTTTGAAATTAGAGCAAGTATCTAGAGTTGTCTACCTACCCTAAGGAATTCGTCTGTGTAAATGTCCTTTAAAGTAGTGCCATCCCACCATTGAGAGGTAGGTAGCACCACCGTTGGAGGTATTCGGGTCAATTCGAAGGTCGGGACATGGTGATCACCGGAGCAATGGGAAGACACCTTAGAAGCTACCCTCATGCCAGGTTCCCGGATCATGAGGACTTACTAAAACATCCTCTACTCGACGATCACCTTTCGAGGGGCAAGGCAACAGTGAGGCGTACCCTAGGGGTGGTGTGTGATTTGTGTGTCGTTTTCAGATATTTTGTCTTGTTCATGTCATGGGTGATCTACGCTTTTGTTTTTATTTTAACATTCATTCTTGCATGCAATTTATTAGCAGTTAAAAAGTTGCGAGAAATATAAAGTTCCTAAACTATTACAAAGGCGCGGGTCCACATCGCCAAATTAAATCCAGGACCCGATTTGATATAAAATAAAGCAAAGTGCGAGAAATATAAATATCGAATTTACATGGCTTTGGGAGAATTACATAAAAGGAGGAAATAAAGTAAACGCGCGAATTGGAATTACGATCGAATGCGAGGGCGTTGGACCCTTTTTAATGAAATTAAATTACGATTAACCAATTAATTAAATTAAAATAAATGGAAAATATTTTTTTTTGGAGTTTTTGTATTTATGGATTTTTAATAAGAGAATTAAATGAAACTTAAGAAATTAATTAACCCTAATTCTAACTATTTTTATTTATTAAGAAAAAATATTAAAAATGAACCTAAAATTAGACCTAATTAATTAATGCAATTTTATTTATGAAAATAATGATAATTAATAATTAGTAATTAATATGGTGAAAAAAGGGAAAAAAAAATAAAAGTGCTTAAAACCCTAATTCTACCAATTTTTAAGTTTATTGAAAAAATATTAAAATTAATCCTAGAATTTAAAACTAAATTAATTGATACAATTTATTTACAAAGATATTAAAATAAAATATGTTTTGTTTTTGTCTTTTCTGGTTTTTATATTATTTTTTTATATTTTATGAAAATAAATTAATTTAAAGATCTAAATAAAATTTAAACAAAACAAATAAAATAGAAAAATATGAAAAAAGAATAAAAAAGCAAACCATGGGGGGTTCTGTCCCCAAATTGGAGGTATAATTCAGTAATTCTGGCCCAATAGCCCTTGGCCTTGTTGACTTTCATGCTGGCGTGTGGCACCTCTGACTCATGCCCATGGTATTCTTCAAACGTTGGCCTTTGGATTGCCCTCAGTGGCCATGTGGCACGTTTGGATCAGGGGTTGTATGGTGAACCATGGGATTGAAGCTGCATAGGATTATGTTGAAACAAAATATATGAATAAAGCGTGGGGGGACCTGGGAATCGAACCCAGGTCCCAGTGGTTATAGTACAACGCACCAACCATCTGCACCATTTGCTTTCTTTGTAATATTAATAAGATACAATTATTATAAGAAAAAAAAGGTTAGTGGCCTGAATCAAAACAAATCACGCGCCAACTTTGAATGGACCACTCAGAAGCTTCCACGCATTGTCTTCCCCACCGGTTCTTCGTTTTGGCCTGAAAAACAAACTAGTTAGCGGGGGTTTTAAACCCCCACTAAGTGCTGCATACAAAAATAGCGATTAGCTCCCTGTTACCCATAAATTAATCGCGAGGTATGGAAACGATTCACATGAAGATTCTGAATCCAACAGTCCTGGTCTTAGGGTCTAATTTTTCTGGACGAGGGAGTCCCTAATTTTGCAAGTCTGAAACCCTAGAGTGCTTCAATGGTGGTTCTTCATACGATGCATGAAAACTCAATTAAATCATCTGGTTAGCTTTAGAATGGTTAACTGAATATAAATCAAACATTAAAAATTGACAATAATGCGTGAATCATGATACATGAGTATGAAAAAAAACATGAACGGGACGAAGTCGTTCTACCAATTCCTTGCGTTAGAGTTAATGGTTTTGATCCAGAAACGTCCCTTGAGACCTTTGCAAGCTAATGGAATCAAAGTTTTGCCTTGAAACGTCTTAGAATCGAGTTTTCAGTTTTGGAATTTCTTGATAAAATTGCAAAGTTGTTTCTTCAGATGGGGCGCAGCTTCAGGTTCTCTCCACTAGGGTTTGCTTCTGGCTTATGTATGGAATGATTAGGGTAAAGATTTTGATCCAAAAAACCTTTGCATTGATGGAAAGATATTTGATTTTCATGGCATATCTTCCAAATCTTTTTCCATGAATATTTGATTCCAATCATGGCAAAACCTTCCAAAAATGATTATGCACGAATCCTAAGCCTTTAAGGAGTGTTTATTCTGCACAAAAAGATTTAAAAACTTTGGTTTAGTATTTTTCCATATTTTATTTAATTTAAATGAATTAATTGTAATTTAAAAATTCAAATAAATAAATAAAAATGATGAATAAATCCCCTTTGGGCCAAATGGTCGTGCACATGCTTTGGATGATGAATCTTGGAAGAAAATGTGGCCCATTAGCAATTTTAAGGCATTTGAAGCAAAGTTGACTTTTCAAAATACCCAAAAATTTCCCAACTTCCACAAGGCATATCTTGCTCAATTTTTAAGCTTTGCTCATGTTCTTGGACATTTTGGAAAGTTCTTGAAGTCATCTAACCAATTCCTTTGGTCCCATGTAATTTTGATTTAGCAATATCAAGTTATGGCCTTTGACTTAAAGTCCCTTTTTGTTGACTTTTGAAAATGACCTATAATGTTGAAATTGATAACTTTTTGTGAGAGCATTTCTTGGACTTGAAGTGTGAAGAGGAGTTGTAGGAAATGTCTTTCTCTTCAAAATGAGCTTTGGATGGAATTTTTCTGATAAAACATGTGGAAGTTATGCCTTGGTCAAGTTACAGTTGACTTTTTCAACTGTCCAAATATGGAAACTTTTGCGTCTTGAGACTTTTTGAGCCATACCTTGAAAATCATGATCAAGATTTGATCAAATGATGTTTGTGGCTTCAAAATGAGACGTTGACCAAAAATTTGGACTTTTGACTGTCAAATGACCATTTTGCCCCTGCAGTTGACTGTAGGGCAATTAGGGTTTTTGACTGTGCAATTTTGTGCTGTAAGTCTTGAAACTTGGTATGAGGATGCTTGACCATGTTTATAGGCATGTGGGACTTGATTGGACCCTTGAAAACTTCAATTTCTTTGTCAGAACCAAAACCCTAATTTTTGACTGTTAGGAGGCCTTTGAACTGTGCCACCCTTGGGGAGATTTTGAAGCTTTGACTTGCCATTCTTGAAGAATATGGGAGGGAAAATTTTGGGGTACAACACCGGTGGACTGAAAATCTTAAAAAATAGTCCAGGAAAAAGTTAGGGATTAAAGCGTACGATTATGTCTCGTCATCTCGTCACTTGTCTAATCCGTAGAAGGTTTATTACCCTGATCTGCATTCACCAAGGACTCCAAGAGTTGGGATAATAGTAAAACCATCTACAAAATCCCCGGTTGATATTTTCTATAACAGGTATCGAGACAGGGGTATTCTACTACAAGGTCACCGCCATATTCTCAGCTTACAACCTATTGATGTCAGGTGTTCTCATACCCTCGACGGAGCAAAATCTCCAAATTACTGCTCCAATGAAAATTCCCCAATGAAGTCGCCATGATTCTCGGGATTCCCCAAGTGGATTACAAAGTTTCCCTTCCCCAACGGAAACATTCTGAATAAAGCAGATTATCCTCTAGAAACGGTTCAGGTACGATCCAAATACGGATGTCATCTTGACACTATTCTAGATTATCTTCTAGCAACCGTTCAGGTACGATCCAGAGTCGAATGTCATCCTGATACTTATTCAGACCATGTTTCAAGTACAGTGCATATACTATCCAGAGACAGATGTCATTCTTGATACTCATTTAACCCATATATCCATCCACAAAGCCTCTGAAGGTACTTTCTCCAACAGGTACAGGGGCAGAAACGTCTTGATTCAAAGTTATCGCCGTATCCTCAGCATATGACCCTGTAACGTCTACATTCCCCACAGAGTAGAAAAAACCAAAGTTTTGATCTCTGATTCCCCAAAGAGGAGTTACTTTCCCCAGAAAAGTTCCTTCAGAGAGAAGATATCTATATTCCCCAGCCGAGTTTTATAATCGCAAGGGGTTTATAAAGCTTTCTCCCAAGTAGAGTTTATTTCTATGACTGCGGAACCTTCTCCCGAGCAAAGTCTATTTCTCTGAATATGGAATCTCAATCCCCAACAGAGTTTATTTCTCCAGCTACAGAAGTTCATCCCCCGACGGAGTTTATTTCTCTGAATCGGCAAAATATTCTAACAAAGCATCTCCTCTCTCAAACAGAGTTATTCCCCTACAGAGTTATTCTCAGGCAGAGTCTCTTCCCGAAAGAATATTCATAAACAGAAAGGAGTAAATCCCCAACATAATCATCTCCATTCACCACCGCAGCGGAAATGAAGAACTCAGCTTCCCAATACCCTTCAGTAGCAGTCAGGGATTTATTTTCCCCGACTAAGAAGTACTGCAATAGCATCCCATATGCATATATCATGGCATGCGCATACATATTGCATACAACATAATCTAATTTATTTTGAGAACATCATCACAATGCATTTCATACATCATGACATTGCATACGACTAACTCTTTACCTTTCAGGGAAAAGATCAAATCAACAAGCTACGTCTAACGAAGGGCTATACCAGGATTTTCCATATAAAGATGTCCTCGCAAGATTTTCTCTAGATCATCCAGATCGACACTAAGATCTCTCTGATTACTATGCCAGTTGAAGATTTTCCAAGACTTTTGTGTGGGTCAATTGAATTGATGCTAAGATTCTCCTGATTACCATGCCAGTCAAAGTTAACCCAAGATTTTCCCTGGGTAACACAGGTCAACACTAAGATCTCTCTGATTACTATGCCAGTGGAAGATATTCCAAGACTTTCGGCTGGGTCAGTTGAATCGCTACTAAGATTCTCCTGATAACTATGCCAGTCAAAGTTAATTCAAGGCCTTCCCCTGGTTCAGTCAAATTGATACTAAGATTTCTATCCCAGTTGAAGACAATTCGAGACCTTTCTCTAGTCCAGTCAAATCGATACTAAGATTTCTATTCCATTTAAGGAAGCTATGAAGCCCGGAAACTTATCGGATAATAGTCAATCAACAATTTAAGACACTGTGAAGCCTGGATTTCGACCAGATAATGGTATAAGGTGCTGTGAAGCCTGGAATCCGACCATATAGTAGTTCACTTCCTCAAAGACACTGTAAAGCCTGGATTTCGACTAGATAACGGTATAAGGTGCTGCAAAGCCTGGAATCTGACCAGATAGTAATTCACTTCCTCAAAGACACTGTGAAGCCTGGATTTCGACCAGATAACATTATAAGGTGCTGCGAAGCCTGGATTCCGACCAGATAGTAGTTCACTTCTTCAAAGACACTGTGAAGCCTGGATTCCGACCAAATAGTAGTTTACCCTGTCAGTTACTATGAATCTCGGAACCCGATCGGATAATAGTCAACCAACAATTTAAGATGCTGTGAAGCCTCGATTTTGACCAAATAACAGTATAAGGTGCTGTGAAGCCTGGAATTCGACCAGATAGCAGTTTACCCTATTAGTTACTATGAAGCCTGGATTCAATCGGATAATAGTATACCTCAGATTCAAGTTGGAGCCTGGACCCGACCAGATAACAGCTTAATTTCTTCAAATCACTGAAGCTAGGATACAACCAGATAATGGTACATCTCAAATTCAAGTTAAAGCCTGGACCCTACCAGATAACGACTTAGTTTCTTCTTATCACTGAAGCCTGGACACAACCAGATAACAATTTAATCTCATTTCCCCAGTAATTCACTGTGAAGCCTGGAATACGACCAGATAACAGTCAACCTTATCATCCTCAACAAGTCATTATGAAGCCTAGAGTACGACCAAATAACAGTTTAATCTTATTTCCCTAGTAAGTCATTGTGAATCCTAGAATACGACCAGATAGCAGTCAGCCTTATCATCCTCAGCAAGTCACTGCAAAGCCTGGATCCTGACCAGATAGCAGTTCACTTCAATTTCTTCAGTCAAGAGATGACTCCCCAGTAGAGTAATGGACAATTGAGGTTCCTAGACTCTATTCCCCGTAGAGTTTTCCTCGAACAAGAAAATAATAGAAATCAACATCCCCCAGTGGACTCCTCCTCAAACAACAGGAACAGGAATCCCCACAAAGAGACTTCTTATGAAGTCAGCATCTAGTTTTGATGGCATCTTTAAGCTCATCATCGACGAATCTCCGTCATATTCCAAATGGAATCTGTAAGCCCATTACCGAAATCGTTAACCATCAATGTTATGTCATGCGAGTGCAAATTTTTGGGCACTCTAGTGTTCAATCATCTTCCACCTTCAAATCAAGAAAGGCAGACAAACCAATCTACATCTTAAGGTTTAAGAAGATTGAACAGGGGCAGCCGTTGTACCCCAAAATTTGGCCTCTCATTTTTCACAAGATCTTCTCTTACGTGGGTGGTTACAAACACTTGCTTTAAGAAAAATAACAAATTTTGAAGTTGGTTAAAGTGTCCTTCAATGGGGTGTACTTTAAAGGCATGTCAACAAAATGTCTTTCATTTGGAATCTGAATAAGGTGTCTTTCGATTGGCATCTTAATAATGTCTATCAATTGGCATCTGAACAAAGGCGTCTTCGATTGGAATTTTAACGTCACTTCAATTGGCCCAAACTGAAGGAAATCGAAGAAGGCAGAATGAAGTTTCTGATCGGTCAACATGGTACTTCAATTGACATCTGAGCAAGGCACTTCGATTGGTATCAGAACAAAGGTCCTCCGATTGGCCTGTTAACAAGGCCTTTTGAGTGGTATTTTAACAAGTACCTTTCGATTGGAATTGTAACAATGTCCTTCTATTGGAACTTTAACAAATATCCTTCGATTGGTATATGGACAAAGACCCTTCAATTGGCATTCCAAAAGTTCCTTCGACTGGAACTTCAGAGTGTCCTTCGACTGGAACTTTAGAGTTTCCCCCAATCATAACATCAGAATGAAAAAACCTTCAAATGGCATTTCAGTGCAGAGTTTGTCTTAATCTAAGATGCTCTGATGAAGGAAGTTCTGAACACTTCAAATCAGAACTTAGACTCACCACAAGGCCAAGGGCTGGTCGAAGTTACCTAATATGTAATTCTCTTCACAAGGACAGGAAATCGAAGCAAAGGGTGGTTCAATCGAATGAGCCCTAGTATTGAAGCTGGCACAATTCGACTCAGAACCATCAAAGAGAACAAGGTTCTACTAAGGAAAGTCTTGATTGGCTCGAATTGGAGTTTAAGGCTGGCAAGGAAGGAAGATTCGAAGGAATGAAATAGGTTGGCATGACTAAGAAAAAACACATATCCTAACCTGTCCAGGTTCACCCAAAGTTCAAAATGGCATGTGTCCCTTGAAATTATGGAAATAATTAAATGCTAATCGTGGACTCAATTCTTTGAATTAAAGGCCAGATTCTTGCCTTGTTTGCTCCCAAGAGCTGATTCGACCAGGGTGATTCGTTTCGAATCAAGCAATCGAAGCAGAGGGAGGCTCAATCAAAGGGGCTACGCAATCGAAGCTGGAGTAATTCGAATTGGGACTTTGAAGCCATCGAAGAGAGAAAGTTCAAAGGGAGTTGGATCTGCAGGGGCATGTCAGCTTTCGATTTTCATCATGTTGGAGGCCTAAACAACTCATAACAGGCTGGCAGTAACGTATGAAAATAGATTGGCACTTGATTGAATCAAATATAGCAAGTCTTTATGAAGAAATCAAATCAAATCTCTTCATCATAATGGACCAATATTTGATACACAAATATTGACCTAAATTCCTTTGTCTATATAAACCGCATGCTCTCAGAGAAAAGAGGACAGAGACAGGGACATACCTGCGCAACAGCCACAAAAATTGCCACACGAAAAACACACGGAGACTGCCACACGGAAACTCATGGAGGCTGCCCCACGAAAGTGAAGAAAATAGAATCAAGTGCCAAAACTCCATTGCAGGAACCTTCCATCCAGGTTGACACTCCGATCGTGTTCTTGGAGTTCGCACAGGAATACGCTCATTCGTGCCCCAACCATCTTACACCCAGGACTGCAGATCTTGGCGTCTCCAGTGGTAAAATGTTCAATCTCGCTTAATCTTAAAATTAGATTGATGATTGCATATTTATAGTTTTTGTTATTATTCGTGAGTAATTTAACAAAGTGTATGCGAGTTGCAGTATTCATACGTTCGAACACCATGCACAGAGTTTTTCGAAGCTGGTTACTTTAGAAATCCATGATCCTGGCTGTGACAAATCGAAACCAACCCAGATCCGGGTTCAGGGATTGATTTCGAATGGGATGTTTTTTTGTGTTGTTTAGTTTCAAATTAACCAATTTGCAGGACTAAAAACAGGTTTCATGTATTTCCAATGAGCAAGCAGCTATGGTGGTGAAAGGGAATTCGTACAATCGAAGGGACCAGGGTTCGATCCCAGGCCTTGTGTGATACGGTGGGAGAACTGACTTGAGGTTTTGCGTTTGTTTTCGCAAATGTTTCGGTTGAGAAAGAGTCGCCACCGACTTTTTATTTTATCCTAAGGAAAGGTTAAAAAGCACAGCAAAAACCTTTGAGATGTTCTCTTGGGTTCGGGGAGTAGATTATAGAAAGGGAAGGTATTAGCACCCTTTCTATCCATGGTTATCCATGGGCTCTTAGTTACTTGCTTAGATCAACTTGCCTTGATTTTCAATTGTTTGAAATGGTGCTTTGTGTGTGGGTTTTGAAAATGTTTTGAAAAGAGGCCAATGTGGTGGCAACCTTTGTAATGACCCATGTTTGGATGTATACAAAGGTGTACTTATCTTTTGAAAAGTTTTCAATGTTTTTGAAAGTTGTTTTGAAAGTGTGTTGTGATGTGTGGTTTTGAAAAATAGGCAAGTATTTTTGTTTTACAAGTTTTGATTCAAGTAACTAAGAGTTTGTCTACCCTAAATTTCTCAAAGATATTTGCTATGTTTTAACCCTTTTAACAATTTTGTTCCACCATTGTATTTGGTGGACAATCTTGTGTTAGGATGTGAACGGGACGGGCGCGGGTCATCGTTTAGACCATGATTGCAATGGTGCCAAGTGTCTTTGGAAACTTTTTCCTTTGAGGGACTTGATCATTTTTAGGCAACTTTTGAAAGCGTCATCGAGGGACTATGATCATTTGAATTGTTTTGTTTTTTGCCAAAGACACCTAACATGCAACATGGCCCATTATTGAAGGCAACAAGTGGAGTAACCCTAGGGGTGCAAGTGTGATTGGTGTTGTTCATTTTCATGCTTTGTTATCTTTGAATTAGGTCAAGCTATTCGTTTGGTTGATTTTTGCATACAAACCCTAAGTCTAACATGGCATAATTAGAAAACTTTAAAATGCGAAAAATAAAGTTCTAAATTATTACAACACAAATTATGGGATGGGGGGTACAAATGTTCAAATGGGGATATTTTAGCAAGAAAAATAAATCTAAACTATTACAATCCAAATGGAATTTACAAGGTATTTAATTGCACAATAATTAAATAAAATAAAATAAATATGCAAGATGCAAAAATGATTTTCATATGTATGTAGAAAGGTATTTTTATATGACAAATAAACAAAAAATAAAAAGGATTAATTTTTGGGTATTTTTATGTTTTTAGGGCAAACCCTAATTTACTAAATAAAAATGTATTTATTATATATTATATGCAATATTTATTAATTATGTACAAAAAATAAATAAAAAGGAAGTATATTGTAAAAAAGTGATTTTTTAAGTTAAATATTAATAAAAATAAAAATGTATTATTTTTGTATTTTTTTCCTAAATATTCTAATAAATATATAAGTATTTATAATATTTACTAAATATATTAAATATGTACAAAAATAACAATATTTATTATTTACAAAAAAAGTATATTTTTTTTTATAAAATGTTTTCAAAAGATAAAGTAAAATAAAAATCAGAAAATAAAAGTGTTTGTATTATTTTTTTGTATTTTAAAATAAAAGGTATTATGTATTTATTTACATATAAAACTAAATGAAACAAAATAAATATCAAATAAAATGCAAAAAATGTGAGAAAAATATTTTTAATAATTTTTATGCTTTGACAAAAATAAACAAGTCAGAAACAAAAATCAAAAGTCAAAAATAATAAAAATAAAACACAATGGGCCAAGGGGGTGTGTGTGTGAAACAATGGTGCAAATAGAAAGTCAAACTCAGGCCCAGCCCAAGAGGAGTTGTCTTCAACCTCCAGACTGGTTTGAACAACAATAACACGCGTTTCCTAACTCCTAATTCCTGGACTTTCAAGCAAAACTCATAACACCAAAAATGTAGAGCATCAAGAGACGAATCCAGACATATAAAGAACTTAACTTAACTCTAAGAAACGAAAGAGAATTTCTTCATCCCTAATTCCTGACCTAAGTTTTTTCTAATATTCAGGTTCCAAATTCTCTCAGCACACATAACATAAATGCAAAGTAATTCTATGTGTAGCTCCATGGCCATGAGTATAGCATTTTTCATTCATAAACCTAAACCTAACTCTTCCTAGATTGAGAGATAGGAGTCCATGAACTTACCTGTTCAGGTTGGATCGTGTATGACAATGGAGGTACTTTCAAGGCAAGGTGAAGACTTGTACAACTTGCTTAAAGTTCAGGGATGCTTCTCCAATGCTTGGTGTGCTTTGAATCTTGCTGTATCAAGCTACAGAAGTCAACCTGCAAGAGAGAAAAGTGAAAATGGCAAAACTGGTTAGAGGTGTTACAGTTCCAGTTTAATGCTTGGAATAGCTTGTATGGATGTTATGGAAGGTGTATGAAGTGGTTTGGATGAAAATGCACGATGGAAATGAGCTGTGCCACTCAATCTGCAGGGATGCCCTGTTTTGTGCAACAAAATGGTGTTTTGATGTTTTGGGAGTTATTGAAGGTGGATGGATCGTGCTTTTGCTCAGTTATGATTTATGGAATGTGTTTCACAAGTTTGCTTAGGCTAGTTCTTGCAGCAATGTGAGATGTGTTTCAAAATGCAAGGTTTCTTCTAATGTAAGCAAAGTTTGTCAACTTGGTTTCTAGGCTCTCACAGGCCCCTCAAGTATGCTGCATAAATCACTCTTGATCAGTGGACTTTGCTCATAAACTTGTGCCCAAAAGATTTGGCCTGTACCTCTTGATTTGCAAACTTGACATAAAGTGTAACTTTTCAAAAATGGATAACTTGCTTTTTCTAATTAAGGCTTAATTCTTCATGCAATGACCAAATGCAAAAAATAATGTCTTGGCACAATGGTTTGGCATTTAATTATTGAGTGTAAATGAGATTAGAGGCCTGTAATGTATCTTGCACATGCTGAGTTTGAAAATGCACAAGTTATGAACATGGAAATGGCTCATGAACAAAGTGACTTTTGCCCATATTGCCAAATTCGATTCTCCCTAACCACAAGGGTGTTTGAGAAGTTCTTGGACATTTTGGAAAGCTTGGAATGTGTACTACAATCCATCTTTGTAATGACAATTGAAATTCCAAGTGGAAGCATGCGAAAAGTGGCCATGAAGTTGGGCAAAAATCCTGCCTAGAATAGGTCAAAAAATTTCTAAGTTAAGAATGTTTTGCACCCTTGTTCCAAAAATCATAACTTGAGCTACAAGCTTCTTTTGAGGAAACTTTGTGAATCAAAGTTGTAGATTTTGCAATGGATTATAACTTTCATGTTTTGAGTTTTTTTTGAATCCAAATGCATCTTGGTGAAAAAATGGGACAAAGTTAGGAAAAAATTAGGGATTTTCATAACTTAGAAAAATTCTAAGTTATGAAAATTCTTCATTTCAAACCCTAATTTGTGATTTTTGATTTCTTGATGAACAAGTTTCATGATTTGACATGTTTTGTTGAAAAATGAATCTTGACACTTGATTTTGACCAAAAAGTCAAAGTTTGACTTTTCAGTATATAGTCAAATTTGGCTCAGAGTACTGGAAAATTCATCTGTCATTCTTGTGCATTTGGGATCTTTTGAACTTGTTGAACATGTCAAGACAATGCCATTGAGTCTTTGAGTCCATATGTGAGCTTGGTTTGCCATTGGCCAGGTCAAGCAGTCAAAAATTGCCTTTGTGCAGTCAAAACCCTAAAAATGACCATTTTGCCCTTTTGGTGATCTGATCAAATTTCTTGTGGAATTATGATCCAAACTTGACCAAATGGTTCATATGAGTTCATAATGTTGACGTGGGTCAAAAATCATGAGGTTTGACTGTCAATTGACCACAGTTGACTTTTCCCCCAATACAGCTGATTTCTAGGTCAATTGTCCAATTGACTGGGCAAAGATTGGAATCAAGGCTTGAAACTTGGTATGGATAAACTTGTGAGTCCAATATGAAGCATGAAAATCACTTTTGGCCTTTTAGGTAAAAAAATCTTTGTGCAAACTCAAACCCTAATTTGGGTCAATAGTGCAAGGAGAAGTCTTGAGCAGAGCAAAACCCTAACTTGATCTTGAGCTCCAAGGGTCTTGTGGTGAGGAAATGTTGAAGAAAATGGGAGGGAAAATTTTGGGGTATAACACCTTGCATTTTCAATTTCTAACAAACTTCCTTGCAGATCCAGTATCCCAGATCGAAGGATGTCACATCTAGATCGAACGCCCCAGACGTGCATTCCCTTAAGCTTCTTAGATCATCCCTCTGGATCGAAAGGCCACCCAAGCTTCTTCGATCCAGTCCTTAAAGTTTCAATTTCTAACGATTTTGCTTGCAGATCTAGCGCTCCCCACGTCCCTCGAACGAGGTCTCTGATCAGCTCATTGGATCGAAGAGCAACCCAGGCCTCTTCGATCCATACCTTGCTTCTAAGAATTCCTCCTTTTCGTTTCCTGTTTTTGGCCCTTTCGATTTTGTTTCTTTCAATGGACTGCTTGTCCTTACTTCTTCTAAGCTTTAATTAACACTAAAAAACCACAAAAACATTAGGCTTGGATTTTTACATTAAATTAATTTTTTTAATTAATTTATTAATTATTTTAATATTTTCTTTAAAAACCTAAAATTGAACAGATTTAGGATTTTTTTTAATTCAATTTCTTTTCATAACAAAAACAAATAAAAATTCCTTTCACTTAGGATTTTAGACGTATTTTCAATTCATGCGCGTGTTTATTTACTTTAGCATTATTTTGTTAATTATGTAACTGCGCCCGATTTGTAATAGCTTAATTAGGATTCTATTTCCGCACTTTATTTTTTCAGTAATTATTTATGTATCTACACCAAAGCCTTATAATAGCGTAGGACCTCTATTTCTCGCTTTTATTTTTTATATGCTTGTATATAATTGATAGCAACCTAGGCGTGTATGATTAATCAATTAATCAGTAGACCACTATACTGCAAGATAAAATATCTGAAATAGCACACTATTGCACACTTGCACCCCTAGGGTATTCCCCACTTTGGTTGCCTTCAAAAATGGTCATGTCCCTCGAACGTAGGGATACTCTTAGCAAAGACCCTCAGTTTAAAGTCATCATAAAGATCATAGTCCCTAAATGTCCCTCGGGTTGCCTACGAGAAATGATCATATGATGATAGTCCCTTCAAAATTCTAAGGTATCCTTACATGTTGCCTTCAATGACCATTACGTCCCTTTCGATAGTCCCTCAACATCCAACGACTAGGGTTACCTACTCACTAATAGTAGGATAAAACGGTCTAAAGGATAGGAGGAAAAGAACAGTCTTTTTTCGAGTAGGCAGATAACTGTTAGGTACTTGCTCAAACAAATTTTCACACCACACTTTCAAACACTTTTCAAACAAAGTTTTCAAAACACTTTATCACACTCTTGAGGACTGATGCAAGAGTTACCATAAAGTGAATCGCCGCACTAAGTCATTTTCAAAGATTTTCAAACCACACAAACATGAAAACAGTTTTCAAAATGAGCAAGTACCTAAGATCCCGTAGAAAACTACGGATGGAAAGGGTGCTAACACCTTCCCTTCCCATAACCTACCCCCCTTACTCAGAAACTCGAAAAAGGTCTTTTTTTGTTCTTTTCACCCTTTTCTTTGTTGGATAAAAGAAAAGTCGGTGGCGAATCTTGCTTACCGCGACATTTGCGAATACAAAAAATGCAAACCAGTCTTAACAGTCGATTCTTCCACCGTATCACAGTCACATCCAACGAAAACGAGAATACATTAGCAAAGACCCTCGGTTAAACAATATCATCATGGTCCCTTTCAAATAAAGATCATAATCCCTCGATGACCCTTCGAGTTGCCTACAAAAAGATCTAGTCCATTTGATGACCCTATGAGAAAAATGATGATAGTCCCTTCGAATTGCTAAAGTATCCTTACATGTTTCCTTCTATGACTATACAACGACCCTACGCCTGTCTCTTCACATCCAATAGATAGGGCTACCTACCAACAAATGGCGTGGATAGTACTATCTCTAACGAAGAAGGAAAATAACAAGAACGACCTTTAATGGGTAAGACTCAACAAATTTCTTGCTCATAACAGTTTTAAACAAAAAAAATTCATTTTTACATATCATGTTTCAAAACAAATATTAAAAAAACACTTTGTAAACATTCTTGAGGACTGATACAAGAACTATTACAAAGTCTGTCTCATAATTGGCATTCAAAATATTTTCAAATCACACACACACAAGCAAGTTTAAAGTGAGCTAAGCAATTAAGAGCCCGTAGATAACTACAGATGAAAAGGGTGCTAACACCTTCCCTTTTCATAACTTACCCCCCGAACTCAAAATCTATCAATGGTCTTTCCTGTTCTTTTCACCTTTCCTCATTAGATAAAAGAAAAGTCGGTGGCGACTCTTGCTATCCAGAACATTTGCGATAAAACGCTAAAAAAGTCAGTTCTCCCACCGTATTACAGCCACGTATGATCAAGAAAATATTTTTTGACAATGCTACAACACTTACTACCATGGATAGTGAAAATCCCCTACGCCCTATGAACGCGGACATAGTCAAAAATACTACGCATGAAAAAGAGACCCACTAGGTTGATTGGCCTGGGCAACAACAAGGTCATCCCGATGAACCAAAGGGGTTCAGGAAAAAATTAGGGACATATAAATTAAATTATACACCCGGCAAGTGCAAAAGCTGGGAAGGCGGCTTGAGAAAAAAAGGGTATCCCGGTGGACTAGAAATCTGAAAAGACAATCTAGGAAAAAGTTAGGGATTAAAGCGTACGACTATGTTCCGTTATCTCATCACTTGTTTATCACTCTGATCATCATTTACTAAAGACTCTAGGAGTTGGGATAATGTTCAAGTTATCCACAAATCTCCACAGAGCAATCTCCATGGAATTATCTCTACAGAACTATCTTCACAAGCTCATCCCCAATAGAGATATATTCCCCAGCAAGTCTAATATGTCCTCAGGCAGAAATTTGGGCATCTTTTAGCAGTTCAACTCGATATCCCTAATGAATAGCTTGACCTGATCATCATCCCCAATAGGTCCCCTAGCGGATAAGGAAGTTTGATTATTTCCCCAGCATACAGTGGAGACTTCTTCAGCGTAGCCTATAAAATTCCAATCTCCATCAGAGTTTATTTCCTCGACATAGTTTATAGCAATTTAATTCCCCAGTGGAGTTTATTACTCCAACACCGTAAACCCCTAACAAAATTCTCTTCTCCAGTAGGGTTTAATCAAAGTTTCTATCCTCAGAAGAGTTGCTACGGCATCTGAAACCTGGACAGATAGCACACCAGAGGGATATCCATCTCTTTTATACCCAGCCAGGGTACGTAAGAATTAAATCCTTCAACAAAAAGAACAGCGAACAACCGACTCTCCTTGAATGCTTCTATCCTCAAGAAGAAGTAAAAAATCTCTAGCGGAGCATCCTCAAACAGAAAGAGGGAATTCCCGACATAACTATTCCATGCAGAAATTGAAGAATCACTTTCTTCATCCCCAACAATAGTCCAGGATTTATTTTCCCCAGCTAGACATTGTTACAAGGAGCTATCGATACGCTTCAATAACATATTGCGTCCATACATCATTTTACAATACATTATAGCATATACATATCGAAACACATATAACATTATCATTTATTTTGAGAGAATCATTACGCAATGCATTACATGCATCATGACATTACATAAAGCTAATATTGTCTTTTCAGGTAAAGTTCGCAAACAAACGAATATCATCAGCAATTTTCAAACAGGTCAAAGATTAATTCCAGAAATAGGACAGGGCAACTATCTATATGACCAGGCGGTATGAATTCCCGAAACAGGGAGGGTTTACCAACCAAAAAAACAGGTCGCAGATTAATTCCCGAAACAGGGAGGGTTTACCAACCAAAAAAACAGGTCGCAGATTAATTCCCGAAACAGGATGGGGCAACTATCTATATGACCAGGCGATATGAATTCCCGAAACAGGACAAGTTTACCAATGAAAAACAGGTCACATATTAATTCCCGAAACAGGACAGAGCAACTATCTATATTACCAGGTGATATGAATTCCCGAAACAGGACGAGTTTACCAACAAAAAATAGGTCACAAATTAATTCCCGAAACAAGACAGGGAAACTATCTATATGATCAGGCGGTATGAATTCCAGAAATAGGATGAGTTTACCAATGAAAAACAGATTGTAGATCAATTCCCAAAACAGGATGGGGCAACTATGTACATGACCAAATGATTTCCTTCAAAGACTTAATTCTGATGACCATCCCCCCAGAGACCAAATTCTGGCAAACATCTCCCTTTAGAAGAATTTTGAAAAGCATCTCCTTCAGGGCCTTCGTTCCGAAAATCATTCTCCCCCAGAGGTTTATTCTGAAAAGCATTCACCCCAGAGACTGAATTCTGGCAAGCATTTCTTTCAGAGGTTTATTCTGAAAAGTATCTCCTTTAGGGCCTTCGTTCTGAAAAGAATTCTCCTACAAAAGTTTATTCTAAAAAGCATTCCCCCCAGAGACTGAATTCTTGCAAGCATTTCCTTCAGAGGTTTATTCTAAAAAGCATCTCCTTCAAGGCTTCATTCTTAAAATCATTTTCCCTCACAAATTTTCTGAAAATAATCCTTCAGATACAATCAGGCGTAGGCTCATTCTGATACTCCTATCAATAGTTACTTTGGATGGCATCTGTAAGCCCATCTCCAGCGACACTTTATCAACTCTCCGAATGGAATCTTTAAGACCATTCAAGCAGTATATTCAACCAGCAAGGTCACTTCGTGCACATTTGAGTGCAAATTTCTGGGCACTTAAGTGTTCAATCCTCTTCCACGTTCAGACCTCGAATGGCGAGCATGTTAATCTAACTCTTCAGGTTTAAGAAGATTGAACAGGGGCAACTGTTGTACCCCAAAATTTTCCCTCCCCTTTTTCAAGACAAATTGATTCAAGATACTTCCTCATGCACCTAAAGGTCTCAAACACTCAAGACTTATCAAGGATCGATCAGATGGACTCTCCTCCTAAGCAATTGACCTATAACTAGGGTTTTGTTTTTCTCAAGGAAAATTGAGCTTCTAAAGCCTTAAGTGAATTTCATGGTTCCTCATATGCTTCAAAGAATTTTCATGTCAAGTTTCAAGCCTTACATCACAAATTTGTTCAAACAATTGCTCAGATGATTGAAAATCGACTGTATTGGATAAAAAGTTAACATTGGTCAACTTACAGTCAAACTTTAAGATTTTTGGTCAACATCAATATTTTGAAGTCACATTCATCATTTTATCAAGGGTTGATCATGATTCATCAAGAAAACTTAAGATTCATCAAAATACAAAATTTACCAAATTAGGGTTTTCATAAGGAGAAGTCAATTGAACTTTGACCAAGCATAAATTTCACATGCTTCATCATAAATTCCTCAACCAAAGCCTATCTTAAAGGAAATTAAATTCTCTATAGTTTTCTCTCTAAGCTCAAGGCCAAAAATGCTTCTTTTGAGAGATATAGGCCAAAACATTACAGGTCATTTTAAAAGTTAACAAAAGACATCTTTTGTCAAAGCAATTTACATCAAGTTAAAGACTTCAAATGAAACATGAGAGTTGTAGGGGACATCTTGAGCTTTCCAAAAAGTCAAAGATCACCTTCATATGACAAAATTTGAGAGAGTTATGATTAATGCAAGTTGAGCAATTTTGAGAAAATGCATGAAACCATAATTGAGCAATTTTGAACTTTTAGGCTAATAGGCCTAACTTTTGAAGTTTAAACGTGTTTATAACATGTTTAGGGACCCCTGAGTCCATTCATGTATTATTTTAATTGTTTATTTCATTTATTTTGATTTTATTCATTTAAATTCAAAATTAAATTAAATAAATATTAAATAAATGTACAAGGCATGTGGGCTTTTGTTTTGGATCATTTTGAAGCCCAAGATCACACATCCAACATAACTAAACCGTGAGGGATGGAGAAGGAAAGAGATCTTCATGTTTTGGAAAGTTTTGTAATTATTTTGGAAACAAATAATGACTTTGATTGCACACGTTTCCTTCCAAGAATGTAAACTTAAAAAATCATCCAATATAAATAAAGGACACACTCTATAAGACAAGGGAGGGATTGGCTGCCATAGAAATAAGTTCTTAAACACAAAATTTTCAAAGAATAGGTGCAAATCGTATCCTAGTTTTTCAGCCATTCTCAACTGAAATGAAGCCTCAAATCATCATCCTGACATCCCCAGGAACCTCCTCAAGTCCATAACTACACTCAACTGTGCCCAGAACGCCTCCCCTCAATCACACCGGTGAACAGGTTGGAACCAAGCGTGTGAAGAGAAGGGAAGGGGTTCGATCCCCAGCGATGCTAAAATCCTTTTTGCTTTACTTTCTTCATTTTCCTTTTTTAGTTATTTTATTATTAATTGACTTATTTTTAATCAAAACTTATACATAAAAATAATCAGAAAGAAGCCATATAATAAAATCAACAAAAATTAGGTTTAGGGTGTAAATTAATTAATTAATTTTTTGGACTATTAGATTTTAGGCTTTTTATTAATTAAAACCAATTCGAATTAGGATTTTAATTATTATTAATTAATACTTAAATTATTTTCATAAAAACACCAAAAATATGAACTTAGATTTTTAGGGCATTTAAACCTTTTTTCCAACATTTTCTTATTCTTTTTGCCATTTATTTTATTAGACATTGTATAGGTCGCACAGTTTAATGTATAGTTTATATTTACATTCCCGCATTTTTTCTAATTATGTAACTCTCCTAAAGCTCTGTAGTAGCGTCGATTGACATTCTCGCTTTATCTTTTCCCTTTATATGTTTGTATATATAAAACTGTTAGTAAATAGGCTTGTATGATAAGAATAAAATCAAACATATATAACCTTAATTTTCAAGATAACATAATTAAAATCAATACACTTTACACATTTCACCTCTAGGGTAACCTCTCTCGTTGCCTTGCGATACTAATGGTCACGTCCCACGAAAACGGGAATACTTTAGCAAAAACCCTCGGTTAAACAATATCATCATGGTCCCTTTTGAATAATGATCATAATCCATCGATGACCCTTCGAGTTGCCTACAAAATAATCTAGTCCCTTCGATGACCATACAAGAAAAATAATGATAGTCCCTTCAAATTGTTAAAGTATCCTTACATGTTGCCATCTATGACTATACGACGACCCTACGCATGTCCCTTCACATCTAATAGATAGGGCTACCTACCAACTAATAGTGTGGATAATACTATCTCTAACAGAAAAGGAAAATAACAAGAACAACCTTTAGTGGGTAAAACTCAAGAAATTGCTTGCTTATAACAGTTTCAAACAAACAAATTCATTTTCACACCTCACGTTTCAAAACAAATATTTAAAAAAAAACACTTTGTATACATTCTTGAGGACTGATACAAGAATTATTACAAAGTCCACCTAACAATTGGCATTTAAAATTTTTCAAATCACACACACACAAAACAAGTTTAAAGTGAGCTAAGCAATTTAGAGCCCGTAGATAACTACAGATGAAAAGGGTGCTAACACTTTCCCTTTTCATAAATTACCCCTCGAACTCAAAATCTATCAAAGGTCTTTCCTATTATTTTCACCTTTACTCATTGGATAAAAGAAAATTCGGTGGCGACTCTTGCTAACTGAAACATTTGCAATAAAATGCTAAAAAAGTCAGTTCTCCCATCGTATTACATTACCAAAGATAGTTTTTCTATCTTATTAGGAATAAGCCTCTATCAACTACGGAACGTCAATAAGACACTCCAAATATTTCTTTTCATCTTCCTTCATGAAGGTCCTCCTCCAAAGTATCCTAGGTTACTAATAAAACTCATCAATAGTTTCTTCTAAAATAGAGCTTCGAAAATATCCTCTTCTTTATATACATATATATTGTTCCCCATAATAAAGTAACCCTCAATCTAATACTCTAGGAACAACTTATAACATCTTCCCTCTACTCCATCCCGAACGATGTAAATCATGGCATACACCTCTAGGTGAGTGGGGGTGACCAGAAAGAACCGGTACTCGAAAGGATAAATCTCCAAAAGAGGCCCAAAGCCATGCACAATTGGATACAAATAGATTAATCCTCTTGCCCGGGTCCGAGTAGTCGAGCCACTGTGGAATTTAAAGAGATTAAATAAAAGGATCGTATAAGGCTTTTCGTTCAAATATTCAAACCAATACTAGTATGCTCTCACATGCGCCAAGCTTGTAGGATGAAGTTATGAAAGATCCATTGTTGAATACTTCAAAAATTCTATCTCAAAGGCAGTGAAGGAGAGACGAAGACCCATGATGGAGAAAGTGAATTCATAGAAAGGAATGACACAATCACCACACTTGTCATATTCTTTCATATTCGATATGACACAAGATTCTCTAATAGGAAAGTGGACAACCTTTGGTAAATGCATCATCAAGACCGCTCACTTTAGTAAAAACAGAAACAGTGGAGGAGTAGATAAAATCTATCCAAGAAGATGGAGTATTCTTTGTGGGCTTGTGAGTACTCTTCTATGACTTCTTACCCATAATGCACTAAATTTTTAGATGTATAAGAAGTAAAGCACCAAAGAAGAAGGTAGTTTCTAAATAGATGAATGGCTTAAAGAAAGCAACGCCGACTCTTCAAATATTATAATCTAGCATGCAAAAAGACTCCACCAAATGTGTCAAATCACTCGTATGTAGTACTCAAGAGTTTTGGTTCCCAAGAGCGGTAACGATGGCACTTCCGAAAAGACGTTTGTATGCATGGAATATTAAATGCATAAATCCATAAGAAAATTAAATGTTTACCTTTCATCCGTCCAAAGGTGATAAAAGGATCGTATAAGGCTTTTCGTTCAAATATTCAAACCAATACTAGTATGCTCTCACATGCGCCAAGCTTGTAGGATGAAGTTGTGAAAGATCCATTGTTGAATACTTCAAAAATTCTATCTCAAAGGCAGTGAAGGAGAGACGAAGACCCATGATGGAGAAAGTGAATTCATAGAAAGGAATGACACAATCACCACACTTGTCATATTCTTTCATATTCGACATGACACAAGATTCTCTAATAGGAAAGTGGACAACCTTTGGTAAATGCATCATCAAGACCGCTCACTTTAGTAAAAACAGAAACAGTGGAGGAGTAGATAAAATCTATCCAAGAAGATGGAGTATTCTTTGTGGGCTTGTGAGTACTCTTCTATGACTTCTTACCCATAATGCACTAAATTTTTAGATGTATAGAAGTAAAGCACCAAAGAAGAAGGTAGTTTCTAAATAGATGAATGGCTTAAAGAAAGCAACGCCGACTCTTCAAATATTATAATCTAGCATGCAAAAAGACTCCACCAAATGTGTCAAATCACTCGTATGTAGTACTCAAGAGTTTTGGTTCCCAAGAGCGGTAACGATGGCACTTCCGAAAAGACGTTTGTATGCATGGAATATTAAATGCATAAATCCATAAGAAAATTAAATGTTTACCTTTCATCCGTCCAAAGGTGATAAGTGGAGTGGCCGACATCTAAGGCTGATGTAACAAATCCTTGCCCCTGCTACGCACGAACAAAGGCTTAGAGGGAAATTGTTCTAGGCCGACCATATTGACCCCGACCGACCACCACGAAGGGACATCACTCTTTCTATAATCTTCTTAGCTCATGAAAGTTATCATCCTATTGATCACAAAGGATCTCAACTCCAAGTATATCCAATAACTCTCAATAATTCACTCTTAACAAATAACGAGTTCATTATTTCCCTTTATATATATATATATATATATATATATATATATATATATATATATATATATATATATATATATATATATATATATATATATATATATATATATATATATATATATATATATATATATATATATATATATATATATATATATATATATATATATATATA